>JAZKJV010010687.1:0-359757 GCA_037367405.1 Ottelia alismoides | reverse complement strand
TGCCCAAGTGACTGCCTCTTTCCAGTATCTCCTCCGCTGTTAACAGCGAATAATGTTTGTTAACAGCGAATATATGTCCAAAGGATCTACACAACGAAACTAAGGCTGTAATTAATTTCCCCCCTCTCCCTCATGGAATATCCAAGATTGCTGCATGGATAATATGTTGCTGTCATCTATAGAAACACGTAAATGTGTGCCAATTATTGGCTTACACAGCTTGAGGGCAAGAAATGGTGGGTTAAATTAATATGAATTGCTTAAAAATTCGACATTCATGTTTTCTACTCATTGTTTTCTAATTTATTTATTTATTATTAATCCGGACTTGCAAGATACCGTCTTGGAATGTAAAGAAGAGGCATAAATCACCTTGTTGAGTAATACGCCGGACATGGCAAAGGCCATTTGTAAGATGATAGGCAAAAGCCTGCGATTTTAATCATACATATAATTAAACTGGACTATTAAATTTCAAGAGCTGTACTTGGGAAGAATATAGTACCGAACACCGAACCCATTCAAGTGCCAAAACCACAGGTCTTAATCCTTCGTAGTTGTTGCTTCTCAAATCCCACACAGCAGTAATCAGATAATGAATCGCCTTGGAAACTCTATGATCAATTTAATCGAGTGATTCATCATCACCAACCGGTATCCGAGCATATGCGATACATGTTAATCTTCCAACACCGACGTAGAGAACAAACACAGAGGTCCTATCGTATTCGTGTGTTAATATGAAAGACGTACCTTGCTGCCCAGTAACAGCAACCAACAACAGCTGAGCGAAGACGAGAAGAAGATGGAACTTTTTGCGCCTCATCATGCTCTCTTCTCCTTCCTCCTCCTCTTCCTTCTCCTTCTCTAATTTCGGAAGTGGAAAAGATGAAATGACAGAGAACTTGCTAAACGGGAGGTCGACTAGATACCAAGTTGCATGTCCCTATTAAATACTGAATAATAATAATAATAATATCGAGAATTAATTGGCCCCGAAAGAAGTCAACACGTATTTTTGAAAAATATAATAGCAGTGACGCTAAAAAACTATATCCTGCATAAGACATTGTACTTTTTTATAGGAGACATTATGTCCAAAAAAATCTCACAAGATCCGGATATGGGAGAATACGACGGCTCGGAATTGAGGTCGTGACAACCCCAACTCCACACTACACGATTCCACCTCACCATGCTGATCTTCTCACTATTGACTCTGAGACTAAAGAGCTCTCCAAAAATCTCCAATACAACTGACATTCCCCTCACCTCAATCATCCCACCCTCAATAAAAAATAGTGTCACCTGCATATTGGAGGATCATAATGGAAATGTCCCCAATGAATAACCCTTTGTGTAGCCATGTGACACCACGTAGTTTACCATATGTGGTAAAACGTCCACTGTAAACATGAAAAGCAGCGGTGCTAGTAGGCAACCCTTTGTAACACCTCATTGCGGCTAAAAGAAGCCCCCTCCATGACGGTCATTCACCAAAATTGAGTAAGATACAGACACACCTCTTCATCCAAGAGATCCATAGATTAAGAAACCTCCTTATAGACAAGACATACCACAAGAATGCCAATACACGCTATCATGTGACTTAGAGAAGTCCACCTTCCATAGCACCCCACGAACTGCCAATCTACAACAATATCATAGGCCACCACTAGACTATCGTAAATTTATCTCCTAGAGACGAAGGTGAATTGTAGTGGGGAAACCATATAATCAATAACCTCACCGAATATCTCAATGAGTACCTTTATAATAATCAGATAGATAACATTGAAGAGTGTAATGGGTTGGTAATCCTCTGCCCATTCAGAAGCCTCCTTCTTCTGCAAAAGAAAATGGAGATTTCTGTTGATTTTGTTAAAACTTATATTACAACCGTTGAAATCCTCCGTTACTTTGAACATCATCCCTCACCACCTCCCATAAATCATTGTAGAAAACAAAGTGGGGAAATCATCTGGGCTCGAGGCTCCTTCGCTCTAAAACTACCCACCTCAGCTCGAAAACTGCCCACCTCATCACCTTCTTTGTGAAGGTTCTAACAAGCTGCTCACTTTGCTCACGAAAGATCCTAGACACCTCGTCTATCACCCACCTCCAAGTCCCTCGGCTCCATCCTTCTTGAAAGACCACAAAAGTAGTTCACGAGGGTTCTCCAATCTCCTTCTCTCCCTCCACTCACGACTTCCCCGCCACTACCCTCCAGATAAAATTTCTCTTCCTAGCCACTATATGAAAGATCTTTGTATTCTCATCACCTTCTCTAATCCACCTTTTCCTAGACTTTTGCTTTAACTCAATTTCCTTCTTCATATCTACCATCATAACAGCCTTCATATTCTTACCACTATATTTCAGCTATTCATCAGTCAAGTATCTAGTCAAGTATCTGGAGTCCTTTTTGTTGTCCTGCCTAGCAATCTCCTACTAAACCCCCGGTCTTCTCGCCCTCATAGTCTCTTACCTTTCCATTGAACTCACAAAGTTTCCACCTCCATATCACCAACTTCTGTAGCCAAATGATTAGCGGCCAATCCAACCCCCCCCCCCCCCACACACACACACAAACAGGCTGCCAATGCTCAATTACCAACTCACGAAAGCCATCTTTAAGCAACCATGCCCTCTCAAATCTAAAAAAGAAGTGTGGAGCATTATCTTCTCTAATGTCCCAAAAGAGAGGGGAGTGATCTGACCTAGATCTTAAGCGTGAAGAAACCCCACACACAGGAAAAACTGCACCTCTAGGGACACCAAGAAGCAACTCCACCTTGATTGTGATCCGCAGCTTTTCCAAATGTACTTAATGTCAAGCACATATATGATCTCCCATTACAAAATCTCAAAATCTCTGAACAACTCCACAAAAGCATCTGAACCCAGATCATGTCCCCCCAGAACCGGTCTATCATAAGAGAGTAGTGTGGCGTTGAAGGGTATCATCAAGCAATGCCTCTCTCACATCCAGTAACTCTATCCAAAGGTTTCCACATAACAAATGATAAGTTGGTCCATAGACATCATATATCACCAATCCGGAACCTTATTGTTTGATGAGTAGCTTAACCATTAGTACATAACTTTCCAATCTCTCCACAGAGCATCAAATAGTTCACCATTATAGGCAATAACAACAGTGCCAACACTACTAACAACATTAAGGACTGAAAGATTGTTGACATGTTGCAACCCAAAGGACTTCCACATCAGACTTGAACAGTTGTTGAGCTTCATTTCTTGCAATAATACGACATCTCCCAACTAGTCATTCAGAAGATAACACGCATAATCTCTTTTCTTGAGGTCCCCTAACCCCTAACACATTCCAAGAGACTATCTTCGTTCACAACCTTCATATTTCTCGATGGTTAGGATCACAACCGCCACTTTGGCCATGTTAATCTTTATGGAGCCTCTGTCCAAACTTGGGACACCTCGACAACAACATCTCCACTCCCTCTGTTCTATTTTCATGTTCTTCTTTATAGAGACCTTGTCCAAAACTTGGGACGCCATGACAACAGCATATCCACTCCCTCCGATCTTCTTTTTTCATTGCCTATAACATTTTGCTTGTGATTGTCTGTCATCCTATACACTAGACACTTATGTAGATTCTGGTGAGATGGTCCTTGTTGTCGTCACCTCCCCCCATAAATAACCCACCATCTCTATAGGGTGCATCACAAATCGTTTACCTTTTTATTGATGGATCTTTTGATAAAGTAGGAACATGACATGAAAAAAGGTGTCTTAGGAAATGTGGTAACAGGAAAATAAATGTAAGGTGGAAAAGCGAGATAAATATTTTAAATATATGTTCTTTTGTACTGAACTTTATGGCTATTTACCATTGAATATTGAAGCAAGCTAAGACTAAGTTTCTATAAAAAATTAATATAAACTATTTTTATCATTTAAAAACAATGAGCATAGCAACAAATAACTTAACATGATAAAATCACTTCATACATCATGATAAACATAGTTATCCTATAATAAAAGTCATGATCAATCATACATGATTTTCGCTATACGTAAGAACAACCAATGTGATGGAGAGAATAACTTATACATTATTCAAGTGATGATGAATGTAATATTGACAATAGTAGTCATCACCCATGTATTGTCTTGCAAGGATAACCAACTAAACAAGTTGTTGTAGGAGGAATACTTTGATATACCGTAAATCATGACAAATTTGAAGGAGGAATTCAACGTAACATGACTATCATATTTACATGCAAGAAGAGGGAGCATCGCTATCTACCTTATGATTGATGGATCTTTGAGAAAGAATGAAAAGGAGAAGGGAAAAGATATCGTAGAGAATATGAGAACATGAAAATAAATGTAAGATAGGGAAATGGGATAAAACTCTTAAAACTCTTAAATATATATTCTTTCATACTAGATTGTATGTTTAGTATTCTACTCTATTTTGTAAGTCATTAACTGATACAATTATATGTACATGCATGCATATATGCATACACATGTATCTATTCGTGCAAATGTTTGTATGTATATAAATATAATATGTAAATACAAATATATGTGTGCATACATATGTGTATGTGTGTGTGTGTATGTATGTATGTATGTATGTATGTATGTATGTATGTATGTATGTATGTATGTATGTATGTATGTATGTATGTATGTATGTATGTATGTATGTATGTATGTATGTATGTATGTATGTATGTATGTATGTATGTATGTATGTATGTATGTATGTATGTATGTATGTATGTATGTATGTATGTATGTATGTATGTATGTATGTATGTATGTATGTATGTATGTATGTATGTATGTATGTATGTATGTATGTATGTATGTATGTATGTATGTATGTATGTATGTATCGAATTGAGTTATTATCGAATGAATTCATGTTAATTCAGATTCGGTTCATTTAAGAATCGAATCCATAAGTCAAATTCATATTCGATTCATTTTACTTCGAATCGAACTTCTTTGGAATTCGTATCGAAGGAAACACAATGAAATTCAATTGCAATTCAATTCGCATCCCTAATTGTAAGCAGATTTATTCCATGCACCAACAATCTTGAGCAAGGATCATATCCTCTACCTTGGGTAACTCACAACAAGACTATTCCTGCTTCTATTCTTTTTTACGAAATTCATTAAAAAATCAACCATATAGATCGAATATATAAATATTATTCTACATATTATTAAAATTTCGCTTAGATCTGATGTTTAAAACTATTTTATCTAAACGGTAAAATGAAAATGTAACATTAGGAAACTTAAAACCCATTATAAAAATGTCCGGCCTTTTGATCTTTTAGATGAAATAGGCAAAATTTGTTGTCCATGGTAGATTCAATCTTTGTGAGGATAAAGGGGGTTGTCACATAGGGCTCGTTTGGTAACCGGGTTATCTCCTAGTTACCTCAGAACCCGATTTACCCCTCTCTTTTTATGGAATGGAATTTTATCATAAATCATAGTGACATCAAATCACATTCTTTAACATGGGGCAGTTGATTGGGATGGATCAAATTGATTCCCGTTAAATGGCACGAGCAATCATATACAGCCTCCGAAATGGGTTAGACCCTATAAATTCACACACAAATGTGCTCCCTTTCACCGAGAATTTTCGTGTGCACTTAGAACTCCTATTGCCCCTCTATTGTAAACTATGACAATAACAAGAAAGAAAAAGACGCTTAGCAAAAAAAACAAAAGAAAGAAAGAAAAAGACAAACAAAAAAGTCAGTTGCAATTATGTGACCATGCTACCTAACCCTTGCAGAACACAAGTACACGCTCAAGGGAAAATGTCCGTTAACAAAGTCAACTTGATAATAATAATCTAACGCACGTAGCTAATATCTCTTCCTAGCCGCACGGTCGCTATTATTGTGGGTATTACCTCTGTCAACCAATATCGAAGATCTGTTGGAATTAACGGTATTGGGATAGTTTAATGCAATTTGATGGTCAATATCAAGTTGTATTGATGTATCTCAATTCCTGGAATTCAATGTTTCAACCCTGTGGGGTGTTGTTTAGTCCCACATCGTGGAGAGAGAAAACTGAGACTTGGTTTATATGTGTGAAGTCCTGAGACTAGTCTGGAAACAGACTAGAGAGGATTTTAGACCATAACACACACACACGCACGCGCGCGCGCGTCGCGCGCGCGCCGGGCCGGGCGCGGCTGCGGCGTGGCAAAGACCGAGTCGGTTTTGTAACTGCGTGTTTTGAATTCCAAGTATTACGCCCCATTATCTTCTCACGAAAACGTAACCGCCCCGGACGCCTTTAAGTATCTCTTAAAGGGCGTGGGTGTGAAGACGAACATCGATTCCATTCCATTCCTTCTCTGCGCCCTGCTCTCTTTCGAGGACGCTCCCTTTTCCTCTCTCGATCTCGGGTTTCGTCTACGGAGGTGGCTTTCGAGGACGCTCAAGCACGGTGCGCACCGTCAACGAGCGTGGACCGTCGGAGCGACACGTCAAGGCCCTGTGCGCCGGTAAAGTGGGGGCGCTGTCTCTCTAAGGGGAGTCCTACAACAGGACGCTTCGGTTGTGATCTCTAACTTTACTTTTCTTTGTCGCATTGTTTGTCATGATCTTGTTTCCGGATTTCTCCCTTGCGCGAATATGCATCTGTTAATTAAACGGATATTTGTCTTATCACTGTTAACCTGGATTCATACATATGATAATCTATTCTGTAAATCTGTGGTTGTATGGATTTTTATATGTATGCATTGGACGTTTTTCTCAACATTCTTAGAGAGACAGCGTTATAACGTGATAAGAAAAATGTCGAATTTGAGGTTTCGGTCTCGTGTGGATTTCACTGGTATGCCAGAGAAATTCGGGAGTCAGAATTTCAAGCGTTGGCAACAACGCATGAGAATCTGGCTGACCACGATTGGCCTGATTTCGGTTCTGGAAACCGAGTGCCCTAAATTATCTGAACAAAATCCGGATCCTGAGACGGTTAAGATGGCGGATGCGTGGAAAGAACACGACCGTCTGTGTCATGGGTGCATTCTCACTGCACTATCGAACGTTCTGTTCGATGTCTATGGCGCATCAACCAAAACCGCTAAGGATCTGTGGGAGGAACTGGATAAGAAATATAACACGGAGGATCTGGGTATTGAAAAATACTCAGTATCCAAGTTCCTGAAATTTCAGATGATTGAGGGCAAATCGTTTTCGGAACAGGCTCATGAGTTTTTGTTATTACTCCATGGGTTAGCCGAGGCAGAAATGAAACTTCCTGAAAAGTTTCAAGTTATGTCGATCATTGAGAAATTTACCAAGTCCTGGGAAGATTTTGGGATGTCCTTAAAGCACAGGAAGGGGAAAATTTCTCTGGATGATCTGATGGTCTCGATAGCCATTGAAGAGGAGCATAGGAAACAAAAACATGTGATGCCTGTAGACGTGAACCCTAAGGTCAATGTCATAACCTCAAAAGGAAACATTGCTAAAGGGAAAAATAAGAAACTGAAAGCCAAGGGAAAAATCCAGAAAAAACCAAAGAACAAACCTTGCTAGCAGTGTGAACAGGTTGGACATTAGAAGAAGGATTGCCCTTCTCTGAAGACCCAACAGAAGTCTACGGATGTCGTTCCTCAGGCTCTTGTGCTGACTGAGGGAGGCGGGTCCGGTGAGGGGTATGTCTCAGTGAACCCTGAGCTCTACTTTGTAAACGAGCCTAATGAGTGGCTTGTTGATACAGGTGCAAATGTTCACATTTGTACTGATAGAACATTCTTTGTGTCTTATCAGGCTTCAGCCGGTAGTACAGTAATGATGGGGAACAGATCTGCAGCCAAGGTGCTTGGGTCCGGACAAGTCGAGCTGAGATTCTCAACTGGACGAGTTTGGACTTTGCGCAGGGTGCTGCACGTTCTTGAGATTAAGAAGAATATTTTGTCTGGTTCTTTATTAGTTAGAGAGGGTTTTCAATTAGATTTTAAATGTAATAAAGTAGTTTTTCTGAGACATGGTATTTTCTTTGGAAAAGGATATTTGGCTGATCATGATCTTTTATTTAGAATAAGATGTGACATTGATAGTTCAGTTAATAATATTTCTGGTTTTGATTCTTCTACTTATTTTATTTAAAATATTGAATCTACTGATTTATGGCATGCTAGGCTAGGACATGTAAATTTCAATTCTATGAAAAGAATGATGAAACTTGACATGATTCCTAATCATACTACAGACAAACTCAACAAATGTGAAATGTGTGCTCAAGCTAAGTTGCCTAGAAAGCATTTTCATTCTGTGAATAGGGAAACTGAGATTCTAGACTTAGTACATTCTGATATTTGTGAGTTTGGTGGTGTGATGACTAGAGATAACAAAAGATATTTTATCACCTTCATAGATGATAGCAGTAGATACTGTTATGTTTATCTGCTTAAAACTAAGGATGAAGCATTAGAAAAATTTCTTATTTTTAAGAATGAAGCAGAAACACAAGTCGGGAAAGTAATTAAACGTCTAAGGTCAGATAGGGGTGGTGAATACACATCTAAGATATTTGATGAACAATGCAAACTATTTGGCATAGTTCATGAGGTCACTGCACCATATTCACCACAGTCCAATGGAATAGCATAACGAAAGAATAGGACCCTAACCGATATGGTTAATGTATTTTTACAAAGTTCTGGGCTACCATCTTACATGTGGGGGAAGCTTTGAATACGGCCTGCCATATTCTGAATAGAGTTCCCTTAAGGCATAAAGATAAGAGTCCATTTGAACTTTGAAAGAAATAGGAAACCAAGCCTAAAATATCTTAAGGTGTGGGGATGCCTGGCTAAGGTCTTAGTCCCAGAACACAAGAGAAAGAAGCTTGGACCTAAAACAATTGACGCGATCTTCTTGGGGTATCTGGAAAATAGTTATGCCTATCGATTCTTAGTAATTCGGTCTGAGATCGCAGGCATAGATTCTAATACTATTGTTGAACTTCGTGATCCTACATTTTTCGAGGATATTTTTCCAATGAAAAAGGGGATTCCTGAAAATCTGACTACTGACGTAGCCTCAACATCTGGTTCTATTCCACAACAAATAGAAAAGATGTCAAATGTGGGGGCTAGCTCTTCTGAACCCAATGAATTTTTGGAGGATGTTGAACCTAGACGAAGTAAGAGACCTAGGATTGCTAAGGATTTAGGTAGCGACTTTGTCTCCTACCAAATCGAGGGTGATCCTCCCACATACAAGGATGCGATGGCTTCTACTGAAGCAAGGCATTGGAAGGACGCCATTAAATCTGAAATGTTTCGATCATTTCAAATGGCACGTGGGAATTGGTCGATCTACCTCCTGGGTGTTCCACCATAGGAAGCAAATGGGTATTCAGAAGAAAACTTAGACCGGACTGATCCATAGAAAAATATAAGGCAAGACTTGTAGTCAAAGGTTTCAAACAGAAAGAGGGTATTGATTATTTTGATACCTATTCTCCTGTTACTAGAATGACTACGATTCGGATGCTCATTGTGTTGGCCTCCATACATGATCTCATAATTCATCAAATGGATGTGAAGACTGCTTTTTTACATGGTGATCTTGAGGAGGAGATCTATATGGACCAACCAGAGGGATTCGTAGCATCTGGTAATGAGAGAAAGGTCTGTAAGCTTGTAAAATCTCTTTATGGATTAAAACAAGCTCCGAAACAGTGGCATGACAAGTTTGATAAGACTATCCAGTCTTATGGCTTTATTGTTCATGAATCCGATAAATGTGTGTATTCTATGATTAAAGGTGATATGTTTGTTGTCTTATGCCTATATGTAGATGATATTTTGATATTTGAATCAAACATAAGGATAGTGGAAGAAACCAAGAGGTTCTTGAGTAGTAAGTTTGAGATGAAGGACTTACGAGTTGCTAATGTGATTTTGGGGCTCAAACTGATTAGATCTGCTAATGGGATAGCTGTGTCTCAGTCACATTATACTGATAAGGTTCTTGAAAATTTTGGCTATCAGAGCTGTAAATCTGTATGCACTCCTTATGATTCATCTAAACCCCTCTGCAAGAACAAAAGTGGAGTACCTGTAGCACAGCTACGATATTCCCAGATTATAGGAAGCTTGATGTATCTTGCGAACTGTACTCGACCTGATATTTCATTCACGGTCGCAAAGTTAAGTAGATACACGAGCTGTCCTGACCGTACTCATTGGGAGGCCTTGGATCGAGTGTTGAAGTACCTTAAGGGTACTACACTTCTTGGACTGCATTATGGTAAATATCCTCCTGTCTTAGAAGGATACAGTGATGCAAGTTGGATAGGTCAAATGGAGGACTCCGGGAGTAACGGTGTGACTGGGTATGTATTTACCCTTGGAGGCGGTGCAGTCTCCTGGAGGTCTGTGAAACAGACCATTTTGGCTCGGTCTACTTTTGAGGCAGAGCTGTGTGCTTTGGACACAACAGGTATTGAGGCTGAATGGCTTAGGGAGCTTCTCTCTAAGATGCCCATGGTGGGTAAGCCGATACCGGCAATTTCTTTACATTGTGATAGCATGACTACTATTGCTAAGGTAAAGAGTTCAAAGTACAATCAGAAAACAAGAAGACATATCCAAGTTAGACTTAAGTCTATTAGGGATTTGGTATCTTCTGGAGTGATTGCTGTGGAATTTGTTGGTATCAAAGATAACACGGAAGATCCACTTACAAAGGGACTTGATAGATCTTTAATCCAAAAATCCAGACTTGGGATGGGGCTGAAACCCACTGAGAGTTTACCCGCAGTAGCAACCCAACCTAAATGAGTGGAGATCCCACAAAATAGGTTCAATGGAAAAACAAGCTATAAGGGGAACTGGTTGGCACTCAATATGCAATACT
The DNA here is from genome assembly GCA_037367405.1 of Ottelia alismoides. Classification (NCBI taxonomy): domain Eukaryota; kingdom Viridiplantae; phylum Streptophyta; class Magnoliopsida; order Alismatales; family Hydrocharitaceae; genus Ottelia; species Ottelia alismoides. The sequence goes on along the minus strand of JAZKJV010010687.1, from coordinate 348,838 downwards.
TTGCATGTGAGTCCTATCCCCTGGAAAGTCGAGTGCCTGAAAACTGTAGGAAAAGGTTGAGCATTATGCTCTTAATGGATTCAAGCTTTTATAAGTAGGATGTGAGCAGTGCATCCTTGGAGAATGCCGCCTATATGAGTATTTCTGTGGGCCGCAGATAAAGGATGAGGGTTTATCCTTTAATATACTCATGAAACAGGGAAGGGTGCAAGGCCATTAAGAGCACCAAAACCATAAGATTGTTACCATAGACTTCACTCCGTTGTTACCTCTCGATACCATTACATCAAAGGATTAAAGTTTAAGACATAGTTCACTTTATTCCTGTGATGGTGAAAGGGGATAACTCAGGTGAAGGTTCAAACCGGAAGGTACCTTTACTGAAAGCAGAGTGTGGAAACCCGAGATTTTTGGCTCTTCGTGTTTCAACAGTGAATTCGTGGGGGATTGTTGGAATTAACGGTATTGGGATAGTTTGATGCAATTTGATGGTCAATATCAAGTTGTATTGATGTATCTCAATTCCTGGAATTCAATGTTTCAACCCTGTGGGGTGCTGTTTAGTCCCACATCGTGGAGAGAGAAAACTGAGACTTGGTTTATATGTGTGAAGTCCTGAGACTAGTCTGGAAACAGACTAGAGAGGATTTTAGACCACAACACACATGCACGCACGCGCGCGCGCGTCGGGCCGGGCACGGGCTCGGGCGTGGGCGCGGTTGCGGCTGCGGCGGGGCGTGGCGTGGCGTGGCAAAGACCGAGTCGGTTTTGTAACCGCGTGTTTTGAATTCCAAGTATTACGCCCCATTATCTTCTCACGAAAACGTAACCGCCCCGGACGCCTTTAAGTATCTCTTAAAGGGCGTGGGTGTGAAGACGAACATCGATTCCATTCCATTCCTTCTCTGCGCCCTGCTCTCTTTCGAGGACGCTCCCTTTTCCTCTCTCGATCTCGGGTTTCGTCTACGGAGGTGGCTTTCGAGGACGCTCAAGCACGGTGCGCACCGTCAACGAGCGTGGACCGTCGGACCCTGGGAGCGGCATGTCAAGGCCCTGTGCGCCGGTAAAGTGGGGGACGCTGTCTCTCTAAGGGGAGTCCTACAACAGGACGCTTCGGTTGTGATCTCTAACTATACTTTTCTTTGTCGCATTGTTTGTCATGATCTTGGTTTCCGGATTTCTCCCTTGCGCGAATATGCATATGTTAATTAAACGGATATTTGTCTTATCACTGTTAACCTGGATTCATACATATGATAATCTGTTCTGTAAATCTGTGATTGTATGGATTTTTATATGTATGCATTGGACGTTTTTCTCAACAAGATCCACTCTCTTTCCCTTCGCTACTGCCAAGTTACATCGCAGAAGAGTCAAGATATGCCATGGCCTGCGTTCCGTACATATGGCTCCTCCTCTTCTCATCACTTTCTATATGTGGGCATGGCCAGTCAGGTATGCGTAGAGGCTCGTGCTTATGTATTCTAGTTGGGGACTAATTTTGATTTCGATGTGCAGGCTTCTTGAACATAGACTGCGGCAAAGATCGCAACCAAAGAGATGCCACTGTTGGGCTTGATTACGTTACCGAAGAAGAGTTCGTCGACACCGGAGTCAACCACAAGGTATCCCCTGAGACGCTCAGAAACGGGCTGTCCTATTATTCCAATGCTCTTGACCTGAGGAGCTTCCCCAACGGGAGCCGCAACTGCTACTCGTTACCTGTGGTCTCCGGCAACAAGTACCTGGTCAGGGCCGCTTTCCTCTACGGCAACTACGACGGCAAGGAACGTGAGCCCAGATTCGATCTCCATCTGGACACCAACCTGTGGTGTACAGTTGTCTTGCGCAACGCCTCCATTAACTACAATTATGAAATAATCGCGGTAGCGAGGAGTAGCCGGATGTGGGTGTGCCTGCTGGAGACTGGTTTCGGGGAGCCCTTCATATCGAGTCTTGAACTCAGGCCTGTCCCCAGCAACCTTTACCCAGAGGCGAACGCTTCCCAGCCACTGGTTCGGTTGTGGAGAATGAATTTTGGTTCCAAGGACAACCTCATCATCAGGTGAGCTCCATCTAGACTCTAGTACCACATCAGCATCTCTGTAACTTCAGGGATCCATTGGATGAGGATCTGACAACTCTCACAAGAGGTTGAAGATGATTAGCACGCATCTCAGAGTCATCCGATCCTCATCTAATAAATCCCTTGTGTTACAGTTGTGCTGTAAGTCATCGGCTCTAATTGGGATTATAGTAAATCTGTTGTAATCACTTTTTTTATTTTATGATTTCGATTCTAAAATCTAATATTATAGATTGAATCTTAGATTAATGTTATGCATATCCTTCAAATTTCGCTCAAATAGGAGATTATTTGCTATTTTATCTTAATTGTCAAAGATCCACGCAATATTTAAGCAACTTAAATTCCATTTAAAAAAGATCTAGTTCTTTAACCATTAGAATAAAACAGCAAATATCATCCGATTTGATTGAAATTTGGAGGATATGAAGAGCGTTGATCTAAGAATCAATCTATAAGATTGAATTTTGGAATCGAAATAGTAAAAGAAAAACATACTACAGCAGGTCTGCTCTAATACTGCTCTAATATGCTCTAGTATGTTCTATGCATAGTCGTAGTATTACCGATTACGTTACCATGAAGCTGTCCATTAAAGCTTTAAAATTACAGCAAAGACCCTGCAAAACAACAGTATTGACTATAAGTCTTTACGTTTAAGGAATTCATTTTTTAGATGATCTTTTGGAGTTTCAAGGATTTTTTCTTTTCTAAATATCAATACGTTTTATATTTTATACATCGGATTAATACAAAAACTTGTATATTTAAAACAATACGTGAACTGTATATGTATACCGTTGGATTTTCAAATTTTATTTTGTCAACTAAAAGAAAATGATATTATTGCATACGGTAGACTCTATGATAAGTTTCACGGGACTATTCCTTGTTAACTTGGTCTACACGTTGCATGAAGGAGAATCTGTTTCCTAGAGCTTGACTCTTCAAATATTTTTTTTATTTGTTTGTTTATCATCTAAAAATAAGTAAAGAAACCATGTTAATTGATGTAAGGATTTTTACAATGTCATCTTTTGAGTTTTTACAATAATATTTATGTCTTTGCCTTTTTTGCAATTATGCTCGTGCCCCGTGTATATTTACAAAATTCACAGTGGTGCCCTTCCGCTAGTGTAATATGGGGGTGACATGCGTACAATGGAAGGGTATTATCATGAACTTTATAAGAAACTAGGTTACAAGTGTAATTGAAAAAAAAATAAAAATAAATATTATTAAAAAATAGGACACAGGTATAAATATCACATCAATATAAACATACGCATTTAGTTTTCAAATGAAAAGAAAAACAAACGTTCATATCGGTATCCATTTTATATTATCATTGATAAAAAATCACATCTGTATTCATATTTATCAAATATAAATCTCAAATATTCCTATTAATACACATAATCATACCTTGAAAAATAATATTTAACACTTTGCCTCTCGTAGCTTGCTTCTGCAAAATTAGTTATGCTCCCTTTTTTGTAATTTCAGTTATTCTCCTACATTTTTACATCATTATCACTTGTGTCATTTTGTTACTTTAGTTGTCAATAGGGCGAACCAAATCATAATCATGTATGATTAATTAATGATTTATTGTACATATACCCTTACATTTTTAACTCCAATGGTTGTGGGCCGAGGTGATGGCGCTCCCTCCACCGCCCTTATCTTAATCATTACCGGCTCCCATGTTTTCCTCACCCTCTCCCTCATGGACACCGACTGCCGTATGTTGTCAGAAAATTAGATGTGACATAGTCGTTGCTTGCTCAGGAGCCTTGAAGCTATCCATGCAACTTGAAGCTTTATCGCTCGTATGTTGCTAGAGGTGAAAGGTGCAAGGGTGGAGGGAGCTAGGCGAAGGAGGAGGATGGGGTAGTGGAGGGACCGGAGGGAGGACTTGCAGCGAAGGAGGAGGGTGGAAGGAGCAAGGGTGGAGACGTACGACGGAGGAGGAGGATGTGGAGGGGCTGGAGGGAGGAGGGGGTCACGGTAGTGGGGATGGTTAGAGAAGTGTGGGATGGATGGGTTGGGTGGAGGATGAGGATAGGGTAGTGGGGTTTGACATAGGAAGAGGTCAATATTGGGGAGCTCAGTGGAGGAGAGGTGAGGGCGTAGGGTTTGGGCAGAGGAGAAGAAGGTCGCGACGAGTGGCTAAAGAAGGAGGTCGATGTTGGAGGAGGAAGCAAAGGAAAATGAAAAAGATAATACTTTAGTATTTTTTTACGTACTTGACGTCAATCTTTTCTTTTATATTATAGTTTTACACATATTAATATCTATTTGAGAGGTGGATGGACAACAAGTAACTCGAGAAACACAAGTGGTAATAATAATGAAGAAGAGGGTGCAACTGATATTAAAAAAAAGGAGCATAACTGATAATGCAAAATGTAATAAAGATGTTTATAAAAAATCTTTCAAGAAATTCACATCTTCATAGAAATAAATGCGTATAAAATACCATAAATATATGTACATGACGTCTTCCCCACTATCAACGCTTCAAGTGGATTCATATCCAACGACTTACAAGATCCAACCCACTAGTAATTGTGGTTCGAGTGGATAAGAACTCGGTGCGTAATGTTGCATATCGTGTCCATACTAGGGGCGAGTGACTGGTAAAGTGACGTTCCTTACCTTTTCACTGCATTTAATACTATCGTTCAATTGTGAAATTCTAAACCTTTACCTAAACTAAGAAAAGAATTTTATTCCACATTTTATTTTACATATTTCAGCATAGATATTCGACGAAGCAGTACATAAATGTTTTAATAAAAGATTTTTTTACATTTATGTCCCTCTTAACTTCTACAATCTATGTTATACTCCTCCTTATTTTGGAATAGGGATTTTATCACTTGTGCCCCTCTGAGATCTCGCAATTTCAGTTATGCCCCTATCTTTTTGCTAATATCAGTTGTGCCCCTCACTTCTTGCTATTTTATCACTTGTGCCCCTCAGGTTAGTGTCTGTCCATCCACAGTGCAAACGGACGTTAACTTTGAGGACATAAGCGGTATTATTTTTAAAAAAGGGTTATATGGTCATTTTATACCCTCTTCTTCATCCTCTTCTTCTTCCTCCTCTTCCCCCATCCTCTTCCTCCTCCTCCAACCTCATCCTCCTCCCTCTCCGTCCGAAACTCCTCCCCAGTCCGCACCTCCTCCCAGCTCCGCCCCGAGCTCCCCGCACCTCATCCCAGCCCGCCGCCCCTGCCCCTCCCCCGCGTCGCCCAGCCCCTGCTCCCCTGGGCCGCCCCCTCCCCCATGTTGCCTAGCCACGCACTGCGCCGCCCCAGCGCCGCCAGCCTCACACAGCACCGCCTCCTCCGCCCCGGCTACTGTAGGTACACATGATCCTTCTTCAAGCAGCATGATCCCATTCCAGCCCCTCTACAGCTGCAGATCTCGAGAAGGCAGAAAAGGAAAAAGAAATGAGGCCATCTGTAGATCCTCCTTTTTACGCGAGGCAGCGCTCTCCAGATCGGCGACGCTCCGATTCATCCCGCAGCAAGGGTGTGCGTGCTCCTTCCTCGTCTTTCTCCAAGCGGCCATCCAGCGCAACCCCAGTCCTGAGGCGATTGCAGCCACCAGCGCAGCTTCCCTCTCCGCGCAATCGCAGGCACAGGTCCTCATCTGCGAAGCCACAGACCTCCGCATCCAGAGTTCTATGTGCGGCGGGTCCTAACCGCACCATCCAATCGCGCCCCCATGCCCATGCGTACCCCTCTCGCCCCTCCCGCCTTCAGGCAGAACGCGCCCCAGCAACACGCGAGCGCCTCCATCGGGCTTTGCTCCAGGCGATCATGCCTCTGGCCCAACCGCAGAAGATGGCGAGCCGCGCCATGTGACCTCCATGTCCAGGATCTAGAGGAGGTTGCGATCCTTCTCCATTCTTCGACGACGACGATGTGCAAGCGGAGCGTCCCCTTCGTATGATGGCGGCGGAGAGGGAGGAGAAGGAGGTTGGAGGAGGAAGAAGAGGGGTCTGGACAATAATACCCCTCTTAACTGTACCAAGGTTTGAAAAACCATGGTTAAGTCAATTCATTGACGGTCAATCTGACGGAAGGGAACAACTGATGACGGAGAAAGAAGTGAGGGGCACAACTGATATTAGTAAAAAGATAGGGACATAACTGAAATTGCGAGATCTCATAGGGGCACAAGTGATAAAATCCCTTTGGAATATATGTTGTGCACCTACCATCTTGTAGTTTTATTACTTGTACCCTTTGTGTTATTTAGTGTCCATCCACATCTAAAATGGACATTAACTTTTGGACACAAAGGTAATTAGAAAGAATACCTAGGAGAGATATGTAAATTTTCATACACCTTTTTCTATCTTCTTCCTCTTCATCGTCCTCATAGGCCCCTCCTTTGTAAACCCACTACCCCTCCTCATCCTTGAGCTCTCCAAGCCCTTAGGGTGTGTTTGGTTGGCGGGTTAAGGCGAGTTAAACTGGTAGAGGGTAATCCATTTTTCTATTTTCGTGTTTGGATATAGGGTTAAACTGGAGGTGGGTTAGAAGTGGGTTTGAGGTGATATAATTGTACTGAAGTCTGAAAAAGTGAGTAGTTATTGTGATGTGATTGTATTGAAGTTTGGAAAAGTGAGTAGAAGTGGAGTAGTTTATAATTTTTATATGATATGATGGTATAATATATTATTTTTTGATAGGATTGATGATGTAAAATTGATTTATTTAATTTTTTAAAAAAGGAATAAGTGGGGGCCACGGGGAGAGAGGGGTGTGGGTTAAGGGGGGTAAACTCCCCCAGGGGAGTTTACCCCGGTAGCCGAACGCTACCTCACTCCACTGCCTCCTTGTCCTACAACCCCCTCATCCTCTACCCCAAGCCCCCTAGCCAGTCCCCTCCAACGCTGCCTCGACCGCCTCCGCCCCCCATGCCCCTCCATCCCCATATTCCTCCGACCCCATTGCCATTGACTCATCCCTGCAGTCATCTATTCCTCCGACCCTCACCTCCTCCCCGAGCCCTCCAGCCCCCATCTCCTCTTGCATCCACTTCCTCTTCCCCCATCCACGCCGTAGCCCTATTCGATTGCCACCATTCACATACGTACGCTACCGATCTTTTGCAAAAACTTCAAACTACAAAAAATGCAATATTTGGCGAGAATGTTTCCCACGCTCAGTGCTCGCCATGTATTCATACAAATGGAAAGTCATTTCCTATTGTTAAGAAAAACATATTGATCACTTCTTTTTTATCCGAAAGATCTTAGAAATCAAACTCTACTTTGATTTATTTTTCTCTTTTTCCATTTCCTTAAACCTTGCATACATTCGGACCTCTTCTTCAGGATTAGTCTCTTCCTCCTCTCTCTATCTCTATCTCTCTCATCTTCTTCTTTCTCTTGAGGCACTGGTGGTCTTTGTGACCCATCAGAATTCAATAAATGTAAGGAGTAAAGAAGATAATTGAATGTTAAAATATATTTAAAATATACAAATATTAATACTTACATGTATGCAGTGAAATCTTCTCGCAGTTTGATCACTTATTCAACCATCATTACCATCCGAAACTCCATAGATGGCAATGGATGTTGTAACAACTGAGGTTGGGAATATGTTGGTTGACCATAAGTAGAGTAAGAGTGTCGATGTTCCTCCATATAATGTAGAATAAGACCACCAAGTAGCTGCTTCCTATTGGCAAAACCAGCATCCCTCTCCTTTAAAATCTAAAGTTAAATTTAATGACCATATAATATGTAATGTATACCCATTTAATCACTTAAATATTATGTTAATATAAACGTTTCCATAAGGATTTATAAAGTAGGGGAATGTTGGTTTTCAAGAGTAGTAGCACACTTCTCAGCATTAAGGATCATATATCGTTCCTAAAATTGGAATTAATTTATAAGAAATTAAATATCTAATACGTTTTGAATTCCACTATTCACTTAAAATAAACCAAAAAACATACCATAACTTCTCCTGCCTCAGACGTAGACCAATCAAAATCACCATCTTTTCCCTGCTAATGTATCTTAGCCCACCACTCATCAACAGATGGCTCCCTTTTCGACTTAACAGAATATTGAATAAAGTCAGAAATTAACATCTCTTTTTTGTATAATATTATTAAAATTATGTTCCAACTCAACATGTATTTGATTATAGCTTTTATACCCACTAATTGATCTAATATTTTGCTTTTCACGGTTTGATCTACCCGTCACCGACCTCTTTCCAAACTCAGCAACAGAACTGAATGAGTCACAAAAGCCAATCCACCTGTAAAAAAAATATCAGAATATGGTTTTGATATAATCTAAAAATTTAAGAGATTATCATTTTAAATAAAGTGCATGTCCTCGATGTACCAAGCTGGAGGAAATCTCTTCATCTCCTAAAAAATCATCTTCTCTAAGCCAGTCTTTCTATGTGATTCCCTTCTGATCTTGAAAACTGCGTCATTCATTCTCTTATCTATCGTAAAAGTGAACGCTTAACTGTAGTACTCCTTCCCTAAATTAGAAGCAAAACGATACCTATCCTGCAAAATTACAAATAAATGTCAGATAATAGAATTTATATATGAATAAATACCTTGTGAATTACAATTTCTTACCAAAAACAAGTCAAACAGTATTCCTGCTCAACGGTGGGAATGAGACACCACCGAAACTCAGTACAAGTTGTAGATCCTTTCCGGTACGAGAGTTTAGGCTACTCAGAAGGCGCTTAATCTAGTAGAAAGATCAAAGTTGCGGGTGCATGCTGTGTGGATTAATTAATTAGGGGTCACATGCTGGCTTTTTTTCCAACATGCGCTTCCTCCTCTCCCCATCATGTTCTCACCCTCTGCTCTTCTTACATCATCTGTACTGTTGGAATTGTCATTGTGTTGGTTTGGGCTGCGGGACTCCTAGGATCTCAACGATGTAAAGTGACTTCCCCTTACTACCATAGCTAGGAGGTGACACCACCTTTTCCAGCCGAGCCAGTGCCTCTTGTGAGCATTGGACTCGTTGTGCTCAGTTAGGAAAGTCGTAACTGAGTCAAACAAGAACAGAAACCCTATCTCATCCAATACCCAGTGAGAAGCCAAGTTCCATATGCAGTCAAGGAGCCCTGTCGTTCCATCCGCCCTTCAGTCTGTTGGAAACTACTCGCGCATTCTTCGAATTCTTTAGTGAGTAATGGAAGAGTGGAATGGGCCATTTAACACAAACCGTGTGAGAAATCTGATTGTCTCATGAAATCCAAGTTCTCAAAATATTGTATGCACCTTAATAATATTCATTATTTCTTTAGCAATCTTATTGCTATTCAGAAAATCCCTACATAAATGATAATTATATTATAAAAATGTAAGGATGAAAAATTAATAAAATTTGAATTAGGAATGCTATTTAATAAAACATAAATAAAAGTGACAGGAGTATATTGTAATTAAGTATAATATAATTATGTATACAAGTTACTAGTTATGGCATTTCATTATACATCTAGCATGCATATGGAATTCCATCTCTATTACACAACAATCATCACATCTAATAACAAATAAATAGTAAATGAAACGTATATAGTATACACAATATGTCTAGGTAATAAAAACCTAACATATATAGCAAATAATCTATCAACATTAGAAAAATCTAAAATATGATGAAATGAACAATAGGGAACGAAAGGATAAAAAACGAGAGAAATTGTAACATCTCGGGGTTAGGTCCTCGGTCCGTTATCGAGGGAAACTGGCCCTGACAACTTGTTGGGTTCGGGCCCAATTGAACTCGTTGACAACTACCCAAAATGCTTAAGCCCAAGTTGTCAAGTAGTAATCGCCACCACTTATAAACTACATCGACACTTCATGAGTTTTAGGTATGACACTTTGCTTGGGTTGGGGTGACTCACTGTCGGTTCGGTCGGACCACAAGGGGGTGCACCACCTTGTAGTATTAACGTTTATTTTCTCTCGTACGTATTTTCCCCCTTCACCCTGAAGTATTTAATCCTCGATCCATTAACATACACAGAGGTTAATTAATAACCTCATTACATTATAACTTAAACACTTAAGAACTTATGATTTCATTCCATTTCACTGGCATGGCTTCAAGGCATAACCTCGGTTGTCCTATGTTATACCTTAGAATTTATGATAACTAACTCGTTAAACTAATCTCTTTACAAAACAACCCATGTCATCCCATATTGTTTCAACGATCATGAAAACATTGATCTCTATTTAAAGGACATTCTAACTATAATTCACACAATACTAACGATGCGTATTGAAATATATCATAGTCGCAAGATATCCGATCTAGTTTAATCACTTTACAAAATATGTGAATATATATAGTTTGCATCCTTGACCAAGAGTTATACATGTAGCATTACCTAAAAAAAGGTGATACACGTCAAACCAGTGTCACTATACTCTTCAAGGCTAGACGTGCAAGTTTCATTATTTACTACCATCTATCTATATAGTTCAACATGTATGCCCGAAGTTCCATTATAATTCTACATTATACCGAGGATTATCAACCAAAGATATTACCTGATCTAAACGTTGCGGGGCTCAATATGTGATACCCATTTGTATGGTATTTTATCCTATCGAAAGGGACACAATACATTAAATAGTATATGAATTAATGTTTGCTTAAAAAAACGGATGTTCTGTAATCGATTTTCAGATGGTCTACTGTACTATAATAATATAATTAGGCTGGTAACAGATAGTATGCTTAATTTACGGATGACAGATAGTAGGCTTAATTTACGGATGACACAGATGGAAAGCTTAATTCACGGGTGAGGGTTTAACTAATACATATATTATAACAACCAAAGACACGTAGATACCCAACCAAGATAACATTCTAAAAAAAATCATGTTTACTAAGTCAAAGATAAACATCTCTATCCACGGCATTAGGCAGACACACACCCCTAATTTGCAAGGGAATATGATAACTCCATATCTGTGTATTTGATAAGATCGCCTCCATGTTATATTATAAAAACCAATGTCTCAAAATCCAATCCGTGAGCATCTCTCCCACGTCTCTATTCCAACATCAATATAAAACCATTATTGATAATAATATTCCGGAGATGAATTTTTATCAATGTTAAAAAAAAATCATGGATCATCCCAGCTATCAATCAACAAAGACCACCGACAAGATCTACATACAAGAATTTGATATGGGATTCATGAATCGTGATTTACCAACAGCAAGAGGAGATCCTGGGATCGGATCAAAATAGAGCAAGCATCCCCGAAAATACACTCTCCATAATCGCGAGAAACGACGACTGGAAGGAAGAAAGTTGAGATCTGTTAACTATGTTCGTGCACACTTTTGATCCATGTGTCCGAATGCTCGATCAAGGATCCGAGCAGAGAGGTGCTTTTCCCGTGCGCTCCTTTTCTTGTTGTCGTGAAACTACGGAGTTTGCACCGTTCTCCCTTTGGTTCTCTAGAGGAGAGGGAAAAATGAGGAGAGAGAATGACTTGAGAGGAAGAAAAGGATGAAGTAGGGTTTGGAAAGGAGTAGGAATGAGGGGAGATGAAAGGTGGGGGTGTTAATATATTGTAGGTGAAAACCCCTAGTTTGAGAATCCCTAAAATAGTCCTAACCCGTAATTAATTAATCAAATCCCGTAATCCTTAATTTCCATCAACATCCATGACCCTTCTTCACTAAAATATTCATATATCCCACACCCGAACTCGGAGTTACGTGTTTTTTGACTCGTTGGAAAGCTTGCGACGAGATGCTTCTTTTGAATATAAAATTGAATAAGTTTTAACACTTGAAAAAAAACAAAATTTGCGGGGCGTTACATCATAACAACCTTAAAAATCAGTCTCGTCCCTGAGACTTAGGATGCAAAAGGGGTAATATAACAACCTTAAAAGGTTGGACCCCATCGAGCAAAAGATAACAACCTAAAAAAAAGAAAGTACAGATTATGGATTACCTTCAAAAAGGTGTGGATAATCTCACCGCATATCCGCCTCGGGTTCCCATGTGGCCTCCTCAGAGTTGTGTCGTTGCCAAAGGACCTTCACTAAAGGTATCTCCTTATGCCTCAACTTCTTCACTGAGCGATCGATGACCCAAACTGGTTCCTCCGGATAGCTCAGGTCGTTGTCCACATGTAGATCATCATAATTAATCATATGCGATGGATCATGAATGTACTTTCTCAAGTTGGAGATATGAAAGACGTCATGCACACCAGCAAGATAAGGAGGAAGTGCAATCTTGTATGCAACTTTACCAATCTTGTTGAGGATCTCAAAAGGTTTGAAAAACCGTGGTGCTAATTTTCCTTTCACTCCAAACCTTTGAACTCCCTTCATGGGAGAAACTCTCAAGAAGACAAAATCTCCAACCTCAAAACTAAGATCAGTATGTCGTCTATCTCTATAGCTCTTTCGCCTACTCTGTGCAGTAAGCAATTTCTCCTGAGCTATCTCGATTGCCTTAGCAGTCTCCTCCAAGTACTCTACCTTATGTAAAAGGTTATGCCCAGTCTCCTGCCAACTCATAGGGGTAGAACACCGCCTTCCATACAACGCTTCAAAAGGGGCCATGCCAATGCTAGCATGGTAAATGTTATTATATGTAAACTCTACTAATGGCAAATGGTCCTTCCATTATCCTTTCCACTCCAGCACTCATGCTCGAAAAAGATTCTCTAGTGTCTGAATCGTCCTCTCGGAATGTCTGTCGGTCCGTGGATGGTAAGCGGAATTGAGGCATAGCTGCACTTCTAAAGAATCCATAAATTCTCTCCAATAATGAGAGGTGAACCTTGGATCACGATCTGATACAATCTGCTTCGGCAACCCATGAAGTCTGACAATCTCCTTAATAAAGATCACGGCAAGCTGTAAAGGAGTGCATGCCATACTCATAGGTATGAAATGTGCTGACTTAATAAGCCTATCAACCACGACCCAAATGGCATTGTGACTACTAGTGGTCTTAGGAAGTCCTGTCACAAAGTCCATAGATATACCCTCCCACTTCTACTCAGGAATAGGAAGGGATTGCAAAAGTCTCGGTGGATTCTTATGCTCAGCCTTAATTTGTTGACACATCATGCATTTTGCTACAAACTTGGCCACATCCCTTCTCATCTGCTTCCACCAAACATTCTTTTTCAAATCCTTATACATCTTGGTGCCACCAGGATGTATAGACAAATGTGAACTATGTACCTTACGCATGATCTCTTCCCTCAATTGTACGTCTACTGGGATACACAATCGATTCCCATTTTGTAGCACACCATCTTAATAAGAAAAGACAACTAAGATTCCTGCAATAGCCTTCTCTTTGAGTCTCTGCATACTCAGGTCTTCATGCTGCCCCTGGATGATTCGCTCAACTAACTCTGGACGTGAAGGGGATGGAACTATGACGGTTTCTCTACTACTCTAAAATGGATGCCAATCACTAAAAGTTGCAAGAAGATCCCATGCTTTAAGATGAGTATGGGATTCACTTGAATGAGGCCTACGACTAAGGGCATCAGCGACCACATTCGCCTTACCAGGATGGTAAGAGATGATGCACTCGTAATCCTTTAAAAACTCCAACCATCTCCTTTGCCTCATATTAAGCTCCTTCTGATAAAAAAGATGCTTGAGACTCTTGTGATCTGTGAAGATTTTGAAAGCAACACCATAAAGATAATGTCTCCACATTTTAAGAGTAAAGACAACTGCTCCCAGTTCCATATCATGAGTTTTGGTAATTTTTCTCATGTGGTTTCAACTGTCTAGATCCATATGCAACAACCTTACCATGTCGCATCAAAACTGCACCTAGACCCTCCTTTGATGCATCAGTGTAAACTGTGAATCCGTCTGTGCCCGATGGAATTGTCAAGATGGGAGTTGTAGTGAGCCTCTCCTTCAGTGTCTGGAATCTATTCTCAAACTCTTCTGACCAAGCATATGGCATCTCCTTCTTGGTCATATGGGTGAGGGGAAGGGCAATATGAGAAAATTCCTTCACAAACCGTCTGTAATAACCGGCTAGGCCAAGAAAGCTTCGGATCTCAGATACATTCTTCGGTCATTCCCAACTAAGGACTGCTTCGATTTTTGCAGGATCCACTGACACTCCTGCACATGAGATAACATGGCCTAAGAATGATACTTCTTGAAGTCAGAACTCACACTTACTAAACTTCGCATATAGTTTGTGCCTCTGTAAGGTCTCCAGCACTATCTGTAAGTGAGTGTGATGTTCCTTCTCATCTCGAGAATATATAAGGACATCGTCAATGAAAACCACAACAAAGTTGTCGAGGAAAGGCTAAAACACCTGATTCATCATATCCATGAATGCTGCTGGGGCATTTGTCAAGCCAAAGGGCATCACCAAGACCTCGTTGTGACCATATCTGGTTCTGAATTCCGACTTAGGTATATCCACATCTCGAATACGTAGCGGGTGATAACCAGACCGTAGATCAATCTTGGAGAAGATGGATGACCCTTGTAACTGATCAAAGAGATCGTCAATGTGTGGCAAAGGGTAACGATTATTGATTGTTACTTTATTCAACTGTCGATAATCTATACACATGCGCATAGATCCATCCTTCTTCTTAACAAAAAGGATAGGTGCTCCCCATGGAGATGTACTAGGGCGTATGAAACCCTTCTCCAATAGTTCTTGTAACTGCACCTTGAGTTCCTTCAGTTTAGCTGGCGCCATCCTGTATGGTGCCATATATATTGGTTGAGTTTCCGGAATGATAGAAATCTCAAACTCCACCTCAAGAGGTGGGGGAAGCCTACGAAAATCTACAGGAAATACATCCAGAAAGTTCTTTACTATTTCAACATTCTCTATTCCTTCCATAGGGGTTTGATTCCCAATGATATGAGCAATAAATCCTTCGCACCCTTGAGATAGCAGGTGATGAGCTTGCAATGCTGATATGCAGGTTCCCTCTCGACGAGGTGCTCCCATCAAATACAAATTCATGTAGCTCAGGAATCCTTAAAATAATATGTTTTTGGAAACAGTCTAAACATGCATGGTGATTCTCAAGCCAATCCATACCAAGAATAACGTCAAAATCCTCCATCTGAATGAGCAGCAAGTACGCCTCAAGCATATAACCTCCAATATAAACTGGGCAATTGGGAAATACCCGATGGACAACAAACACATGACCCCCAGGTTCCTTAATAAGATAAGGGTATGAAACTATGGTAGGCTTTCAGCCTAAGGTATCCGTAAAACTCCATGACACGAAGGAATGAGATGCACCCGAGTCAAAAAGAGCGTGAGCTGTAAAGTCGCCTACTGAAATCATATCTCGCACTACTGATCCTGAAGCATGTGCTTGCCCATCAATGATGGAATTGAGTTGCCCTTCTCTTCGTGGTCCATTGGAACCTGGCGTGCTTCAAGTCTGGTTGGGTTGTCCCCTACCCCCACAAGAGGTAGAACCACGTCCCCGCTGTTGCAGATGTCCCCCTCACATAGTACCTCGCAACTGTGAAGCTCCCAACGGACAATTGGACCTGATGTGCCCCTCCTGGTTGCATCGGTAGCAAACGCGTGCATTTGTCATGGTGTTTACCGCTGGATGTGCTGCTCGCGATGGCTCAGAGAGTGCTTGCCCCAATGTAGGAGCTCCTCTATGTGTGGACCTGGTAGACCTTTCAGGCTGGTAGGTGTGGAGACGTTGTCCTCTCCGTGTCGTCGATCGAGCATTACGAGCACTCCTCCCATAATAGTTTGGTCCCCCTTGCCTGATTTGTACTGACCTGCCTTCACGCAAGTCCTCCACTCTGGATGCAACATAAATCACTTCCTTCATAGTAACCAATCTAAGGGGTACTAGCCTCTCGCGAATTTCCTTACGAAGACCTCGAAAGAACTTGAATGATTTGTCGGCCTCGGTTGGCACAATGCTAGCAGCGTACTTCAACAACTCCGTGAACATGTTCAGATAAGCAGTCACGGTCCTGTTCCCTTGCTCGAGTAGTGTGAACTCCACGCAGCGCTGTTCTAGACAGTATTCCGGATAGAAATGCTCCCGGAACACCTCAATAAATTTCTCCCAAGTAATTGGCATTGCAATTTGCGGCTCCATACACTACAAAAAAGGCGAGATTGGCGTGCACATAAAAGCTCGTTAAGTGCACGCCTAGTGCCCGTCATGTGCACGCCCGAGGGGTGGGCGAGCACATGTGCTCGTTCAGGGCGTGCTCGCTTCTGTGAGAGTCGCCTCGGCTGGTGGGCGAGCACATCGGGACGCTATGTGCTCGCCTGCTCCCTGGCGGGCACATATGTGCTCGCCGATGTGATCGCCTCTTCTGTAAATTGCGATTACCCACGGAGCACCTGGCAAGCACATGTGCTCGCCCAAAGTGATTTCCAGGAAAAAAATATACAGGTTCGACAGAATTTTGACGCCCCGTCGAACCTGTATAGCCTGCCAATAAACCACTGCAGGTAGCTCCCTAAGGGTATATATATTATAGCAGTTCCTTGAGTAAGATAACTAGCACTAACAATTGAAAGGCACGCAATATACATGAATTCGGAAATAAATAATCTAATTTAACATCTAAATATTACAAAAAAGTCAAAGCCAACAAAGTTCATATAAATTAAAAGATGTGCTAATAGTTTAAAAAAATACAGGTCCAAACCAACAAAAATTTACTTCTTCTTTGATCTAAAAAACTTAGACATTAAACCCTGCTTTGATTTCTTTTTTTCGTTCTCCTTTTCTTTGAACCTCTCATACATGCATGCCTCTTCTTCAGTATCATCTTGTAAGTCAACACAGAAAACTTCATTATCAGCCAATCGAATCGATTCGATAATTGGGACTTCTTCTGTTAAGTCTATTCTTTCATTTGTCGGTGTAAATGCTTCATATATGTCATCTTCCTGATTACTGGAATCATTGGAGATATAACCTCGAGAATTTATCTTCACAACAGTTACTGTTTCAACGCTCTTTCTCTTCTTTGATATTTGTGGGAGATAACATACTTGATCCGCTTGATATGCTAAGATGAATGGTTCAAATCTGCGTATAAATTTCCTTTGCACCACGTCGACAATGTTATTTCTTTTATCGAGTACTACACCTCCATTGGGTTCATACCAATCACACAAGAAAAGAACTACTTTATTCAAGCCTGGTATACTATATTCCACTTCTATAATCTCCTTTAAAATTCTGTAATAATTCAGATGATCTTCCTCATAACAAGATTCGCGAACCATCACTCCATGATTTTGAGTTGTCACTCCATGATATAAATAATATTTTGGACTTATCATAAACCTATCTATAAGTTAATGTGATATAATTGGTCACATTAACTAGAATTTAATGTGATAATAAATTATCACAAAGGAAACATTGGTGTATATCATATCTCATATCAACACGATATGAAATTTTAAAACCGTTATTAATGATGTTCATCATATCTAATATCTACATTATTGAAGTTGACTAACTAATGTTATTCACAAATTTCATAACTAATCTTTTTAAGAAAATTAACAGTACTAACTAATGCAGATGTTGTAATGGATATTTTATCAATTATAATTTACGAAATGTAAACATAATTTGGTTGAGGCATTTTATCGAACACCTAGAGGGCATACAATTATACATATCATTGTCACAACCATAATCAAAATTACAACACTATAGTGATCTACTATTATCCTAAACATTTAAACTATCAAAACAAACACTACATTCAACAAAAAATGAAACCCTAATCTATCCAAACAATACAAATATGTAATGAAATCTTATAAAAAGAGAAAGGATGAAGGATTATACTGTATGGTAGATGTATATCTACTCAAAATACGAAAACAACGGGCTTCGGTGTCGGGGCGGAGGGGAGGCGGGTCGCCGGAGGGAAGGAATTGGGGGAGAGTCGCGTGAGAATGAGGAAGAAGGACCCCGCGAGGTTCTGTTTACGGGTCTGGGCGAGCACACTTAAGTGCTCGCCCGGCCGTCGCCAAGTGCTCGCCCGCAATTTACAAGGCGCTAAATTATTCCGCGCAAAGAAATTCAAGTGGGTGAGCACATGTAAGCGAGCACATGTGCACGCCCGAATAGGAAATCGCGCCGCTCCACAACATTTAAACCGGCGACCCTCATGGGCGAGCACATGTGCTCTTCGTGTGCTCGCCCGCTAAGGGGCGATCACATGTGCTCTCCTAGTGCATGAAGAGCTGTGCACGCTAATCCTGCCTTTTTTGTAGTGATAGAACTCCACCATTCCTCAACATAGCCCGCTAAGGAGTAAGTGGCAAGGGTTACCTTCTCCTCATCTGGTACATGTATGATGCGAAATACCTTTTCCACACACTTCAGCCATCTCTCTGCCACATCTGGGCTTGTATTACCCAGAAACTCTAAAACTTTCTCCTTGCGATATTTTGAAAATATGTCCTCTTGTCGCGGTGGCGGTGGCGAGAGGGGAGGAGGTGGCAGCGGTGGTGGATCACCATCTCCCCCACCCATTCCAGACCCACCTTCGGACGCAGATCTCGACAATCGCTCCTCGAGCATAAGTTGTCTCTACTGCACATCCTGCAGCATCGCCATCATCATAGCCAACTGTTGCGCAGTCTGATCCCTACGAGGCAGCATGATCTGCAAGTGTAGAAATAAAAAGGTAATTGCAATTAGATCCTAGAGTAGAGTTCATTAGTCAACCATGATCAATACAATTTTTTTACAGTAGTCAGAAGACTACTTGTCTACTATACAATGGAATTTCTCCTACATATAGTTGTCTATGACTGATGGGGTAATTGGGCTCTGATACCAATTGTAACGTCTCGGGCTTAGGTCCCCGGTCCGTTATCGAGGAAAACTGGTCCTGACAACTTGTTGGGTTCGGGCCCAATTGAACTCATTGACAACTACCCAAATGCTTAAGCCCAAGTTGTCAAGTAGTAATCCCCACCACTTATAAACTACATCGACACTTCGTGAGTTTTAGGTATGGCACTATGTTTGGGGTTGGGGTGTTACATAAATGATCAAGAGATATACCTTAGGGATGATGTGTGTGTGTGTGCTTAAGTAACCCAAACGAAGGTCGTCGGAGGAAAGGTGGGTGGAGCGAGATTGCCGACGATGGGTTTTGAGGTTGGGGGCACATGTTGAATGAACAGAAAGGGCTCCATGTCGTTCTGTTAGCAGGCATTGACAAGCACATTAAGTGCTCGTCACGTGTTGGCCAAGTTCTCACTCGTAACGTACCACTGAACGCCACTTAAAATTTTCAAATGGATGACCACTCCGGGTGAGCACGGATGTAAGGTGCTCGCCGTAAATTCAAATAGGCACGATGAAAAAAAGGCTGATATTTCGAACGGAAAGTCAATGGCCGAGCATGCGTGTTTGTCCATCCCTCGCCAGCACATGGGCGAACACGTGATGAATCTATGATTCATCACCTTTATTATTTTATTTTGACGAAAATCCTTGGTAAAATGTATGTAAATATCCATCAATTTTTATTAATTAACATTCTAACCGCAATTTCTAATATTATATATCTAACACTTATTTTATCCAAAATTAAATAATAAAGAAAAAAATAAAAATAAAAGAAAACGAAGGGTGTATAATACATATATATATATACAGACCGATCCTAACCCTGAGACCAAGTTAATATTATCTTGGTCGACAAGATAAATAAGCACATATTTCACATTGTAAAAAATACAAGCTTATTTTGACAAGTCTTCTAGATCATAGGCCGATTCAGGAAGCCGAGATCAAGGCATACTTCTGCGGACTCCAATTTAGCACATTTACTGTATGCACTCTGAGCCAACTCATCAGTCTTCGGCTTACCATCAGAACCCACAGACACTATCATCTAACACTCAGATGGTAGTGTATTAGAGTGATCAACCTCTTTCATCCATGCCATCTGTTTACACTAAGATGCCTAAGCCATTGACCGAGGTCAATGGGATATGATACAATCAGTAACATCAACCAGGGATCTGTCATGATCATCCTGGTTTCTGCTGGACTTCCGGAGGAACTCCTTCCCAACCGCCTCCCTAGGCACCGATGGGGCAGACCAGAGAACAACAACAGCATTCGAGTCCTCGCCGGTTCTAGCACCCTCAGTAGAGGCACAACTCATATCCTTCTCAGTATCTATAGGCCTATCCTCCTCAACAGTCAGCTCCGCAAGAGCCTCAGTACTATCGAGGTGACTCGTACAGGACTCATGGTCCCTTCCATGACAACCCACCTTTAGAGTATCTCGCTAATCTAATCACCAACCAGCAGGTCGCTTTTAGGCGAGAAAATGATGAGTTTAAAACTCATGTCACCGATTTAGTCAAAGGAAAGTTTGCCCTTCTTGCTTAGATAGAAGCGAATCCCAACAATCTAAAGAGAAAGTCAGAGCAGGTAGATTTGGCCAAGCCCATCCTCCAGTCACATGTATTTTCAGATGACTATCTTTATTGTGATGATGTTGATTTTCATTTCTCATAAGAGCGGTAGGATGCCAGTAGGCGGAGACTTAACTAGGATCAATGAGGATACACCTGATGATACAAGCAGTCTGTTGTGGATGTTGATGGTGGTGCTGAAGGCACCTTTCCCTTTGATGATGTGGATGGTGGTACTGAAGCCACCAAGTTTGAAGAAAATAATCTAGAGTTGAATGCTGAAGCAGCTACTTTACCTTTGTTTTTGTATAGAGATGATGATAGAAAATCACACAAAATTGTACAAAAGAGAAGAACCAGAAAAAGAAATAAAAAGACAGTTGATCAATCTCGATCTGACTCAATACAAATAGAGCAAGTCCCAATTTTACAAAAACACTTTCTTCTTCTTTCTCTGACTCTGCTATTGTACAGACTAACAAGGAGGATGTACATATACCTTTTCCCCAAGCACTCTACTTGGAAAAGGCAGAGAAAAAAGAAAACACCAAATAGAATCATATGACTGATCTCACGAAAGAGATGTTAGATAAATTCACGATCCAAGTCACTCTTTCAGAAGCCTTGGCACACATCCCTCTTCTGCAGAAAGGTCTAAAAGAGTGAACCATAGTCCGTAGAAAGAAGAGGTAACGCAATCACTGTTCAGATATCCATGTGTTGACCAAAAAAACATGCCAAGCTATCCAAAACCATCTTCCAGCCAAGAGATCAAACATGGGAGCGATTTATGTCAGATGCAAAATTTTAGATCAAACTTTTGATCGTACTCTATTAGATAGTGGATCTTCGATTAATCTTCTTCCTTCTTCCTTACTCGACAAGTTTGAGTTTGGGCATCTTTGACCAAGCAGAATGATCTTGCAATTTGTTGATGGATAGATCAAAAGTCCCAAGGGATTAATTGAGGACGTAATCGTCACCATTCAGGATTTGCAATTCCCTGTGGACTTTGTCATGTTGTACATGGCGGTCCCTGAATGTGCGACCAATACCCTGATCATATTAGGACGACCTTTTTTGGAAACTGCTAAAGATGTTTCCGACTATGGTACGGGAAAGGTGTACTTTCACGTCTAGGGCAAGAGTATACATATAGAGACGATCCAAGACCTCCAATACATATCAACTGAATCAGAGCGAGCAACTGATGTGATTTCATACAGACAGATGATGAGGTCATCTGGGACGAACCTAGTATGCAATCTTTCATCACATCTTCAATAGAGTTTGAGATATGAATATCTGATGATGGTAGATTAGAAAACACAATCTTGGAGCCAATAAAATGAGGCTTGCAGAGACGATTCTGGAACCTTTTTAAATCAGTAGAATATTCTCGATCGCTCCAAGTCGAAGTGAACAATCAGATATGTCAGTCACTCACAGATCAGTCAGATTCAAAATATGATGATTGGTAGTGTTTCACATAATTCCTATCACTTCAGACTTCACCAGAAGATCCTACAGCTAGCCTGGAGGTCGAGCCAGTTTAGAATATCCAGGTATCAGATGAGAAGTCTCCAGATCTTTCTGAGTCAGAGTAGGCTGAGCTTACGCATAGTGACCTAGTAGCCTATACCTAGACCCTTGTCAGGCTAGCTCTCCTCGTTCCTTCTCCCCCTAATATCAAACTTTTACCTCAAAGCATGAAATGCTGATTCCTTGCTGGAGAGATCAAAATATTTTTGGTCATCATCGCCTCTGATCTGACCAAAGACCAAAATCCCGTCTGATGGAGATTCTTGAAAAGAACCACAGGGCAATCGGGTGGTCAGTAGATGATCTCCATGGGATTAGTCTAGCTTTGTGCTCCCACCACATTTTTCTCGAGGATGATGCCAAACCATCTCGTGAGTTTTAGCGTAGGCTGAACTCGAATCTTCGAGAGGTAGTTATGAAGGAAATATCCAAGTGGTGGAATGATGATTTTATCTATCCCATCTCCAACACGAAATGGGTTAGGCCTTTACATGTGGTACCCAAGAAGACGGGTATCACTACAATGATAAATGAGGACAGAGAGGAGATCGTTACCTGAGTACCGACTTCTTGTCACATATGTGTGGACTGCAGATGTTTGAATCGGGCAACCAAGAAGGATCACTTCCCACTACCATTCATTGATCAGATCATCGAACGGTTAGCCGGGAAGAGCCATTATTGCTTCCTTGATGGGTACTCGGGATATAATCAGATGGCCATTGTGTGATCTGAGGGATTAGATCTGGAAGAAAAGCGGAGAAAGGTTGGATAAGGTGTAGGGATGGTCAGAAGGATGAATTCAACAAGAGGATGGGCTCTGATCAAGCAGATCGAAGCCATATTAAATATCACCGTATTTACCTAAGATCAAAATAAATTGTAGAATTAAAATGATAGAAATGGGTCTAGATTATCCTAGATCACCTACAATGGAATGGTGGGGTCATCGCCTCTGATCTAGCTACGAGAGGCTGGAGAGGCTCGGTTGTGGTGGAGTGCTCCAGCTAACGTCAGATCGCATCCAATCAAGACTCAATTCCCGATTAAAATTGAGGGAATTCCTTCTTTCCGCAAGTTGAATCCTCTAGGTGACAATTTCATGTGGAAAACTGGGTCGAATACGAATCAAAAATGGCCAAATGATCTGGAAGGGTAATATAAAAATGAAGTCCAATGAAATGAAATGAAAGTTACGCACAAACCGAGGCATGAGGGGCGAAAAGATTATTCTGGTGTGGATGTTCATTAAATAAGATGGAGATATGCGGAAGGAATCAAGAGAGAATGATGGGTGGATCAGTGAATCAAAGAAGACCGATAGGTGGCTGGTTTATTCGGGCAGATGGAGAAAACCTAGTAGTTGATCCCAGTGTTTTTAAACCGGATCGGACCGGACCGGCCGGTTCAACTGGTCCGACCGGTGAACCGGACCTAGACCGGTCCGATTAACCGGTTATGTCGGTTCGGTTTGATTGTTCAAATTTTAATTAACCCGCCCGATTCAACCTATTTTTTTGACCCGGTTTAACCAGCCGCATTTAATTTTTAAATTATTTAAAAATATTGTTGATAGTGGGAGTTGAACCATGACCTTTGATTACCTAATTCACACTTCCAACCAACTACACTAACACAACTTTTTGCATGTGTTGGGTTTTAAAAATAATTAAACTATTATCATGTTATAGAGCATCTAGTCCAAATAATATATATATATATATATATATATGATATGTATGATATTTGATGTGTATAAGAAAAATACTTTATGTATAGTGTGAAATATCTACATTATCCATGTATTTTATATATATATCTCAAGTATATTAAGTGTATATTATATATATATTATTTCATTTCGGTTTGATTAGTCGGTTCAACCACTTTTTTTTCATCGGTCCGGTTTAATCCGGTTTTAAATAATGATGACATCATCATCCGGTTGAACCGGTTTGATTACATGGTTCGACCCGATCCGACCATTTCAACAAGGTTTCTGGTTCGATGTCCGGTTCGGTTTCAAAAACCTTGGTTGATCCACGTCAACATACCCGGGTCTACTAATCAGGTGGCTCGGATTCGCTACAGTCCAAGGAGAAAAGGACAAAATAGTGAGAAAATGAAATAAATAAAAAAGGAAAGATAATGAATTGAAATAAATGGTTTATAAATAAAAATATTAATAATTAAATAAACTTATTTAGCTTATTTTTAATAGATTAACTAAATAGGTGAAAATAAATATATACCTTTATTCATAGGTAAGAATACCTATATATACAACACATTAATTTTTAATAAGTTTTTTTATAAAAATATATAATTTAATAATTTGTTGATTTATAAACTTATTAAGGATTTTAAAGACATTTTTCTTTATTTTTTATGAGTTGATTTATTGAGTTAAGTAAATAGCAGTATCTACAACGTAGGTATGTGGTACCTATACAATATATACATGATTCCATTTTTGTGTATTTTTTATTTTGTAATTTTTATTTTGTATTTCATATGAATAAAAAACAATATGTACAAATATTCATAGATACAATATGTATAAAAATAGAAGACAATAAATAAATAACATACAGTACACTACAGGCACACTGTATAATATCACTCCAAAAAGCCACTTTTCACATCTTAACTCTGATTTTAATAAAAATACTTTCATTTTAAAGCTTATTTAATTTTGAACATAATAAAAGTGAGTTTGGTTATTTTGAAATTCATGTGTAGAAGATATTGATTTGATAAGGTGAGCTTTGTGGATTTTTCAAAGTATTGGTGTTTTTATTATGTACCATGATTCTTCTTACAATTATTTTCACTATTTACAACTTATTTTTATGTACAAGTTCCAAGAGGAATACATTTTTATTTCTAATGAATTTGATGATAAATTAAATAATAGAAAGATATATACGTTATGTGAATTATGTTCAATAATGAATATACAAGTGGTGTACAATGATGAATATTCACATATGAAGATTATAACTTTTTTGGATGAAGGTCTTATCTCCTCCTTTATTCCTTATCGATCATCTCAAATCTTAACCTAACATTGGGGTTAGATTCAACATGTATACACATAATTCATTTATTCTTTCTTTTTCTTTTCTTCTTTATTCTTTTATTTTGGTGTAAATAAGTGATAAATATGCAATATTAACAAATGAATGATGAATGATAAATAACTAGAATTAGTTATAATTTACATGTGTTTTGCTAAGGATGGTAAGCTAAAATAAAAGAATAAAGAATTTGAATCATGGATTCATCAAAATGCAAATAGACAAAGTTCGGGTAGGAAACATGCTAATTAACCTAAAGTATTACACTAATTTTACAAAGTTTTGGGATCAAATGAAATAAATAAATCCAAACTGTTTCCCTTGTGAAATGCCCAAGCGCCTCACGTGGAGAGCCACGTGAGGTAACCTAAAACTGGACCTAAGTACAAATCAAGAAAAGCTTGATTCCTAATTTTAAATATTATAAAATATTTTACACTACAGACGAATATTCATAAAATAAAATAAATAAAAAAATTGAGGGGGTAGATCTACAATATACCCAAAGCCACGTACTGATGGACAGTAGGGACTGGTTCACTTAAGCAATCAGACAGTCCATATGGGTGCATACCCCTTTGCCGATGGACGTTCGAGATTAGATCCTTAGATAAATATAATAATCATTATTGGGCTTGATCCAAGGACATGGATTAAAATTGGGTGGTTGATTTTGATCCGACAGTCGCTGCTCTTCTCCAAGAATGTGGAAGAACAGTCGCATGGGGATGCTTTGATAGGAGATATCTCACGACTCTAGCATCCTCCTCCTCTTCTTAGTGGCTCAACATGTTCCTGGAGGGTTTCCATCATGGTTGGTACCCTTAGATGAGTCCGAGCCTCACTGATTGAGGCACGGAGCTCCGACGAAGCTCGATCACTTGTAATACCTTGCAAGTGCCTTGATTTGCTCCAGAAGGAGCCTTGAAGCTGATGCATCTGCTCAAAAGGGTCCTGGGCTCGACAGGCTCTCTCTCAACCCATAAAAATGAGGCCAAACAAAAAAATGGGTGAAGTGAATGGGTCTACTGCGAAGATGGAGGTTAGAGACTTGATTCACCAATTTGTGCAAGATTGGGTAAGATTAATCGAAGGAGCATATGTAGAAGCGGATGGGGGAGAATATGAGGTGGTCTATGTGGTTGGAGATAGTGTGCAACATGCGAGATTATGGCTAGAACTCTACGCTCCGGTGAAGATTTTTTTGGCTTTTTAGCTAAGTTGGATCAAAATAAATGAAATAAAAAGCTAACCTAGACTACTGATTACACTAGGAATCGAAAATGCAAGGATATAACTGCTCACCTGATCGGGGTCGATTGGGAACAGAAGTCGCACGGAGGAGCTCCAGCTAGGTTGAATCATGATCTCTCCACCTTCTCCTTGCTAGATTCATAGGGGAAACACCTTTAGGGCCTCTCTCCAAGCAAGAATATAGTGGTTACAGTGGGTGAAATCAGATTCGATTTTCAAAAATGACGGAGAGATATTACATATGAGAATAATGGTAATTAAATGGATATTCATCACCTGTGTTTCTCTTCAACACAATATACAACAAACTTCCTCCACTGGGTAGGATCAATGCTTGGTGGTACCCTCTCAAACAACTGCTCCAGCGGGAGCTGTTGATTGAAATACTGAAAAATCATGTATTAATATCACATTTATAATCAATCTTAAAAAAATATATTTACTCATCATGTTTTCAAGTGTCCTCGATAGCGACGAAGCATTTCTCCAGCATGAGACAAAATATATCCATCTACCTCGAGACTACGACCCCATGTGAAAGTAGCCTACAAAGATGCCAAGTTAATTATGACTCTAAATGATATTCATATTGGAATTGTGATGAAAATTATACAGTTATCAACTGTTTACCTCCATATCACGTAGAATGACATCCTTAATAGCTGGAGGAACCATTTTGAAATCAACCAAGCAGATGGGAATACGAAAACATGCCACCTATCCCAGGTAACTATGAAACAACGTGGATTTCTCACTGAGTTCATCACCACCAACAATATCCACCCGTAAAGTCATGCTTGGAGAGAGACAGTCTAATGCTGTGAGGTTCCTCTCAACCTAATAGAAACAACATGTGGAGGGTATGGGGTGGAAGGGCTGAAGTTGGTATCTCTCTAACATGTCTCTCACACCTAAGTGTCATTCTTATATAAAATATAATATAAAATTATATAAATCCCAATAGTTATTATCCCTTTTAGTTAATCATTCTATTATCACAAACTCTACGAGTTATTATGTCCATATTATTATCTACGAATTTAGTTTAATTCCCATAAACTCCTTCTTGATATGCTTCATCGATATAAGGCAGATCTTCATCTTCAACGACATCAAAAAAGTCTATAGGAACGGTTTGTATGGGAATAATCCATCCGTTGTGAGAGTTACCTGGAACATAAAAACTTACTCAACTTAGCTAACTAGTGTAAATGGTTCATTTATTTGTAACCGACCACTCTGTTTCAAAGGAATTTAACCATTCTCATCTCTCTAATAACCAATTCCTTCACGACCTATATTGAGCCATAGACACTTGAACAAAACACATTGCATTTCTTGTAAGAAAGTAATTTCCATGATATAATCTGATTATAGTAGCCATCAACTCCACCTTGAAATTCTGCTTTTACAATAACACGTGACATCTATGTTACTTTTATATCATTGATCGATTTCTTTTTGAAGCGAAAATCATTAACAATGTATCATGAATGAGAAACAACCTGTGCGTATGGAGTTAGTGCAAGAATTTCAATCTCTTTTGTCAAACGATTATCTTCACTATCTTTAAATGTCTGAACATGTTATTTAAACAATTTAATAGATTTAGATTATATATGTTAGGATCCTATAACATATAATATTCATTGAATAACCAATTATCCTCATTAATATGCATAAATATGAAATAATGAATTAGATCCCTCTCTATGTCAGATATAATTCGTCTGATTCCTATTGGTCAACTACATTTCTGATATATTCATAATTTATCTCAATCATCTACATCTTCTACATTACCATCGTCATTTCTTTCAATCAAAAAGTGTACTTCTCCCTTCCATGTACATTTTTTTCCGATAAAACGATTCAAAGTCATTCATCATAAAACAGCAGATAAAGTTAGAGTTTAGTACAGGCCCAGACAAAAAGAGGGGGAATACACAGTGCCCCCATTCGCAACAAAATACAGCCATAAGATAAAGTTCGAGGGATCAAAAAACTAGACAAACTAGAGCGATAAGCAGAGTGACAACAGTTCAAAAGAACCCTCCTAATGCTGCAGTCCTCAGCAAAGCGCCACAATCATGACAATTGGCCTCATGTCAACTTCCGCTAGGTGCGCTTGGAGGATCGGGTTCCTGGTGTCATCGCTGAGCTATCTTTAGCTGGACAATATCACAGTTATCAGAAAGTTATACAGTGTTAGTTCATAAAGCTATCAGGAGATGAATATAAACATCTAGAAGTAGAAGTGGAGTAAAGTTAATAGTTAATCTTGTCCCGGAGATGTTATCCTGGACCAAATATCTCCTTCTTGCGTACCCATCCTTGTCTCGCCGATGATGCATGCTTCCAAGAGTAATTTACGTTTGTCTATAGGTATTTCTTCAAAGATGAGTCTGCATCGACTCTTCCAAAGTTGCCACCAAACCGTAATTTTAAAACATAGAATTCTGCCCTTTTTATCCATGAGGTCTAAGGTCTGGTTCATATACAGCATGTTGAGTAGTTCATTGAAGTTTGGTTCCAGGTCACATAAGAGAAATATATCTCTAATTGTTTTACATTCATCGAAAAGGTGTGTATGGTTTTCTAGCCCATTGTTGCATAGGTAGCATCTGTTTACCCACGGTATTTTCCATCTTTCGAAAGAGTCTTGTGTTGTAATCTTATTATGCGCCAACATCCATATGAAATAGTAGGCTCTTGGTTCTAGAGGCCATTTTCTAAATAATGAATAGACTAATGATCTGCTACCCCCTTCCATGTACATGTCGCAAAAATTAATGCATTATTCACAGATATATCAACTTGACAATGCACCCTTCCAGTTGTGCCTTATTAAAAACTATATTCTTTAACTTTCTCAAATATCGTTCGATAGGATACATCCGTCGATATTGAATGCATCCAGTAAGTCTAGCTTCAACAGCTAAATGAACAATCAAGTACACCTGAATATAAAAAAAAGACGAAAATATTTGTTAAAGCTTGCACATTGTAACAACAATATCATTTTCTAATATGGCTAATGTAGAGGACTAAAATACATTCGAACATATGATCTCGAAAAATTGACTTAATTCGGTCAAAAGTTGAGTAACATCATCTTCAAGTACTTCTCAAATATCCAATAGTAAAAAGACTTGCATGTAGATATGACAATCATGCCCCTTCAACCCACTAATCTTTCATTTTGCTTCATTAACATATCACCTTAATTGTAAAGAAAAACTATCTAAAACTTTAATATTTTTCTAAAGGTGAATATTTTATTTCGCTCTTCATTTGATAATGTATACATCGCTGTAAGTAGGGTTATACAATCATTCTCCATCTCAATTAGATGCAAATATTTACATATATTTAATTGAGCTAAATTACATCTACTTCTCAATGTATCTTTGGTATTTCCTGAAAGATTAATAATTTCCATAATATTCTCCATTGCATTTTTCTCAATATGCATTACATCGATATTGTGATCAATGTGGAAATTCTTCCACTAAGGTAAGTCTAAAAAAACTTTGTTTTATGCATCCTTAGGGCTTTTCTTCTTGAAAGGTTAACCCAAACAAAATCTCCTAATTTTGTTCTGTTGTTCCCTCAAAATTGCTCCATTCACTTTAGATAAATATTTATGGTGACCACAAGATATTCCATTAAATTTTATGGTGTATTCACGTCTTTTGTCATCGATGTTTAATTAGTAAAAATTGGTGATTTCTGAATAACAATGCTTCATTCTTGTTGTAAGTTAAGTAAAATGAGAATCCTTCAAATATAGAGGACATGCAAGTTTTCCTTTGGTACTCCAACCAAGATAGATTCGCATAAGCTGGAAAATCATTAATAATCACACAGTAACGTCGCACACATAATAAATGACTCTTCTTTAAATTCATCATAAGTTTTTAATCCCAGAATTCCACAAAAGCTTTAATTCATAGAACAATGACTACATATAAACATCGTCTTGGACTTTTCAGACCTGGTATTAGTAACGACATCATCATGAATGACGAATTCATTAACATCCATGGAGGAAGATTGTATGTTACGATTATAATCGACCAAATCGAATAACTCGTGCTCATATTACTAAATGGGTTAAAACCATCAGTTGTAAACCTCAATGTAATGTTCTAAACATCTTCTGAAATTTAGGAATTCTTTCATCAAAACTTTTCCACTCCTCTGCATCAGCGAGATGTCGTATTCAACCATCTGAATCATTCTTCCTTTTTAAGTTGTGCCATATTATCCACTCCATAGTTTTCTTAGAACTATATAATCTCTTTAATCTTGGAATAAGAGGAAAATATTCAGCTTCTTTTTCCCATTGTTTTCCTTCTATTGTTACTGTCTTCTATATTGTATCTTGATATTTGGCATTTCGAGCAATGACTCGAGTTTTCTTTCCAAAAAGGATAAATCATTAGGGCATGCATCTCGTATTGCAATCTCAATGATATAGATCTAGAGTTTACATCTTTCTAATCCTTTGAATATTTTTCAAGACTTTTACGTACTCTCCTAATCGATGACAGGGCATCTGTCGTCATTGTTGCTATGAAGAGATTCTTGAGTTTTATTCTAGACATTTCTAGTATAAATTGTATTCATGCCATCTTTACTCTAGGAGCTAGCATTAGTGAGGTTCTTCACAAAATCATTAGTTATTATATTTTCTATATCATTGACTCATTTCTATTTACGTCGTCTAACATTTCATGCAAATGATCACATTCATTGTCCATCTCCATAGCATCTTCTCTCTTGTGTTGAATACCCGTTGATGGATTTCCCCATGTTGTGTAATGTAACGAAAAACCATCTAAGATTAGATGTTCATAAATTTGGTCTCAAACATTGATTCAGCTATTCTTACAACTCGTACAAGGACAACTTATTTTATCACCAACAACACTTATTCTTCGATTCTCACCTTCAACATTGAATGCCCAGTTTAGAAATCCTATTACTCCATTCTTATAGACGTGAAAGCCACGTATCTCTTGTTCATCCAAGACTTATCCATACTTTTGCATTAAAGTAAACTTTAACTATATAATCACAACCAAAAGACACCTTATAGTTATTTAACTATCTCAATCTAGGAACCTTAATAATAATACAAATTTTATGTGAGCAAACATCTTATGTATTATTATAAGCTATCATCAATTATGAGCAACCCTAATGGTCCTACAACCCTAATAAGAAAATATTATTTGAGCAAACATCTTATATAAATCTAATGATTAATAGCAATGTGACTTAAAATAAATCTACTGCAACCATGAAAATCTATATCAACATGTGCACTACAATCATACAACTATATATGAAGCATATCATTTTCTATTAGCAAATAATTTTTTTATGAGCAACTATCAAACAATACAACATATACAACAATCATACAAACAAATCTATATCAATGTGATCGTATATTGCATACATTAAACTCAATAAAGTAACTGATGTGTGTACGTAAAAGAGGATTGGCGAAATGTGGTGAATGATGAAACTTGCCACCAACGAAGAAGAAACGACCACTTACTGAAAAGAAACGACTAGAGGAGGAAGAGGATTGTCAAGGGAGAAAGTGGGATCACTTAGGAGAGGGTCGAGTTCTCCAAAATAGGATGGAGATCACCTATCGACAGAGATGTCATAGAAGAGGGATGGTTATGGTGATCCCTATCAAGGGATTTGAGGATTTCATCATTTCGACTAGAGGGGACAATGAAATTCACCGTCCCATTTTGGAGAATCGGGGATGGTCATAAGTAAGACAATCCCTCCTCTGTGAAGCCTGCTTATTTTTCAGTGGGAGGGAACATAGAGGGGACAGTCACACCACAATTATACTTGATTCGTACACAACGGGGATGGTCGCCAACTGTCCCATAACTTTTGCCTGTGTAATAATAAAAAGTACATAAAAAGGGGCACACAAAGCTTAAGGAGACACTTAAATTTGTCCCATAATCCTTTGAAGAGGCCACATGGGACGGTCGACATGTGACCATTCTCAATTATCGAGGGGAGAAGGGATGATCGATGAGCGACCATCACCTATGCTCTTAGGTGGGATGGTCGCTCTTGTCCATTGTCTCGTTTAAGTACTTTGTAAGGGATGATCATAGTTTAACTATCCCTTTTAAAGATAGGCGAGACGGTCGGCCTTTGCACGTCGCATATGCTTTCATATGGGACAATTTTTCCATGACCGACCCATGTTCCCGTCTCTAAAATTATGTTCTATTGTAGTGGAAACGACACCCTCTAACCTTCTACGAATCACCACTGGGAGAAGACAAGATGACAAGAAGAATATCAATATTGCTGGGAGGACTGCCTTTAACAACACCAAATGACCGCCTCTTGCTAAGCAGGAAGAATACCAACCTGCCAGCTTACTTTCTAATCTCTCCACCGCTGGCAACCAATTCGATTGTCAAAGTCGATCGACCATCGAAGGTAACCCAAATAGTTGATCGGTAAAGTCTTCTACTAAGATTATAGTAGGACCCCACAAACCTCACCCTCCTCGTCCTCCAAAGGGGCACAAAAAATGGCATCTCTCCATTGGGAGCGAGGCCTAAAACCACACAAAGAAGTCCAACACTATAGATATCCAATATGCCTCACGAGAGACACCTTCCATGAATAGAATAATGTTTTCAGTATACTTAAATACCAAGATTGAAATTATATCCAAACGATAACTCGAGCTGAAATCTCCTTGCATCCCCTTGAAACCACCCGAGAAAGTTCACCGGCTACCATAGCAAAGAGTAGCAGAGCAAACGAGCACCCTTATTCCCTTCTGTGGTTGAAAGAAACCATCCTACTACCTACCATTTACTAAAACCAAGAATGCAGTTATCTTCACACGCCTCTTCATACAAGCAGTCCACTCATCAGGAAGACGACGCTGAGAGAGTGAAGCCTCGTTGAACCTCCAACTCACATAATCATATGCTTTTAAAAAATAAAATCTACCTTCCAGAGAAAGCTCTTAACACCCCTACTCTCCCAATCTGTAATGATCTATGAAGCAATGACTACACCATAAATCATGCGCCTGCCTAGAACAAAATCCATATGCGTATCATTAATGATATAGTTCAAGACCACCCTAAATATATTCGCGAGAACCTTTGCAATAATGGTCAATAGGACGGAAGTCCACTTGGCCCACCACCTCCTTTCTTAGGTGGTAAAAAGATCGAAGAGCAGTTCAGTCTCCTAAAGTTGTGGTTCTCTAGCTTCAGTTCCTCCACAATTGTCAACACATCAAGGCCCACCATCTCCCCAAATTCTCAAAATAAAAAACTAAAAATACATCTCTACATCTACAATCAAGCCAAAAACAGCCACACGGACCTCCGTGATGCCAAAAGGATGCACCAATTCAAAATACTACTTATATTGTGCGGAGTATACTAAGCAGTATTTTAATGTATTTGTATTTGATTTTTAATATTTTGTATTTGGTTTTATATGAATTTAATAACTATTTATTTAATATACTGAATAGAAGCATAATTGTAATAAGAGGGAAATAAAGGGGTGGGTGAAAAAATAATAAAATGTGGGGGGATTAATGCGCAAAAGCTCCCAGTGGGCACGAGATAGTTCGCGTGTGCTTGAGCAACTTGTTCATGTACGTAAAATGCAATAATAGTGAGGGTGCAATACAACTTGTCCACGATACACGTGGTTCTCTATGTAACAACGGCTGAAAATGACTTAGTTGTGATTACAATAAGTCCAGCGGGTTTTGCGTAAAAAACCCCGAATATCTACGAGCTTCTCACGTGACCGGTCGCTTAAGAGGCGGAGTGACAGTGATCTGATCCGTTAGATCTTAAGTGATCAATGGTTGCTGTTAAATCTGGAAGCTGGGCTTTCTTCCCCAATCTTCGAGCGACCTAATCTGGACTTCTTCAGTTGTGGCTGATCGGAGGCGATGGCGGTTCAGCTGCTAATCATATCCTCTCTGATCGAAGACTCGATCCTTGGCGAATCTGATCGCGGATGCACAACTCGATGCTTCGGTGGTTCGTCTTCAAGCTCACGAGCTTGCTCTCGGATCTTCATGCATAGGTGACGGATGAGCTCGATTAGATGATGAACTTCGTCGTTTCAGATCTATCGAAGCCACTCCTCTATAGATGAAGCTTCTACTACAAGTGATTCATTTACAGCAGCTCACGATTCAGGTCTCGATGCTTCGTGGACTCCAGGTACTGCTACGCGATGCTTCTCAGTAGTGGATCGAATTAGACTGGTAGTGTTTCTATTGTTCTCAGTTATGTTTCCGATCCAATGATATTCAAACCAGAAGATTCAGGATTATGCTAAACAAATCGAACCAAAAGTTACTACTCGAACATGCAGCTCAAACAAGTTATACCTACAGCTGATCCTCGACTAGAGATCTAATTGTCAGGTCTCCGTGAAGCTCCAGGAGTAGAATCGTTGCTCATGTGATCTCGATTTGCTCGATTATTTCCATTTTCTCATGAAAGTCTGCAAGTAGATCAATACACCCTGAGCTTAGGCTACAGCCATCGTACGTGGTCGGAAGTGACAGATCGTGAAGGGAAGAGGATTAGACTAGATTGTGAGGAAAACGGAGGGATTAAAGGAGAGAAGAGCAGAATTGGGGAAGTAATCTACGTGGAACTACTGGATGGATGGTGTAGCTAAGGCTGAAGCTCCGAGAAACTTTGGGTTGTTGCCTCGACAGGTTGACGGGCTGGAGGTTGGAGCTCTCGCTAGAGACGAAGCTACAATGGCGTATGCTGGATCAGTGTCAAGAATGTCCAGGACCCATCGATGGGGTCCTGGAAGCTCGATGTAGCTTAGACACCTCGAAGTGAAGTTCTTGGACGCGATTGACCCTCATATGAGTTCTTCAAGACCTGGTTCTTGTATAGAAAGAAAGGCGAAGCTCTAGCGAGGGTCCTTGCCTTTATTGATGAAGGATCAAGTGATGGTGAGGTGGAATGGAGGTGCTCCGGTGATGGCAGAGGAGGGAGCACTGCGAGCTTGATCTGGGTGAGGTCAGGATGGTCTGGGGGGAGCTAGAGGCAGAGAAATGGTAGGAGATGCTAATTGAGTTGAAATGAAGGTCGAATCGTGGTTAAAACGGCGAACAATGGTGGGAGTTTCTAAATCTCCAGCGTAAGCTAAATCTAAAAGCTACATTATGAATTACATTAAGAACACGAACTAAATACGGGAATTAAAATGCGACATATAAATCTACGTAGAAATACGATAAAAATAGCTCAAACCTGGTTGTTACGCCAAGAAGTAGAGGCCTTCGCTGGAGCAAGCTTTAGCGATGGGGATCACTCATTCCTCCACCTCATGCGCGCTGCAAATCTAGCGAGGAACAAACTGTCACCAAGCTCCACTCGCCTTGGTGTGGATATGAAGGTTCTGGTGAACGAAGAAGGATCAAAAGGAAAAAAATGGTGACCTGGGGCTTATTTATGCATAGAATGAAGGGGCTCTCTAGGTCACGAGATTTCGATCGATTGTGTGTATGTATAAATGATCTAGGGGCATAGTGAGATGGATGGGTGTTTCGTAGAAGTTTCATGAAGGAAGTAAGCTTGCTTGAGCAATGGAACACTCACAAGAATTTAAAGAAGTTCAGAGGTTGGTGGAATAGCGTGCCCTGATAGAGGAGAGGGATGAAGACGGGATAGTTGACTGCCTGGTCAACACACGGGGTGCCAGGATTGGGTTACGTAGGCCCGCTACGAGACAAAAAGAAAAAAAATAAAAAGAAAGAAAAATCAAAATAAAATAGCTACATATTTTATTGAAAAAAGATAAATATAAAAATACTTCTTATTCTATGTACTATTTTATGAGTTATTTATTTTTACAACATCATTTATTAGGTCCTAATATTTACGTGTATATCGTTGGTATATTTTCCTTTATTTTACCTATTTCATTTTTATTTTTTATTTTGAATTTTATTATTATATAGCTATATTTTATATATTTTTAATATATTTAAATACATATCTACATATTTATTTTATTTTTCTTATTTTTTTATAAAATTAAATCAACAAGACTCTATACATTATATGTATAATATACCTACATATTTTAATACCTTATTACCTTTAGTGAATTTTTAATACTTTTATTTTATGTTTATACTTTTAAATATGTAAATAATATTTACAAGTATTTAAAAATATAAGGATAGTAAAAATATAAAGAATGAATATAATGAATAAAATAATCAGGTAAGATAGTACAATGGGGACTCAAAAGTTGACTTTCACATCTTCACTCTATTTTTAATGAAATCACCTTCATTAGGTAGATAATTTTAATTTTATGAACAATAAAGGTGAGTTTGATCATTTTTGAGTTTGTATGGAGGATTTATTGGTCTGTGATGTTTTATATGTGGTTTTTCTTTTGTGTGTCCCGATCACTCTGTATTATTTTTAGGTGCAATTATTTTTGTATTTTTTTGTATTTTTATGTACAAGTTTCATGCTGAGAAATTTATTATTTGAGATGAATAAAAAGGAAAGTAAAATAAGTCAAAATTGCTATTTATTGAGTTAAAGAATTAGGGTTTTGGTGTGCTATTTTTATTCATTTATTGGCCCCACCTCCCTCTACTTTATTCCTGATCGACCAAGTCAATATTGTATTGGTCTCGCGGTTTAGGGTCATTCAATATTTTCAATTCTTCATTCTTTTTCTTTTTTTTGTACAATTTAATGCTATTTAAGTAGGGATTTAAGGGCAAAATGAAAGAATAAAGGTGATGAAATGGAGATTCATCACTCGATCCAAAATCATCACTACAATAGAGCTGTGTTTGCTGACACTCTCATAGACGACTAGAGCTAATTAGAAATGGAAGAAGAGACCAAAGATAAAGAATTGAATGATGCTCGAGGAGCTCTATGGACGAATGGGGGTGAAATTATGAATGAAAAAATGGTGCACAAAATGAGTCGAAATTGGTGGAAGAAGGATCGAGCGTGGACCTATGATCCACGGATGTTAATCGGACGGAAAAATGAAAGAAATGGATGAGAGAATTAGGTGCAAAATTGGGAGAATAAGGCGGGTTCTCGGGTCAGTCGGGCTAGAAAGGAGAGGAAGAGGAGTTGACCGGAGGTCAACATTTTTATATGGGCTAATCAGAACGGCCTTGGAATAAAATAAAATATGCCAGATGGCAAAATAACAGAATTAAATAGGCAATCATTAAAATAAATTAGAAAATCAACAACAACAACAAAGCCTTTTCCCACAATTAAGTAGGGTCGGCTACATGGATTCTTCGCCTCCATTCAGATCTATCTTGGGTCAATCCCGAGCTTATATCCAAAAAACTAAGATCCCTTCGTATAGTCTCTATCCAACACTTCTTGGGCCGTCCTCGCCCTCTCTTAACAGACTCAACATTCCAAC
The DNA here is from genome assembly GCA_037367405.1 of Ottelia alismoides. Taxonomy (NCBI): domain Eukaryota; kingdom Viridiplantae; phylum Streptophyta; class Magnoliopsida; order Alismatales; family Hydrocharitaceae; genus Ottelia; species Ottelia alismoides. The sequence continues at coordinate 310,888 of JAZKJV010010687.1, read as the reverse complement.
ACTCGCATCTCCTAACTGGTGCATCATCCGATCTTTGCAAATGACCAAACCATCTTAAGTGGTTTTCTTGCATCTTATCCTCGATCGGAGCTACACCAATTTTATTTCAATAATTTTTAATTTAAAATCATTTTCTAATTTATTTTCTATAATAAATTAGAAGATGATTTTAAATTAAAAATTATTAAAATAAAATTTATTTATAAATTAATAAAATAATTTATGGTGATTTTTAAGAATTTAAATAAGTTAATTAAAAGGTTAAATTGATTAAATAAATTTATTTAATAGGAATCATTTACCTATATACAAGATATACATATATTTATTTATTTGTTTATCTGAAAATACATGTTATTTTCTATTTTATTTATTTACATAATAATTTAATGGTTTTAAATATATTTTTATTTTATTTTCATGAAATTATTTAATGGAATAAATAAATAAAGATATGTACAATATAGGTACATTATACCATATGTCATATATACTTTTTATTTTTGGTTATTTTTAATTTTTGTTATTTTTATTTATATTTTATATAAATAATATATAATATGTACAATATAACAAAGTTACAATATGTTCAAAAATATAAATAAATAAATACACGCATATAGATACAATAACACTCCAAAATGTTGACTTTCACATCTTAACTTCAAATTTTATGAAACTACTTTCATTTTGAAGGTAATTTTATTTAAAAATAATGAAAGTGGTTTGATTCATTTTGAGCTCGTGTGGAGTAGATATTGGTCTTTCTTTTATGGTTTTATGACTTTTCAAAGTGTTGTCCCTTTTATTATGTACATATATTCTTTTTGCAATCATTTTTATTATTTAAAACACATTTTTATGTACAAGTTTTATGAAGAAAATATTTTTATTTGAGATTGATTTAATGATAAATAAAATAGTACAAGGTACGCGCGTAATTGATGAAATGAATGTGTACAATGTGAACCTGGATTTTCTGATATTTTTATAAGTTAATGGCCTTATCTCCCCAACTCAGCCATGGCCGGTCCCAAGCCCGGGTAAATGAGGAGGGTTGCGTTAGGTACCCGACAGTCAGCGTAAAACAGTCTGAGACAACTTCTTAAGTAATTTTTTTTAAAATATTATTTAGAAAGTTGCTTCACGACAGTCGGATCTTTTCAACATGGATTTAAGCAAACATACAGATTTCGTTGGGGCGTTCCCTACTTGCGACGCGTTGCATCGCCCATATGCAATGAAAAATTCGTAAGGGCCGCTACATCGCGGCCTGGATGTAGTTCAAAATTTGCAAGGGTTCTCGCATGAGGAACGCATGCGTGTAATTAAGCTAGTTCCGCTGCATCATCGCCCGGATGCAGTCCAAAATTTACAAGGGTTATCGCATAATGGACACATGCGAGTAAAGAAGTTAGTCCAAAAGAGATTGCAACGGAAGTTGCGGATTGGTAGTTGGAATATTGGCACTTTAACTGGAAAATTGATGGAGATAGTGGATACGATGGAAAGAAGGAAGATTCATATACTATCTTTAAGAGACTAAATGGGTTGGAGAGAAAGCAAGGGAGATCGAAAAGACATGCTTTAAACTTTGGTATTCAGGTAAAGATAAGGGTAGAAATGGTGTTGGAGTGGTTGTTCATAAGGATTTGAAGGATTGTGTGGTTGAGGTGCAAAGATTCAGGGATCGGATTATTTTGCTAAAATTTGTGTTTGAAGAAGAAATTCTGAATATAATCTCAGTTTATGCACCACAAATTGGTTTAGATGAAAAGACTAAACAAGATTTTTGGGAGGATCTAGATAAGATTTTACAAGGAATCCCACAAAGAGAAATGATTTGCATAGGTGGAGATCTTAATGGACATGTGGGAAAAGATGCTTCAAGGTATGCTAGTGTTCATGGAGGACATGGTTTTGGGGATATAAATGAAGAGGGAAAAGTCATCCTGGATTTTGTAACAGCATATGATCTTTTCATATCAAACACTCTCTTCAAGAAGGAGGAGCATTTAATTACTTATAAGAGTGGGCCAACTAGAACAAGGATAGATTACTTTGCGTTGAGGAGAAGAGATCGGTTGTGTTGTAAAGACTGCAAAGTAATCCCAGGAGAGAGTTTGACAATGTACAAACAAAAGGGCTGGTGAAGAAAAGAAGGGTTCCTAAGATCACTAGAACTAGATGGTGGAATCTTCCACTGAAGCAATCGAGCTTCAGGGAGAAGGTTTTGGAAAACTTATCTTGGGATTGTAGCGGAAGTGCAAACGAGATGTGGGAGGCAGTAGCATCTTGTATCCGAAAGGTAGCCAAAGAGATGTTAGGCGAGTCAAAGGGAGGAACTCCAGGTTAAAAGGAGGCTTGGTGGTGGAGTGAAGGGGTACAAGAGAGGCTAAAAATTAAAAGAGCATGCTTTAAGGCTATGTCTAAGGATAAAACATAGGAAACGATCACAAACTACAAAAGAGCGAAGAAGGAAGCAAAGAAGGCTGTAAGCGAAGCAAAGTCAAAAGCTTATGAAGTTTTGTAAAAAAATCTCGACTCTAAGGAGGGCCAGAAGGATATATTCATGTTGGCCAAAGCAAGATAAAGAAAAACCAAAGACCTTTCTCAAATGAGATGCATTAAGGACAAGGTCACGTGCTTGTTACTCAGAAGGATATAGAGACTAGATGGGAGCAATACTTCCATAAACTTTTCATTGGGGAAGGAAATAAAGAGATCACTTTGGGTGATCTGGCTAGTAGTGAAAGTTACTTGAATCGTACAAGCTATAGACGGATTCAAAGAAAGGAAGTAGAGGAGGCTTTGAAGGTTATGAGACCTGGGAAAGGTGTGGGACCGGATGACATCCCTGTAAAAGTATAGAGAATTTTAGGTGAGCGCGGTTTGACTTGGCTTACGAATCTATTCAATGTTATTTGGCGAAGCAAGAAAATGCCTGAAGATTGGAGGAGGAGTATTATGGTGCCTCTTTATAAGAATAAAGGAGACGTTCAAAATTGTTTTTATTATAGAGGTATCAAGCTGATGAGTCACACTATGAAAATTTGGGAACGCGTGATCGAAAGAAGGTTGAGGCAAGTTTCTAACGTAAAAGAAAACCAATTCGGATTCATGCCAGGTCGCTCAACCATTGAAGCCATTCATTTGCTGAGGAGAACAGTGGAGATTTATAGAGCTAAAAGGAAGAACCTTTATATGATCTTTATTGATTTGGAGAAGGCTTATGATTCTGTTCCACGAGAGATATTCTGGAGAGTTTTGGAGAAGAGACAAGTACCTGTCCTATACATTAACCTCATAAAGGACATGTATGATAGGGCTTTATCTTGTGTAAGGATCCCGTCTTGGAAGACTGGCTATTTTGACATCAACATTGGTTTACATCAAGGTTCAGCTTTGAGTCCATTTTTTTTACTTTGATTATGGATGAGTTGACAAGTCACATTCAAGATGAGTTACCTTGGTGTATGTTATTTGCTGATGATATTGTGTTGATTGACGAGACTAGAGATGGAGTAAATGAGAAGCTTGAGGTTTGGATACATGAGTTGGAGAGTAAAGGATTTCGTATAAGTAGGGCTAAGACAGAATATATGGAGTGCTCCTTTGATGGAAACAATGATGAAGGAATCAATGTGAAGATTGGTGATGATAACATTCGGAAGAGAGATTCTTTTAGATATATGGGATCTATTTTGCAACATGATGGGGAAATTGATGGAGATGTTACTAATAGAATAAATGCAGGGTGGCTAAAGTGGAGAGGAGCCTCTGCTATTCTCTGTGATAAGAAAATTCCTTTAAAAATTAAAGGAAAGTTTTACAAAGCAGCTGTGAGACCTGCTATGCTCTATGGATCTGAATGTTGGCCTGTGTGCAGAGAATGACTGTAGCAGAAATGAAAATGCTAAAGTGGATGTGTGGACAAACACGTAACGATCGGATTCGGAATGATGCAATCAGAAAGAAAGTTGGTGTAGCTCCGATCGAGGATAAGATGCGAGAAAACCACTTACGATGGTTTGGTCATTTGCAAATAAGATCAACTGATACACCGGTTAGGAGATGCGAGTGTTGGGATGTTGAGCCGGTAAAGAGAGGGCGAGGACGGCCCAAGAAAAGTTGAGAAAAAACTATACGAAGGGATCTTAGTTTTATGGATATAAGCTCAGGATTGACCCAAGATAGATCTGAATGGATGCGAAGAATCCATGTAGCCGACCCTACTTAATTGTGGGAAAAGGCTTTGTTGTTGTTGTAATGGCCTTATCTCCCCATACTTTATTCCTTATCGACCATGTCAATGCTAGACCTGTTCATGGGGTTTGGCCTTTCAGTCTCGTATCTATTACATATATATGACCTTTTTTATTTCCTTTTACTTTCTTCCTTATTCTTTTATTTTGATATAATATTAACAAATAATGTTAGAATGCTAATTAATTAGAATTGGTTGTTATTTACTTGTATTTTACTAAGGATTTTAAGCCTAAATGAAGGAATAAAGATGGTTAATTGGTGATTCATTACTGCTCATCTCCCTAAAGTGGTTCACCGCAGCAGCCCCAACCTCTATGTCGCCCACAACTTGTATCCCTCCCACCACCTCCAGATTGTGAATAAAATTTCTCTACCGCTTTCCATTTGCTTAACCATGGAAGAAATGGTTATTTGAGTCACCTTCCTCAGGACATGTCTGCCTGCCTCCATTCCACTTATTCTTCTTATCCTCCTCCAAGGGTACCCTTTGTGATCCAACCTTGCTAGTATCTCCTCAATCATAAACTCCTTGGAGTCCTCCAATACGTCGAACCTAACCACCTCAACTTGAGCCCAAGCTCTATGTTCGCCACGTCTGGTTCGAAGCTCCTTACGAAATGACATTAGCATTAATCGAACGACTCCAAGGAGTGCTCCAAGTTATCTATTATTACAGATGAGAAATTGTTCTTTATCTCATGTTGTTGGCAATAGAAATTTCATATTGAAGAATTCCAATATAGTACTCTAGATGGTCATAGATGTAAGACGCACACTAGACTTGCACTTGAACCCCATCTCTACGGGGAAGCCTGACTATGAAGGATAGCAAAACACCTTTGGTGATGGTCAATGGAAACTTATTTAGAAATGCTTGGTCGTTACACGAGGTAAGAAGTGTATCAACAATCTCTACATAATACACACATCAATTTCTAGAGACGTGGCACAAGCGATGCAAGATATCGATTCTATCAAGTCGTGTCATCGAATATTGAGTCAGTTGAGTCACATTAGTGAAAGTCTGCAATGCTTGATGACAAAGAACCTTTTTAGATATGAAGAAGGAAAAACTAGAGAGATGTACACTACTTGGTTGGGAAGCAGAAAAATTCTCCTTCAAGAAAATTATAAGAATTTGGTTCCCACCAATGTTTGTAGTCCAATGAAACAAGTTATCTTGATGGTACACTTAACTTTATTATATCTATTGGTAACTGTTGAAGAAAAATGAACGACTTGTTTATTCCATAAGCCCTAGGCTCTCTTATATAGGAGAGTAGCCTATGGGTAAATTACATAAAGCATACAACAACAACAAAGCCTTTTCCCACAATTAAGTAGGGTCGGCTACATGGATTCTTCGCCTCCATTCAGATCTATCTTGGGTCAACCTCGGACTTATATCCAAAAAACTAAGATCCTTTCGTATAGTCTCTTTTCAACACTTCTTGGGCCGTCCTCGCCCTCTCTTAGTCGGCTCAACATCCCACCTTTGCATCTCCTAACTGGTGCATCAGTTGACCTTCTTTGCAAATGACCAAACCATCTTAAGCGGTTTTCTCGCATCTTATCCTCGATCGGAGCTACACCAACTTTCTTTCTGATTGCATCATTCCGAATCCGATCTTTACAGGTATGTCCACACATCCATCTTAGCATTTTCATTTCTGCTACAACCATTCTCTGCACATGTCTATGGTTCACAGGCCAACATTCAGAACCATAAAGCATAGCAGGTCTCACGGCTGCTTTGTAAAACTTTCCTTTAATTTTTAAAGGAATTTTCTTATCACAGAGAACAACGGAGGCTCCTTTCCACTTTAGCCAGCCTGCATTTATTCTATTAGTAACATCTCCATCAATTTCCCCATCATGTTGCAAAATAGATCCCAGATATCTAAAAGAATCTCTCTTCTGAATGTTATCGTCACCAATCTTCACCTCGATTCCTTCACCATTGCTTCCATCAAAGGTGCATTCCATATATTCCGTCTTAGCCCTACTTATACGAAAACCTTTAGTCTCCAATGCATGTCTCCAAACCTCAAGCTTCTCATTTACTCCATCTCTAGTCTCATCAATCAACACAATATCATCAGCAAATAACATACACCAAGGTAACTCATCCTGAATGTGACTTGTCAACTCGTCCATAATCAAAGTAAAAAGAAATGGACTCAAAGCTGAACCTTGATGTAAACCAATGTTGATATCAAAATAGTCAGTCTTCCCCGTCGGGGTCCTTACACAAGATAAAGCCCTATCATACATATCCTTTATGAGATTAATGTATAGGACATGTACTTGTCTCTTCTCCAAAACTCTCCACAGTATCTCTCGTGGGACGGAATAATAAGCCTTCTCCAAATCAATAAAGATCATATGGAGATTCTTCCTTTTAGCTCTATAAATCTCCATTGTTCTCCTCAGCAAATGGATGGCTTCAATAGTTGAGCGACCTGGCATGAATCCGAATTGGTTTTCTTTTATTTGGGAAACTTGTCTCAACCTTCTTTCGATCACACGTTCCCAAATTTTCATAGTGTGACTCATCAGCTTGATACCTCTGTAATTTGAACAATTTTGAATGTCTCCTTTGTTCTTATAAAGAGGCACCACGATACTCCTCCTCCAATCTTCGGGCATTTTCTTGCTCCGCCAAATAACGTTGAATAGATTCGTAAGCCAAGTCAAACCACGCTCACCTAAAACTTTCCATACTTCTACAGGGATGTCATCCGGTCCAACACCTTTCCCAGGTCTCATAACCTTCAAAGCCTCCTCTACTTCTTTTCTTTGTATTCGTCTATTCACGATTCAAGTAACTTTCACTACTAGCTAGATCACCCAAAGTGATCTCTCTATTTCCTTCTCCAATGAAAAGTTTATGGAAGTATTGCTCCCATCTAGTCTCTATATCCTTCTGAGTAACAAGCACGTGACCTTCCTCGTCCTTAATGCATCTCACTTGAGAAAGGTCTTTGGTCTCACTTGATAAAGCATACAACTGAAAATAAAAATAACGAAGGGATACAAGCACTACTGTATATGCGTCAACACTCCCCCTCGAGATGGAGCATAGATATCAATCATGCTCACCTTGGACGCACACTTTTGGAATGGGCCTCGAAGTAATGCCTTGGTAAATATATCATCAGTTTGATTCTCTGAGGTGACATGAGATGTAGCAATGAACCCCTTCTGAATCATGTCACGTATGTAGTGACAGTCAACCTCAATATGCTTGGTCCTCTCATGGAAGGCTGGGTTGTTTGCAATGAACAAAGCTGCCTGATTATCACATTCCAACTTCATAGGAAGCGGTATATCAAGACATAGATATGTAAGTAGAGCTTTCACCCACATCATTTCTGTGCTAGCCTGGGCCATAGCCCTGTATTCAGATTCAGCACTGGATCTAGCTACCACTGTCTGTTTCTTGCTCCTCCACGAGACTAGAGCATCTCCAACATACACTGCAAATCCTGCGGTGGACTTCCTGTCCTTGGGGCATCCTGCATAGTCTGCATCAACACACACTGTGATAGAGATCTCCTTTCCCTTCTTAAATAGCAAGCCTGCACCTGGAGATGATTTTAGATATCTCAGAATCATGTGTATTGCATCCATATGGACCTGACGTGGTTGCTCCATGAACTGGCTCACGCGACTCACTGCAAATGATATATCAGGTCTAGTGATCGTGACATACAGTAGTTTGCCTACCAGTTCTCTGTACCTTCTCCTGTCCACCTCCTCTGTGTCATCATCATAGAGCTTCATGCTGGGATCCATTGGTGTCATAGCAGGCCGACACCCAAGCATACCTGTTTCACTCAATAGATCCGTAACATATTTCCTCTGCGACATTACTAATCCATATGGATTTCTAGCAAACTCCAGCCCCAGAAAATATCTAAGGACTCCCAAGTCCTTGGTGACAAATTCGGTTCCCAGTTTTCCTTTCGCCTGCTTTGTGCCCTGCTCATCATCTCCTGTAATCAAGATGTCATCAACATAAACCATGATTACAATGATACCTCTAGCAGTCTTCTGTACAAACAAGGAATGATCAGCATTGGAGCGTTTGTATCCTTGTTTCTCGAAGAGATCTGAGAGCTTCTGAAACCATGCTCTAGGGCTCTGCTTAAGGCCATAGATAGCCTTATGTAACCTGCATACCTTGGAACACTCCCCCTCAACAGCAAAACCAGGTGGCTGTTGCATATAAACTTCTTCCTGCAAATCTCCATATAGGAATGCATTCTTCACGTCCAGCTGATGGAGCGGCCAATCTCTAGCAACTGCAACTGACAACAAGATCCGTAGAGTGGAATGACGTGCCACAGGCGAGAATATGTCAAGGTAATCCACCCCGTATGTCTGTGTAAAGCCACGTGCAACAAGACACGCCTTGTACCTGTCAATAGAGCCATCTGCATTGTGCTTCACTGTGAACACCCACTTGCAGCTCACCGGGTTCACATCTGGAGGTATAGGAACCAAACTCCAAGTTCCTCTGGACTGAAGTGCCGCCATTTCTTCCTCCATTGCTAGCCGCCATCTACTATCCTGCAGAGCATCTTGATGATTTCGTGGAATATCTACAGCTGACAGTGCCACAACAAATGACCTGAAATCTCCAGATAGCCTCTCAAAAGACACGGATGCTGATAATGGATATGTAACACAGCTCCTCTTCGACTTGCGTAGAGCAATGGGAACATCTAAATCAGCTGTAGTCTCATATGGCCCCTGCAACATATCCTGCTCAGAAATATCGTCAGATCCATCAGCAGTAATATTTTCATTACATACCATAGGCGAGCTAGTAGACGAGTCATGACCATGAGCGGGAGGAGGCCTGCGGGTATAATGGAACGGTAGCGGTGAGATAGGTGGTGGTGGTGGTGGTGACAGCATCTGAGGTGGTGGTGCTGGTGACGGCATCTGAGGTGGTGGTGTCATGTATATGGCATCAGTAGATAGAGGTGGTAGCTGCTTGTCTCCTGAGGCTGAAAAATACATAACAGATTCAAAAAATGTAACATCTGCACTGATCATATACCGCCGACGCAGAGGATCAAAGCACTTGTACCCCTTTTGATTTCTGGAGTACCCAACGAAAACACACTTGACAGCCCTAGGAGAGAGCTTGTCAGTATCAGGCGACAACTGATGGACAAATGCAACCGACCCAAACACACGAGGAGTAAGAGTGAACAGATCCTTGGCAGGATGAATGAGGGAAAACAGAATCTGTTCATTCAAGACAGAAGAAGGCATACGATTGATTAGGTAACATGCAGTGAGAACTGCATCATCCCAGTAGGAGTAGGGAACATGACTCTGTATAAGGAGTGATCTTGTGACATCAAGAAGGTGACGGTGTTTCCTTTCAGCAATTCCGTTCTGTTGAGATGTATGAGCACAAGATGTTTGGTGAACAATCCCTTTTGAGGAGTAATAATTGGCAAGAACATTGGTGCACAATTCTAAAGCATTATCACTTCTCACAAACTTCACAGATGTGGAGAAAACATTTTGTATTTCGTTAAAAAAATGGATAATGATATTTCCCGCTTCAGATTTATTTTTCATTAGAAACACCCATGACACTCTAGAAAAATCATCCACAAATACTATATAAAATCTGTGTCCCTGATGATCAGGTACACGACTCGGACCCCAGACATCAATATGAAATAACTCGAACTTGGAGGTACTACTCCGACCTGGACGAATGGGAAAGGACGACCTGTGATGCTTTCCCAACTGACACGCCTCACAATGAATAGGTGTGTGAGGAAGACCATAAGGTAACACTTGACGTAACTTCTGAAGTGGTTAATTACCAAAGCGCAGATGCCACAATAAAGTAGATGCTTGTCCAGAAGGAGAGGATGAGGTTCCAGCAAATGGGGTCTGATTCAGGCGGTAGAGACCTCCTTGCTCATAGCCACGACCAATCACGTTGCCCGTATGGATGTCCTGAAAAATCAAAGAAGATGGATCAAAAATTGCCCGACAATGTAGATCCTTAGTAATCTGACTAATTGACAACAAATTCATTGAAAAATCAGGTGCATGTAGCACATTCTTGAGCTGCATAGAAGACGTCAATCTAATCTCCCCCTGACCAGTGATGGGGGAATGTGTACCATTGGCAATTACTACTGTCCGTCCTGGAGGGATCTGAGTGTATCCTGTAAGTAGACTCTGGTCGCCACATAGGTGATGTGTAGCGCCCGAGTCCATAATCCATGGTAATGTATCTGATCTACTACTGTTGAGTGCAAGTATACTACCTGAAGCACTGGTAGACGCAGAGGCAGAAGCAGCGGCATCAGAATGACTCTCTGTAGTCGGTGCTGGACCAGATGGTGGAATAATGCCCCTCAGACGGGCAACTAGATCGTCGAACCGTTGATCCAAAGTAGCAGCAGATGGAGGCTCTATCTGCTCAGCAGCTCGTGCGGATGCAGGAAATCCATGCTTCGAGTAGTATGTGTTTTCATTGTGTCCTACTCGGTGACAGTAGGTACATGTTGGCCTAGTGCGGCCACCTCTTCCACGAGGTCCACGTCCACGGCCCTGGTGATGAAATCCGCGACCTCTGTTGGCTGTCATAGCTGAAGAATTCTGACTCGCAGCCGTGGAAGGAACTGTGATCCGAATCAATCTATGAAAAGCTTCCTCCATGGGAGGAATAGTAGAGTCAGCCAAAATCTGTGATTGTGCCGCCTCATAATCTGGATCGAGTGCAGCCAGGAACACACCCACCATGGTCGCGTTCCTGTATGTCTTCGGCTGTTCTGGCGTGGCTGTAAGAGGCATGAAGCTATAGAGCTTCTCGAACATCCCTCTCAGTGATGTATAGAAAGAATGTTAAAGGGGACCATTCTGCTTTATTGCGAATATATCATGCTGAAGTTGCAAAATCTTCATCTCGTTCTTCGCCCGAGAGTATGTTGCCGCCAGAATATCCCACATATCCTTGGCTGTGGGTTGATGTAGGATGTCATTGGCAATTTCAATAGCCAACGTACCAGATAGCCAAACCTTGGCATATGCATCATCAGCCTCCCAAGAGGCATTAACTCCAGTCTTCTCAGCAGGCGCAGGTTCAGTAAGGATGTGCTTCTTGCCTGTTGACTTCATCATGCTCATGAACTGCATTGCCCACAGTTCATAATTTGTACCATCCATCTTTACTATAGGTGCTGGACCACGAAAGGCGCCAATAGATTGGATATCTGACTTGTTTTCTGACATCTTGGATACTGAAGACTGGAGTGATTGACTAATGATGATCTTCGTCTACAATGACATTGACGGGTTTAGTTGCACGTGTAGACCTCAAGCAACTAAACCCATGAGGATGATTTTCTGCGCTTTAGGGCTGGACACGTGCACGCGTACAGAAGGTACACGCGCTGGCGCACTGGTCGCGCGCTGGAAGTGCAGTTCACGCGCACTGGTCGCGCGTTGGGCTGGTGCAGTTCACGCGCACCAGGGGATGCTACAGGGGATGCACGCACTGGAGATGCACGCTACAACGCACAGCGCACAGCGCACAACGCACAGCGCGCAGAGGCGCACAACGCACAACGCACAGCGCACAGTGAGCGCACAGTGCACGCGCACAACGCCGAGGCCAGCGCACAGCGCAAAGCGCGCACGGAGGAGGCGCAGTGGCGTAGTGGCGTTGGAATACCGGCGCTGGAGCGGCAACGGCGGGCTCTGGCGGCGCCGATGAGATGGAGAGAGAAGGAGAGGCCGGCGGGTGGGGTGGGGTAGGGTTAGGGTTTCGAGAACTCCGGTCTAGGACCGTCGCTCTGATACCATGTTGGGGAAAAATGAACGACTTGTTTATTCCATAAGCCCTAGGCTCTCTTATATAGGAGAGTAGCCTATGGGTAAATTACATAAAGCATACAACTGAAAATAAAAATAACGAAGGGATACAAGCACTACTGTATATGCGTCAACAGTAACTTTTTCATGGAAGTTTGAGTCTATTCCTTGAAGAGGATGAGCAAGAGCCTAAAAGTGTTCAAGGACTTTCATGTGCCATTGGAGTGATAGGCTTAACGAGTACTGCAAGTCTTATTGCATTAGGAGCCAAAAGATTCCAATAAATACATCTTAGTTGAATGGCATAGTAGAGAGGTGATTATGGAACTCATGAAGAGAATGATATGTTTGTTCCCGTAGTTTTTCAACCCATGATTGGGTTTTTCCACGTTAAACTTTATGTGCATATCATAGTTGTGTTTGTTTCTTGATTTACTTGTTCATTGTATTTGTGGCATTTATTTTTGCTATTCATTGTTTGTTGGTTCCCAACAACAGATGCCACCTCACCCTCTTCAAACGTCACTGAGTTGTCTAATTTCTAATGTAATAATGATTCTAACAAAGAAGGAAAATAATTGTATATATAATGTTTCATGAAGGGAAACCTTCTTGCTATTTTAACTTGGACAAAAGGAACATGTTGATACACCTTGAATCAAGGTTGAAGAGTCGTCCTATGCACCCCCTCTTGCCGTATCATTCTCCAACAAGGTAGGGGTCTCGTTGTATGGGATTTGGATTTGAGTATTTGGATATGTTTGTATCAGGAATTCATCTGTACGTGGGTAGTATATAAACTCCCCTAGGGTTAGGGCTCTTTGTATCCTTTATATTCTTCTTTCTCCACATAAACTACAACAAAATTTGGTTATAGTGGCACCTTTTTCAGAATCTGTCACTAAATCTGCTAATGTTAAATATGTAATGATGACATTATTCGTCGCAATATATAATGATATTATTTGTTGCAAATTTATTCTACACTTAGAAATTAGCGACTAATATAATATCCATTGTTATATCATTAACGATGGTCCATATAGAGATGCTTATCAGTTGTTAATTGTACTAAGCCTTCTCCCATTATAAGCATGACCAACTACATGGATTCTTGCTCAAATCCATGTTGAAAGATTCGACTATTTTTTACGCTGACCGTCGACTACCTAACGCAACCACTGCAAGAGTGGGGATTTGAACCCTGGTCTATTGTTTGGTAGATACACTGTATTATCAGTAGACCATTAAGTGGGTACAAATTTAAAATTTTATTAACCATCGTTAAATTTTGAACTAAAGTTTAGTGACGATTTGTTGAAAATTTTAAAATAGCAACAAATAAGGGTCTCTATATGAATCGTCACTAATGATATAATATCCGTCGCTAGTTTCAAGTATAAAAAATAGTTTTGCAATGGATAATATCGTCGTTATATATTTAACAATGACTGATTTAGTGAAGGATTTTGAAAAAAAGCATCACTATGGCCCAATTTTATTGTAGTGATAGTGAAAAAGATTATTGATGCCTTCTAAAAACGTAGCCCAGTTACTGGTTAACCTTGTAAATCCGTTTGTCTTTGTATTTGCATGATTGATTTGTTTGTGCACGCTTCCACGATTCGCTAACAGATGATGTGAATAAAATATTTATAATTTTCGTATAGCTCAAAGAAAGTTACTGCAAGATCGGTATTACCATTTAATTAGACATATCTTCAAGATTATTCTCTCTTTGCACAGCTATCGTGCTTAAACATATTATTAATATCAAATTTATTAATGAAAGTCTTCTTCAGGTACCCATCAGATGTCTATGATCGTTTATGGTTCCCATTCTCCAGTTCTTTGTGGACAGCGAAGACAACGAGTTTGAAAGTATCTACAGATAACCCTTACGAACCCCCAAATGATGTTATGAGAACGGCAGTAACTCCTTCAAGTGATTCAAGTTGGATATACACACTAACAAGAAGCAGCAAAGCTCCTCCTACTACTAATGACTATTACATTTTCCTGCACTTCGCAGAACTCCAAAGCAATGGGTCGAGGGTTTTTAATATATCCTTGAATGGCGAACGTGTCTATGGAAATGTTAGACCGAAGCTTTTATCCCTATCAACATTTAGCATTTTTAAACGAAGGGCACCTGTGACTATAGAAATTTCACTTGACCAAACAAGCGATTCCTCCCTTCCCCCGATAATAAATGCAGTTGAAGTTTACAGATTGACCACACAAATTGGTGTCGGAACAGATAGTGGAGACCGTGAGTACCCTCTTATTCTCTTTTACATATAGATTGTCCAAATTTGCAATTCTTTCTGTCTAACATGTTCAATATGTACAGTGGATGCAATTATGAGGATAAAGGAATTTTACAGGTTGGTGAAGCGAAACTGGATGGGCGATCCGTGCAATCCTATCGATTCCATATGGGATGGACTAAATTGCACCTATGATACGACTAAACCATCTAGGATTATGTCTTTGTAAGTGCTGCGAAAGATGTTCACATCTTAATGCAGGAAAAAGGACTAATATTTTAGGGATTTTTACCCGGCAGACCCTGTAATCTTTTGCAATTACCGCTACGACCTCTGAAACATCCTAATTCCTCTCTCAACCCCGTAAACTTGCTCCGTCTTACCCCACGAACCCTACCGTTAAATTGACACATGTAGAGTTAACTTCCTTGAGTTAATCTAACCAATCCATGATCGGACGGCTAGAATTAATCTAGAAAATAAAAAATAATCCTCCCTCCTCCCTCCTCTAACAGGTTCCTCTAACACTGCAGCACGGGGACGGGTGGCTTCTCAGGTGGAGGCGGCGGGCTGCGAGGGCTTTGATCAGGGTGTGTGTCGGGGAGGCGATGGGCGGGGCTTCGAGTGGCCCGGGGAGGGCCTCGCAGGTGGAGGCGCGGGTCGGCAGGGGAGGTCGAGCAGGGAGGTCGGGGGCTCCGCTAGCGGCGCCTGCCATCTCGCAACCTACCACCTCGTAGCCCCGCGAGCGATCGCGCCTCCACTACTGGGACAACCTCTCGTACGATCCATCCCGCGTCGACCCTCTCCACCGTGGTTGAGATCCCACCTCCACAGGACGTTACCAGCACTACATGCGTAGGCGCCGACCTTCGCCTATTGTTCCCATCTCCAAGGTCTGCATACCAATCATCGACGCGATCCACCCGCGCTTCGGAGGGGCGGCGGCCTCCTGTGCCCCTTGATTTGGATGGAAACATAAACAAAGAAAGACGGGAATGAACAAAAACCTTAGGGGTGTAAAAAATTGGAGAAAGGGCGGCGCCGCAGGAGTTTGGGGGCCGCAGGAGTTTGGGGGCGGGGTGGTTGCTGGGAGGGGGGGAGCTCGCAGGTGAGGAGGAGGCGGGGTTGTTGCGGGGGGAGGTGGAGCAGTTGCGGGTAGGGGAGCTCGCAGGTGAGGAAGGGCGGCGCGGGTCGGCAGGGGAGGTCGAGAAGGGGAGGTCGGGGGAGGGGGCAGAGGAGGTTTGGAGTAGCATCAGCAGGGGAGGGTTCTCCATCGACGGAGGAGGGGTGAGGGGAGCAGCAGAGCAACATCGCCGGGGGGCGCAGGCAGTCGGGGAGCAGGGAGCGGCGGCGGCGTGGGGGCTTGAATAGGCGACCTGGGCGGGGGGGAGGGGGGCTCTTGGAGTGGCACTAAATGTAAATTTGATAAACAAATTGGGTATAATATAAATAGACATAACGGAATCGGGTTACTTTTAACGGGTAAATGAACGGGGGTTAACCACAGGGTCTGTAGGGTAAGGGTTAGCAAGTTTACGGGGTCAAGAAAGGAAATAGGATATTTCAGAGGTCGTAGCGGTAATTGCAAAAGATTACAGGGTCTGCCGGGTAAAAATCCCAATATTTTATATCAAAAAGATAATGTTGTACTGCAGGAAACTAGCATACTTTGGCTTAACTGGAGAGATAAGCCCTTCCTTTGGCAAACTCTTACAGTTACAATCTCTGTAAGTTTTTTTCTGCCCAACTAAAAATTGTGCTCTATGTATCTTTACCTGACATATAAAATAAAATAACTCGGGTTTATTGCCTCTCAATATTTCTTAAGTTCACAGTTACGTATTTCCTACAACTGAAATGAGATTACTTCCTGTTACACAGTCGATTTTTAGTTTGAGACGTAGGAAGCACCAAATAAAATAATCACGTGAGTTTGACTATAACTCAAAAAAATATGCCAGTGCAACATTCAGTAATAGATAAAAAACATAGACACGTAGGAAATGCATTTGATTAAAATTGTGATTACGATCGAAGTACGATATGGGTGCACTGAAATATAAATTAGACAGGTCAAGTAAAATGAATTATGATTACGTTAAGTGAGACTTTATAATTAGCTTTTAGATCTGTTGAAAGGGAAAAGAGAGATGTTTATCATCAAACCCTAGATCTCTCTTATATAGGAGAAAAGCTCTATGGGTAAATTACAAAGACGGGACGATAGAAAATAAACGATAAAAAGCACACGATAACAAAAATATCTTAACACTCCCCCTCAAGCTGGAGCATATATATCTATCATGCTCAGCTTGGAACAACAGTGATGAAAAGGATCTCTAGCCAGAGCCTTAGTAAACATGTCTGCAATCTGATCTCTTGACACAACATAAGATGTTGAGATAACCCCCTTTTGGATCAAATCACGAGTGTAGTGACAGTCTACCTCGATGTGCTTTGTCCTTTCATGAAATGTTGAATTATTAGCTATAAATAAAGCTGCCTGATTATCACATTTGAGCTGCATAGGAAGAGGTACTTCCACCATTAAATCGGTTAGGACAGATTTGACCCACATCATCTCAGTACTACCTTGGGCCATAACCCTATATTCTGATTCTGCACTGGATCGAGCAACAACCGTTTGTTTCTTACTCTTCCATGAGACTAATGAGCTGCCAACAAAAACAATAAAGCCTGGAGTAGACTTCCTATCATTAGGACATCCAGCATAATCTGCATCTGCACACCCCGTAACTGAGAGAGACGTATCTCTCCTAAACAGAATACCTGCACCTGTGGATGACTTCAAGTATCTCATAATCATGAATATTGCATCCATGTGCGCCTGCCTGGGTTGCTCCATGAACTGACTTTACTCACAACAAAAGTTATATCAGGCCTGGTTATAATGACATACAATATTTTCCCTACCAGTTCTCTGTAGCGTCTTTTGTCCACCTCCTCAGATTCGTCATCATGAAGCTTCACATTAGGATCCATAGGGGTAGTAGCTGGTCTACATCCTGTCATTCATGTCTCAGATAGAAGATCAGTAATATACTCCCTTTGTGTCATAACTATACCATGTTGATTTCGTGCAAATTCCAGTCCAAGGAAGTAACGAAGTGTACCCAAGTCCTTGGTAACAAACTGATGTCTAAGGAAATTCTTTGCTGCCTGAATTCCCTGTGCATCACTGTCAGTGATAACAATGTCATCAACATAAACCAAGATGACCACAATACCTCGCTGGTCTCTCTTTACAAAGAGTATGATCTGTAGTAGATCTGACAAACCCCTTATGTTTAGTCAATTCTGAGAGCTTCGGAAACCAAGCACTCGGACTCTGCTTAAGGCCATATATAGCCTTATGAAGACGACATACCATACTGGACTCCCCCTCAGCAGCAAACCCAAGTGGCTGCTGCATCTAGACCTCTTCCTGCAAATCACCATACAAGAAAGCATTCTTGACATCCAACTGGAAAAGTGGCAAATCTCTGACCACAACAACGGAAATGAGAATCCGCATGGTAGAATGACGCGTCACAGGAGAAAACGTATCACGATAGTCTACACCATATGTTTGGGTGAACCCACGAGCAACCAACCTGACTTTGTATCGATCCATTGTACCATTAACGTGCTGCTTCACAGTAAAAACCCATTTGCTACCAACAACAAACGTGCCTAGTGGAGGGTTGATGATACTCTATGTACCTCGCGATTGTAATGCCGCCTTCTCTTCCTCCATAGCTAAACGCCACTGATTGCTCTGCAAGGCCTCCTGATACGACCGTGGTATCTGTACAGCTGACAAGCCCACAACAAAGTGCTGAAATTCCTTGGACAGACGCTCCAAGGAAATACAAGAACCAAAGTCCACCCCCATATTTAGGGTTCATCGTACGTGCAATAGGGATATCCGGATCATCAACATGTGTAGTATAAGTATCATCTGCACCATGTATCTCATTCTGTGCATGCAAGTCACCCGTGCCATTAGAGGAACTCAAATGATTAAGACGTACCTCGGGCGTGCTGGATGATGGAGGAGGCGCATGAGCCAGAGGTCATCGCTGGTAGACCTGTGGAAAGAAAGTAGGAGACGGTGGTGGTGATGGTGGTGGTGGCGGTGGTGGTGATGGTGGAGATAGAGTAGAACACGATAATGATGGAGGAGGATGCATATAGATATATTCGCCATCCTTTGAAGGAGCAAGCTTGTCACTTGTGGGAGAAAAATACATAATAGACTCAAAGAAGGTGACATCAGCACTGACATAACACCTTCGTCGAACAAGGTCAAAACAACGATAGTCTTTTTGGGTTTTGGAATACCCAACAAATACACATTTGACAGATCTGGGAGAAAGCTTGTCAAGACCAGGAGAGAGTTGATGAACAAACGCAATCAATCCAAAGACACGAGGCGTAAGTGAGAAAGATCCTTCTCGGGAAACACAATCAAGAACGGGACCTTTTCCCCTAACACCGAAGAAGGCATACGATTCACCAGATAACATGCAATTAGAACTGCATCTCCCCAATAGGAATGAGGAGCACGACTCTGAATCAAGAGGGTTCTGGTAACATCCAAAAGATGGCGGTGTTTCCTTTCAACCACCCCATTATGTTGGGAGGTATATGGACACGATTTCTGATGCACAATGCCATGAGATTTAACAAATTGCGAGAGTTGAGTACTGCAGAATTCTAGAGCATTGTCTGAACGTATGTACTTGATTCTGGCAGAAAAAATGTTCTTTACTTCATTAATAAAAGACTGAATAACAGGACCATCACCAGACTTGTTCTTAAGAAGGAAAACCCAACATAACCCAGAAAACTCATTAACAACAACAAGATAAAATCTGTACCCTTGATGATCTGGGACACGACTAGGACCCCAAATATCGGAATGAAACAACTCAAACAAACTATGACTACTCGGACCCTGACGACTCTGGAAAGAGGACCGATGATGCTTCCCAAGCTGGCAGGCCTCACACTGGAAAGTGGAGCGATGAGAAATCTGTGGAAGAACATGAACCAACTTTTGCAGAGGAAGATGGCCAAATCGTAGATGCCACATCTACAGATAAACAGACCCAGTGTGTAGAAAGGATGAGACACCAGCATACGGAGACTGCACAAGTCTGTAAAGGTCCCCTTGCTCACGGCCAGTTCCAATCACTCTGCCCGTAGGTATATCCTGAAACACAAGAGCAGATGGATCAAATATAGCACGACAATGTAAATCTTTGGTAATTTGACTAATTGATAGGAAATTCATAGAAAATTCATGAGCATAGAGAGCATTAGGAAGCCGCAAGGTAGGAGTCAACTGCACCTCCCCCTGACCAGTGATGGGGGAATGTGTACCATCTGCTATCACAAATTTCACAACTAATCGCCCAGGCTTTGCAGGATGAAACACACTAAACTGACCTCTGTTACCACAGAGATGATGTGATGTACCTGAATCCATGATCTACTTTGACAAGTCTGCCTTGTAACAAGTAGTAAAGGCATACACTGTACCTGACGTAGATGTTGAAGCTGAGGCAGCCACTTCTGAGGATCCTGAAGGAGAGCTAATGGATCCAGATGTGCCAGGCATAATCTCTCTCAGTCGTGCTACAAGCTCGTCAAATCTCTGATCAGATGCAAGTGACAGAGTCCCAGCCTGTTGTGTCTGCTCTGCGACTCTGGCTAACGCATGAAACCCATGCTTAGAATAGCATGTTTCCTCGGAGTGACATGTTCTGTGGCATTAGGTGCACGACTGACGAGGTCAAACCCCCCACCTCTGCCATGGTTGGAACTCCCCCTACCACGATATGGTATATGACTCCCTCATCTACGTGATGCCTCCATAGCTGAAGAAGTCTGGGACTGAAGAGGACTACCAGAAGATAAAGGTAGTCTACTCAGTCGACGATACACCTCCTCCATTAGAGGTATTGTAGCATCAGCGAGGATCTGGGCACGAGCTGCATCATACTCTGGATCCAAAGCTTCTAGAAACACTCCAGTTATCACAGAATCTCTGTATGCCTTGAGCTACTCTAGTGTAGCAGTCAAGGGTATGTAGCCATGTAGCTTCTCAAACATACCTCTTAAAGAGGTATAGAGGGCATGAAGAGGTTGACCGTTCTGATTCGATGTAAAGATATCGTGCTGAAGTTGTAGTATTTTCGACTCATTCTTTGTCGGAGAATATGTCGTGGCAGGAATGTCCCACATAGCCTTTGCAGTAGGCTGGCTCAAAATATCAATAGCTATCTCCGTGGATATAGTCTCGGATAGCCATACACAAGCATATGCATCATCTGCCTCCCATGAGGTATTTGTCTCAGTCTTGTCACGTGACTCCTCAGCCGTGAGGATGTGCTTCTTGTCATTACATTGCATCAAACTCATGAATTGCATGGCCCACAGTTCATAGTTGGTTCCATCCATTTTGACAATGGGTACCGGACCTTTGAAGGTACCCAGGGATGGAACATCCACCTTGTTATCGGACATGATGACAACTATCTTCAAGACTGGGCTGGAAACAAGAGATATTGACGTCTACACTGACATATAGGAAGATGGTTGTGGGTACAGACTCATACCACAATCCCTTCCATTCTTTGAAGAGTCCTTTGGGTAGCTAGGACTTTGTTAGGGTTTCACGTGACACCCTAGATACCCAAAAGAGGAACCCTAAGTTTCACATTGTTGGGCGGCTAGATGTGGCGGAAGAGGCAACCGTCGGGCTAGGTGTATACACGAGGTTCACGCGCGAATTCGTGAACACGTGGCTGGGTGGTGGCGCTCACAGTAAGTAGAGAGATGGCACCCCCAAGGGGGTTGGGCGTCGGCAATGGCACCCGCAGGGCATGCTGGGTGATGGTAGCACCCGCAAGGGGTGGGGGGGGTGGGCTTCGACGGCACCCGGAGAGGCGGCGCCCGCAGGAATGGGGGGGGGGACTGGGAGGCGGCGGTGGTGAGCCCGAGGGTAGTTAGGGTTTTGGTGGGGACAGGGTTCTAGGGCACATGCTTTGGTCTAGGACCGTCGCTCTGATACCATGTTGAAAGGGAAAAGAGAGGTGTTTATTATCAAACCCTAGAGCTCTCTTATATAGGAGAAAAGCTCTATGGGTAAATTACAAAGACGGGACAATAGAAAACAAACACGATAGAAAGCACACGATAACACAAATATCTTAACAAGATCCATTGACTAAGTTTGTCCTCAACAAAAGTGAATATATAGCCATTTTGAAATCCGTCAATACTGTTAGGGTAAAACGATACTCTGATGATCATTCCATAGAGCCCTTGGGTCTCTTATATAGGGAGAGAACCCTTGGGTAAATTACATAGACGTACAATAGATAAATAGAAAATATGAAACAGTACACAACATAAATAAGTCTCTACACTCCCCCTCAAGATGGAGCATAGATATCTATCATGCTCAGCTTGGATGAACATCTCTGGAAGGGTCCTCTGAGCAATGGCTTAGTGAATATGTCAGCCGTCTGGTCCTCTGAACTGACATGAGACGTGGAAATGAAGCCCTTCTGAATCATGTCCATAGTATAATGACAATCCACCTCGATGTGCTTTGTTCTCTCATGGAAGGCTGGATTGTTGGCAATAAATAATGCTGCCTGATTATCACACTGAAGGTTCATAGGCAAGGGGACATCAACATTCAAATCTTCTAAGACTGCTTTAACCCACATCATCTCCGTGGTTGCCTAAGCCATGGCTCTGTACTCGGATTCGGCACTGGATCTCGCCACAACAGTCTGCTTCTTGCTCTTCCAAGAGACTAAGGAGCTTCCTATGAAGATAGCAAATCCAGAAGTAGACTTACGATCCCTTGGACATCCTGCATAATCTGCATCTGCGCAGGCTGAAATAGACAGATCTGTATCTTTCTTAAATAGCAACCCTGTGCCTGGGGAAGACTTCAGATATCTCAATATCATATGCACGGCATCCATATGAACTTGCCTCGGCTGCTCCATGAATTGACTCACCCGGTTTACTGCAAAGGCAATATCCGGTCGAGTTATGGTAATGTATAAGAGCTTACCCACCATTTCTCTGTACCTTCTCTTATCCACCTCCTCGGTATCCTCATCGTACAGCTTCATGCTCGGGTCCATAGGTGTACTTGAAGGTCTGCATCCAGTCATTCCTGTTTCAACTAGCAAATCTGTAACATATTTTCTTTGAGTCATCACCATTCCTTGTGCATTTCTTGCAAACTCTATCCCCAGAAAGTAACGTATTGTGCCTAGATCCTTTGTAATGAACTGGCTCCCCAACATGGACTTGGTTCTCTCAATCCCCTGAGCATCATCTCCTGTGACCAATATGTCATCAACGTATATCATAACGACAATAGTACCTCTAGGAGTCTTCAGGACGAACAGTGAGTGGTCTGCATTTGATCTTCTGAACCCCTGCTGTTCCATAAGCTGGGAGAGCTTTTGGAACCATGCCCGAGGACTCTGTTTAAGGCCATAGATAGCCTTATGAAGTCTACACACCATCTGAGTCTCCCCCTCAGCAGCAAACCCGGGTGGCTGCTGCATGTAGACTTCCTCCTGTAGGTCACCATACAAGAAAGCATTCTTAACATCAAGCTGGAAAATCGGCCAGTTACGTACCACAGCAACAGACATAAGGATGCGTAGTGTAGTGTGTCTCGCCACCGGTGAGAAAGTATCCAAATAATCAACCCCATATGTCTGAGTAAATCCTCGTGCCACGAGCCTTGCCTTGTATCTGTCTAGACGACCATCCGCATGATATTTGACCGTAAATATCCATTTGCAACTCACCACGGATGCACCTGGAGGAATGGGGACAAGAGACCAAGTCCCTCTAGATCGCAAGGCACACATCTCTTCTTCCATTGCTAAACGCCAGCATTCAGTCTTCATGGCATCCTGATATGTACGTGGAATCTCTACTGACGATACTGCAGCTGCAAACCTCTGGAAATCCCCAGTGAGACGATGAAAGGAGACGTAAGAGGCAAGGGGATAGGAGGCACACTGTCTCCGCTGCTTCCTGTGAGCAATGGGTCGGTCCAAATCATCCAGGGCCGTGCTAACTGGTTGATCTTCCTCCTGTAGAAAAGGCTCCTGCACAGGTGCATTATCTAACCCATCATTAGTGTTAACATCAGAACATACCTGAGGCGTGTTGGATGGTTGACTTGTAGCTTGAGCAGGACCTGTTCGTCTCGAATAGAACTTAGTGAAAGGGACAACTGGAGGTGGTGGCAGGGGTGGTGGTGGTGGTGGTGATGGTTTTGGTGGAGTAGAGGATTGACCCAGACTTGGAGGTGGAGGAACATAGACAGTGGAATCTGGTGATGTGGAGGAGACCAGTCTGTCACCTGCAGGGGAGAAGTACATGACAGGTTCGAAAAATGTAACATCTGCGCTCACATAGTACTTGTTATGGATAGGGTCATAGCAACGGTATCCTTTTTGTGTTCTGGAGTAACCCACAAAAACACACTTGATAGCCCTAGGAGAGAGCTTATCAAGTCCCGGAGATAAGCGGTGGACAAACGCAACAGAGCCGAAGACCCGAGGTGTAAGGTTAAACAAGTCTCTGTCGGGAAAAAGAACAGAGATCGGGGACTTTTCCCCAAGAACAGTTGTAGGCATTCGGTTGACCAGATAGCATGCTGTAAGTATGGCATCGCCCCAAAAAGATAATGGAGCACAACTCTGAATCAGTAATGTGCGAGCAATATCAAGAAAATGTCGATGTTTTCGTTCAGCAACCCCATTTTGCTGAGA
Source organism: Ottelia alismoides (assembly GCA_037367405.1). Lineage (NCBI taxonomy): Eukaryota > Viridiplantae > Streptophyta > Magnoliopsida > Alismatales > Hydrocharitaceae > Ottelia > Ottelia alismoides. Next base: position 286,659 of record JAZKJV010010687.1, on the reverse strand, counting down.
GGTGTAAGCACATGTTGTTTGATGAATGATGCCTTTAGAAGAAAGAAAACTAGCAAGAGAGCGAGTGCAGAATTCTAAGGCATTGTCAGTACGCACATACTTAACAGCAGATGAAAAAACATTCTGAATTTCATTAATAAGATTTTGAAGAACATTTCCTGCTTCAGATTCATTTTTCAGAGGAAAAGTCCAGGAAACTCTTGAAAAGTCATCAACCACAACCAAATAGAACCTGTGCCCCTGATGATCCGGGACACGACTTGGACCCCAAATATCTATATGAAATAATTCAAACGGGGAGCTACTGCTCCGACTCTGACGACTGGGGAAGCTAGACCTATGATGCTTCCCTAATTGACACGCTTCACAACGAAAAGAGGAACTCGGAGAGATCTGAGGCAGGAGATGACGCATTTTCTGCAGCGGTAGATGACCAAACCGAAGATGCCAGGTGTACGGAGATACGGAACCTTGGGAATGCAGTGAGACGCCAGCGTAAGAGGTACGGACGAGACGATAGAGGCCATTGTGCTCAGAGCCACAGCCAATCACCCTGCCCGTTAGTATATCCTGAAAAATAACAGACGATGGATCAAAAATAGCACGACAGTGCAAATCACGTGTAATCTGGCTAATCGACAAGAGATTCATAGAGAATTCTGGAGCATGTAGCACATTCTGTAAGTGCATAGAGGGAAGCAAAGCCGTCTCCCCTTGACCAATGATAGGGGAATGAGTGCCATCAGCAATGAGTACAGAGCGACCAGGCTGAACAGCTCTGTAAGACTGTAGAATATCTCTCTCACGGCATAGATGATGAGTAGCTCCTGAGTCGACAATCCATCCTGTGAGATCATGACTAGTAAATGAAACTGAAGAACTACCTGAGGCACTGGCTGAGGCAGATGAACTAGCTGAGGCTGAAGCCGCAACATCAGAAACCTCAGCACCCTCTGACGATGATTGTGGCATGATATCACGAAGTCGTGCCACCAACTCCTCGAACCTGTGATCTGGAGTAGATGCAGATGGACCCTGAGAATGATCAGCTACACGTGCAGAAGGAGGAAAGCCATGCTTAGAATAGCATGTATCCTCCGAATGACCCGTACGGCGACAGAAAGTGCACGTTGAACGAATGCGACCTCCACGGCCACGTCCACCACTTCCTCTGCCACGAAATGAGGACGAAGCACCACGTCCCCTGGAAACTGCCATTGCTGATGGAGATGTAGTCGCTGTACTGGATGGAACAGGAACTCGACTGAGCCTCCTGTATACCTCTTCTATCGGCGGGATGGTGGCATCTGCTAGGATCTGAGATCGTGCTGCCTCGTACTCCGGGTCAAGGGCAGCGAGTAATACGCCAACCATAGTGGCGTTCCGGAACGTCTTCTGCTGTTCCGGCGTGGCTGAGCGGAATGGTGCTATAGAGCTTCTCGAACATTCCACGAAGCGACGTGTACAGGGATTGAAGAGGCTTCCCATTTTGCTTCGTGGTAAATATGTCGTGCTGCAACTGGAGCATCTTCGTCTCGTTGCGCACCTGTGAGTACGTCATGGCCAAAATATCCCACATCGCCTTGGCGGTGGGCTGGTGAAGGACATCATTCGCTATCTCCGACGTGAGCGTACCTGAGAGCCAAACCTTGGCGTACGCATCATCAGCCTCCCACGAGGCATAGATCCCTGTCTTCTCCGGCGGTTCATCTTCGGTAAGAATATGCTTCTTACCACACGACTTCATGAGACTAAGGAACTGCATCGCCCACAGTTCGTAGTTTGTCCCGTCCATTTTGACGATTGGTGCCGAACCTTTGAAAGCACCTATGGCGGGCATGTCGAGCTTCTGTTCTGACATAATGCCGGAGAAGAACAACTACTGATAGACCAAGAAAATGGTGTCTACCAAGACCTTTTAGGATTCAAGTGCATATGTAGACGTTATGCACTTGAATCCAACATCTATCCGAGACCGAGGGAAGAAGTGGCACCCCGGTGACGAGTAGAGGCTCTGAAAGCCTCTACTACGTAGAAACAGCGACTAGGGAGGTCCCGGCGTCAAGCTGGAGGCCGGGGGGGGGGGGGGCTGGAAGCCGGGTCGCTGGGTGGGTCCCGGCTACAGCTGGGGGCTGGACGGCTACGGCAGGGGGCTGGGCGGCGCCGGGGGGGGAGGGCTGGGCGGCGGCTAGGAGAGAACCGATGGAGAGGCGGCGGGACCTTGGAGGTCCTACGGGCGGCGGCGGCGGCGGGAGAGGCTGGAGAGGCCGCTGGGCGGCGCGGGGGGGGGGGGGGTGGGCGGCGGTGGAGAGAACCCTAGGTTAGGGTTAGGGCTCTGATACCATGTTAGGGTAAAACGATACTCTGATGATCATTCCATAGAGCCCTTGGTCTCTTATATAGGGAGAGAACCCTTGGGTAAATTACATAGACGTACAATAGATAAATAGAAAATATGAAACAGTACACAACATAAATAAGTCTCTACAAATACATAACCGTGATTTAGAAAAAGTTTTTATACCTGTAATAAAGCGACCAATGTCATCTCCTCGTTGTATCATTAGCAACTAATACAACATAACTGACCTAAGTCTATGGATAATTTGTATATTCATTGTCATATCTTTCGAAGTTAGACATAACAATGAATATTATCCTTTGTCAAATTATATTTTGTTCTTGTAATTAACAACAAATGTTATACTCGTTAAAGATTCATATAAGGATGATTTTTAGTTAACCCATTCGTTAATTTATACTAATCGTTGATAAATTTAATGACCACTAGAAAAAAAATTAACGTATAACCATTGTTACATGATCTGTTGCGAGGAACAAAGAATCATTAAATCAAATTTAGCACCACATTCAGATTCATGTCCTCAACTCAAATTTAGCTTGTGGTCTTTTATTATCATATCCTGTAACAAGGGCAATTAAATTGGTTGCAGTTTGTTAGTTACATAACGTCATCTAATGATAGCCTTCACTCTTAGAATGAGGTAATTATATAAGCTCCGTGCCAACAGCTTTTTAACTTATGTTCAGGGATCTGTCAATGAATAATCTTGCTGGAGGGATACCGACTTTTCTTGGTGACTTGCCTGTGCTCGCGTTCTTGTAAGTAGAATACGTGTAACTTAGCAGCCAACGACTTCTATAAATCTTTAATAAACCAGTTCTTGTGCTCTTAAGTAGAATATATGTACTAAGTATATGCATGTTGCAGGAATCTGACCGGGAGCGGTTTGAATGGACCGATACCTAAGAGTCTTCAAGATCGAGTATCATCTGGTAGTTTAAAGCTCAGGTACTTCTGTCGCAAACATTAATTCATGCAAGGCATTTAACATACATACACACACATACACACACACACACACACACACACACACACACACACACATATATATATATATATATATAGGAAAAAATGGGGCTGCCCCCTGGGGGCAGCCAACATGGCTGCCCCAGCCCTATTTTTCGGCGTTTTTTTAAATTTTTTTTAAAAATAAAACCATGTATATTCACCCCTATATCCCTCCTATATGCCATTCGAATTTCGTCAGAAACAGAGACTCCTACGGCCTCCATCTCGATGGTATCGATTTAAAAAAATCCTGTTACCGTTAAAAAATTACTGTCCGGATGGAGGCCGTAGGAGTCTCTGTTTCTGACGAAATTCGAATGGTATATAAGAGGGATATAGGGATGAATATATATGGTGTTATTTTTCAAAAACAATAAAAAAATTTGCCCAAATAAGGTGGGGGCAGCCATGTTGGCTGCCCCTAGGGGGCAGCCACATATGACCCATATATATATATATATCGGCTGCATCGGAAGTCATATAGTTATTAGTTACTTGCATCTACAAAGGAAAACATGGATTTGAACTCAAAAATCGTGTGGGTATGGTGGATCGCTTATAAATAGTTTTATCATTTAAGAGCACTTTTAAATCCAAATGTCAGTGTCTTCCCGATATATGCAAGTATTACACTCTCAACACTAAAATCCGATTGGTTTGAGTCATATGATTTCGTCTTTTTTCAAACGAAACTTTGACACTAAAATAGGCATCGTACATCACACTTAAATAATTTGTTGTCATACCTTTGTGACAACAAATTGTCAATTGCAATAAAATTATAGCTATCGAGCTTTTGACAGCAGGTATTAGTGACGTTAACGTCCAAATCAGTTGGAACAAGCCAAATTTCTATCACTAGAGTTTGATACAACAATGTGTTTTTCGTCTAGTATATATATCCATGGAATATAGCTATTCTCTTAGCGTATATCATTTTTATTAGCTTTGAGCCTACCAAGAGTTCATCAAAGAAGAATAATACTTCGAAGACTGTTGTCGCCGTGGTTGCTTCAATCTTTGCCGTGGTAATATTCGTTTCTCTTGGTATTTTTGCAATCAGAAGACACAGAAGGCAACACAGAAGGCAAGGACAATGTATTTACTTACGAAATCCTCGTTCTTGGAAAATGCTTACCTCTCCAAATCAGCAATTATATATCTTTACGTGCAAGTGATCGTAGAGATGTTACCATTAACTCGTTATTTAGTGATTCCCTTTTCATAACATTTATCTTAGATGATATCAAGGCCTCCCAAGAAGAAGCGGGCCACGTCAGAAGCGAGGGATTTCCCATGCAACCATTCCTCCACGAGAGCAAGCAATTCACGTATGCCGAGCTGGTTGAGATGACCAATAATTTTGCAATGAAAATAGGACAGGGTGGATTTGGGATTGTATACCATGGACGCCTGCAAGACAACACGGAAGTGGCTGTCAAGATGCTCTCCAAATCGTCTAAACAAGGACCTAAGGAATTCCTCAGAGAGGTTCTTCCACAACTCACTGATTTGTTTTTCTAGTATATTGCCGTTTTGATAGAGAGTAATTTTATGTCCAGTAATCTTTGGTCGTTTGGTAACGTAGGAGTAGTTTTAATCGTTAACGTCCCTATTTATTTAGCAGGGATATTAGGGTTCTTCCCACTAGATCATTATATTATCTCTTAATTACCTGGAAGGTAACCTCTACCTTTGTTGTGTATCTTGCGTCCCTCAGCAGGAATTTGCAATCTAAACAGTTCAGTTGTTGCTTGAACTTTGAACCACCCTAACATTAAGGCTCTTCGCACAAGCACGTTACCTACTGGATGAGAACTTCAAACTGTAAATTTAATGTTATGCTTGGATCCATAAAGTTGAAGTAATAATTTACAATATTCAAACATTCATATAAAGTTTATGTCGAGTGATATAGGTTGTCTGTTCTCTCTGAAAAATCTTATGGGTAGTTTGTTTTTTATCCATTTTATAAATACTTGGTTAATGTGTAACATACTATGTTATTTTGAAGGGATTTTTACTGTACAAACCTTAGAATCTTTCTAAATTATCTTCTCAACCATGTAAACATCGTTATTACTTATTATCGTCTCGACCTTGTAAAGTTTCTCCAACTTACCCCCACGAACCATACCGTTAATTTGAGACATCTTAAGTTAAACTTGCTTGGGTTAAAGTTGAGTTAATCAAACTGCAACAAATCTAACGGTAGGTTTCTCCTCTCACTCCTTCCTTCTTCTCCTCCTTCTCTCTTTCCCTTACCCTTACGGTGATGGAAAAGTGGTGCAGCGGCCATGCTGGAGTGGAAAGGTGGTGCAACCACGACACTGTAAGCAAGTAGGGACTGTTGGAATACGAGGAATCACTGGAGCACCCTCGAGATCTCTGCTGGATGCTGGAGCACAACCTCGAAGTCCTTTAAAGCCCCATATGCAACCCACGAAGGACTCCTACGCAGGACCTCGGGGGAGGTGGGTCGGGGCGGTGCGTGGAGAGGGGTCAAGGTCGGGGCAACACAAGGAGGGGTCGACGGTCCTTGGAGGCACGCATGGCCTTAAATTTCAGCGAAATTCGATCGAATTTCTGTCGAATATCGATATCCAGTCAAAATCATAATTCGACCGAAATGATCGAAATATGGGGGTCCTAGTACAAAAAATGACCGAAATGACCGAAATTCCGGTCGAAATTCCACCAAATTCCATCGAAATTCTGTTTTGGTCGATACCGAAATGGTGATCGAAACCGACATTTAGGGCCTTGGAGGCACATGGGATGTGGGTCGGAGGTCCTAGGTGGTGCGGTGAGGCGGTAGAGGTCTCTCAGACAACGCGAGGGAGGGGGCGAAGGTCAAGGCGGTGCAGAGTGGGGAGCAAAAAGACTCTCATGAACCTCTCGTCTCTTCCCGAGATACACCCGAGCTTAGCAAACGAAGGTGTTTTACGGATGATCGATCTTCTTGGCAGAGAAATTGTGCTCAAATGCAAGGAGTACGCTATTGAATTCCTGTAGAATTTGACTGCAAACGAGAACAACCTGGGGCAGAGTGCTTTTAAAGAGGGTGTGTGACTTATGTTGAAGGTCGACTCCTTCGAGGAGGAAGAACAAAAGGGGAGCAGGAGCTCCTTCCTCTTCTTGTAGTTGATGGGCAACGAGGATGCGAGTGTGTTCTCTGTTTGTAGGATGGCCGAGGCATAGTGCAGGATGTTGGGTATGTTCCGGTTTGCTTCTACTGTGATGTCCAAGAAGTCAATTTTGCTGCAGTTGGCCCTCTACCCTCGTGCTCCAATGGTTAGAGGTTCAAGCATGTGGAAGGGGGAAGGCTCCTGGATCCTTCTTAGCATTTACTCACACGATGATTGGGACTAGTGATGGAGGAGGAAAGGGGGGAGGAGGAAGAAGAAGATATTTTTGAGAGGAGATGCCATTCATATAAATTTAATAAATATTGGGGAGGGGGATTCAAGATTTTTTGATGGAACATGGTCAATTTTAATGTCTAAAGTAAGAGTTAACAAGTTTACATGGTTGAGGAGATAATAATGATGTTTACAAGGTCGAGAAGGTAATTTAGAAAGATTCTAGGATTTGTGGGTAAAAAATCCTATTTAGAATAAGCTGTTTATTCATGAAATATTTTCTACAATGAAGTATGTGTAATATGTGATACTTTTTAAAACTTTACTAAAGGATCATACAAAAATATTGAAGATTGATCCTTTCCAATAACTATTAGAAAGATTTTGTTTTGTGGTGTCTCGAAAGGCAGAGCAAATGATTGCAACAACCTGATCATGTAACCCACACCAAGTGACTTGGTGCTCAGGTACACGTCTCCTCCTCGCCCTCGGTATCTTTCTCATTTTCCTTTTCCCCACCCACCTCTTTCACTTCTCTATGGATTGTAAGGGCTACCGAAAGGGCATTTTCCTTAACAATATGTGTATAGCCGTTGTGACATCCCCTAAACCAAGGGTTCTAATCCCTAGGTCGAGCTTCAATTGCTTGTTCTTCCCCTCCTAAAAGAGCCAAATAAATATCTATTAGTCAACCAAACCCCCTAAAGCCTGGCGACATACCTAGGAAGAAGAAGAGAAATGAAAAGAAATCAAAACCAAATGTTTTCACCAAAAATCCCATGGAAAAATGGAAAGACACTCCCATCCAAGGTGAAGCTACTCCCATCCATTGCCTAAACCCCTCCGGCAGAAAACAAACAACCTTCACCCCATCCCCAGACCCATCCAAATACATGTCAAATGCTTGGGAGAGTCTAGACCCCACAGTAAATATAATCTACACTATCCCATCGAACCAAACCCCACTCTTCTCCTCGCCGATGGTCATAACACAACATAATGGATTCCAAGATCATATGATGTTGGGTGAACAAGATGGTTCCGATGTTCGAACCTTCACCCTTTACGGAAACAAATCTTGAAAAACCTCAAATGCATCCGGTAAAGGCTCCAACAACCCTAGAATAAAACACAAGCACACCAATACTGCAAGAAAGAAACAACCACCTGCTGATGCCTTGGAGAAAAAGCAACACCACCCTAATGTCGCTCAACGGTATGTTCTTGGAGATTCTCCAAATTTTCCTTGCCCACTCTCCCATTCCACGTTGTCCACCACAACGGCACGTGGCAAAATCCCGCCAAAAAAAAGTTGGGATTTTTACCTGGCAAACCCTATAATCTTTGCCAATTACCTCCACAATCTTTGAAACAACCTAATTCCCCCCTTGACCTTGTAAACTTGCTCCATCTTACCCCATAGACCCTGCCGTCTATTTTAACTTTACTAGAGTCAATTTCTTAAGTTAACCTTGAGTTATCTAACCAAAGAAAAAGATATAGCGCATCTATCATCTCCCTCTCTTTCATTCCTTCTCCTCCCCTGCAACTGCAATGACGTCGAGGTGTACGTGGAGGTCATCGCGTTCATGTTCTCCGACGATTTGAGGGTGCATCTCACCGGGGAAAGCGTCAGACTTTGTAAAGGTGCTGCTCTAGAGATTGGAACCCACGGGATCATCGATCCCATCTCCCCATCATGACCATCGATCCCATCTCACTGTCATCCCTATCGCAACAGTGGATCAGCGATGCCCTAGCGCTCCTACGCCGCATCCTCCTCTGCTGGATCGCCTTGCGACAGATCCTTGCAGGAAAGTGAACCACCGCCATGAAGAGGAGCAGCGCGGCGTGCGAGGCCACATGGGAAGCAACATCAACATATAGTGATGCCCGTCGCCGTGCCCCCGACAACCTCGTAGCAGTGCGGCGTGCGTGGTGCCCAGATTTCCGTGGTGGAGGGGAGGTCAGGGAGGAGACCTTGGCTGGGCAGAGGCGGGGGGGGGGGATGAGGCCTGGGTGGGGGCGGAGGCGAGGTCAGGCGTAAGGGAGGAGGAGAGGTCGGGCGAAGGGGAGGTCGGGCGGAGGCGAGGTCGAGCGGAAGGGAGGGAGGGGAGGACGGGTGGAGGGGAGGTTAGGGAAGGGGAGGCCGGGCAGAGGCAAGGTCGGACGGAGGGAGGTCGGGCGGAGGGGAGGGGATGTTGTGGAGGAAGTCTGGAGGCGTGGGGGAGAAGGGGCATTTTTGTAATTTTGAGAAACAAAATGGGTATTATGAAAAAGAAATTTACGGAATTCGATTATTTTTAACGAGAAAATGGATGGGGGTTAACCACAGGGTCTGTGGGGGTAAGGGTTAGCAAGTTTACGGGGTCGAGAAGAATTAGGATGTTTCAAAGGTCGTAGAGATAATTGGCAAAAATTATAGGGTCTGCTGTGTAAAAATCCCAAAAAAGTTCACCCTATTTTGGAATTCATATCCTCTCCCCTATCTACGGAATCCAGCCAAAAACCCCTGGTCTCCCGAGGATGAAAACCGTAATGCCCCTTCGGTAGAACAAAAAAACTTACACTTAACATCTCCATATGATAGCGATAGATACCCCCGACGCCCCTCCCAAATCAAAACCCCTCGACCACCCCCACCTTAAGCCACCACAACATATATCTAACATACTGCCCAAAAAAGCCCCCCAATATCCATTCAATTCATATGTTCCCTCCGACCGACAAAGCTCCCTTCGCCCTCTCACCTGCTTTAAATGCCTTCATCCCAGGCATATTAAACGATCATTCCCTTTTCAGATCATTTGCTTCTTTTGCCATAACCCCGACCATATTGCAATCTACTGCTCATAACAACCTCATCTCCCACCCACCCCATGTCAAACTCCCCACAGAACAAACCAAATGCAAATGAATCCCTTCTCTGATGATGTCCCGCCAAGTTTTCATTACAAAAATCACAGCCTCCCGTCCATCCACCTCTAAACGAAGGCCATTGCCGCCAGTCTCCAGAAACCCCTCCTGAGCGGACACAATAATCGCCCTCATATGGTGCTCCGAATTCTGCTCTGAATCACTGCATGCCAAGTGCCAGCTACTCCGATGTGTTATCGTAGAGTTCTTCATCAACATCCCGTGGTTCAAATGGGATAAAAATTCCCTATTGAACGAAATGGGTGATGACACCTTTCGTCTATTTTGAAAGATCTCGAAGAGACATGTTATAGCTAAGGTGACATCGAAAGCTCGCTACTTCAAACAGGTGGCACAATATGCATCCCTCTGGATGATGTCACGATTTGGTTTTATCGCTGGTCCCCATCTGTTGGAGCCAAGAGGATCGAAGAAATCAATGCCTACTGGATCGAAGTCATGGGTCTCCTACTTCACCACAGCTACCCCTATGTACTCAACAACATGGTAGAAAACTTTTTGAAGCTCTTTTCATATGAGATCCCCTCCCTCTTGAAAGATTGTGATGATTGCTGTTGGGATACACTTCTCTGTGGATATCCCCAAGATACATACCATCCCGAAAGGGATAGAGGTGTTACCACCAATGGCATTTTCCAAGCTACATTGCACCCCATTGGCCAACGTAGAGAAGTTACCTTCATGCATTACAAAACCCACATCTCGATTCCTCATTACCAAATACCAAATTGCTGAATCCAGTCAACCTTCCCCCTTCACATGGAATCGTGAAAGGGCCTCCTCGTCAACTATCGTCGAACTCACTCCATCAAAGTTCGACCTCTACCCTGATGCAACGTGACTCAAGGCTAGCATAGGCCCACTACCCTTCCCAACTTACCATGGTTTCTCCTCTGATGCTGACCTTCGTTATACTAAAGACCTTAACCGGGAATCGGGCAATCGGTTGATAACACGATATTATGGCTGAAAGCCCTTGGAGAAAACCTGGATGAAAACACCATCAAGCGAGCGGCTTGGCTCCCCTCCAAGTAGGCGAATGAAAAAAAATGAAAACAATGCTCATTACCAGACCGGTCCTCCCAGACCCTCCTACCGCTACAACTTCAAATACTCCGGCCACGCCAACAGCTCCAAAGTCCACTCCAGTTGCGCCAACCAAGAAAGACTCCACATCACCGGTTGCCAAGGAAAAAATGGACCCCTCCTCCTCAGGTACATATCACAACTCGATACTCTCCCCCTTGATTTATTTCTGATGCCCTCGTTCAAGAAATTTTATCCCCTTGGCTTTATAAATCAAAATCAACCCCCCTGCAGCAAGATTGTACTGGAAAACACATCACAAAATCTAGGCTAATCTTTCGAAGACACCCCTAATAAATAGTATTTCCTCGAATGTGCATGGAGGCGAAGAAACACATTACAAAATCTAGGCTAATCTTTACAAAGGGATCTTATTTTTTTGCTTATAAGTCCTAGATTAACCCTAGATAGATCTGAATGGAGGCGAATAATCCATGTAGCCGACCCTACTTAATTGTGGGAAAAGGCTCTGTTGTTGTTGTGTCCTCGAATGTGCATGGAATCAAAACTCTGCCACTCATTTATCTTGTATTTCTCTTTATTTTCGAGCTTCTGCATTAGTTTTTGATGGACACACAACTATTGACGTGGAACATAAGAGGGCTTGGCAGCTCTTGGAAGAAAACAAGGTTGAAAGAGCATCCAAAACTTTAAACTTACTCACTCTCTAGGAGACTAGGAGTCGAACTGCGACCGATGCAACCCATATTATAACTATTGCCTCTTTTCATTGGCGCGCAAACACCACGTGCAAAATGTTGAAGGGAAATAAGCAAGATAATTTCCATCAAACCCTAGAGCTCTCTTATATAGGAGAAAAGCTCTATGGGTAATTTACAGACACAGGACAATAAAAAGAAATAAATAACATAATTATTCTAACACTCCCCCTCAAGCTGGAGCATATATATCTAACATGCTCAGCTTGGAACAACAGAGATGAAATGGACCCCTAGCAAGAGCCTTGGTGAACATGTCTGCTATCTGCTCTCCTGATGATACATAAGATGTCGAAATAAGCCCTTTTTGAATCAAGTCCCGTGTATAATGACAATCACTTCAATGTGCTTTGTCCTTTCATGGAAGGCTAGATTATTGGCTATAAACAAGGCTGCCTGATTATCACATTTAAGATGCATATGAAGAGGTACTTCAATAGTTAAATCGGTCAAAACTGATTTAACCCACATCATCTCAACACTACCTTGGGCTATTGTCCTATATTCTGACTCTGCACTGGATCGAGCCACGACAGTTTGTTTCTTACTCTTCCAAGCTACTGGTGAGCTGCCAACAAATACAATAAAGCCTGAAGTAGACTTTCTATCATTAGGACACCCAGCATAGTCTGCATCAGCACAACCTGTGACGGATATAGAGGTATCTCTTCTAAACAGAAGACCAGCACCTGGAGACGACTTCAGATATCTCAAGATCATAAAAACCGCATTCATGTGAGCCTGCCTGGGTTGCTCCACGAACTGACTTACCCTGTTAACCGCAAAGGCTATATCAGGTCGGGTAATAGTAACATACAACAACTTCCCCACTAGCTCTCTATATCGTCTCTTGTCCACCTCCTCAGAGTAATCATCATAAAGTTTAACATTAGGATCCATAGGGGTAGTAGCTGGTCTACATCCTGCCATACCTGTCTTAGATAACAGGTCAGTAACATACTTCCTTTGTGTCATTACCATGCCTTGCTCATTTCGTGCAAACTCCAATCCCAAAAAATAACGAAGTGTACCCAGATCCTTCGTAACAAACTACTCGCTAAGAAAATCCTTGGATGCTTGAATGCCCTGCTCATTACTGCTGGTGATAACAATATCATCAACATACACTAAGATGATCACAATACCTCGCTGGTCTCTCGTTACAAAGAGAGTATGATCTGCTGTAGATCTGACGAAGCCCTTTTGTTCAATCAACTCCGAGAGCTTCTGAAACCTAGCCTGTGGACTCTGCTTCAGGCCATATATGACCTTATGAAGACGGCACACCATACTGGACTCCCCCTCAGCAGCAAACCCTGGTGGCTGCTGCATATAAACTTCTTCCTGCAAATCACCATACAAGAAAGCATTCTTGACATCTAACTGAAAGAGGGACCGGTCACGGACAACAACAACTGCAATAAGAATCCGTAAGGTAGAGTGACGTGCTACTGGAGAAAACGTCTCCTGATAGTCCACCCCATATGTTTGGGTGAACCCACGAGCAACCAACCTGGCTTTGTATCTATCAACCGTACCATCAGCCCGATGCTTAACAGTAAATACCCATTTGCTGCCCACTATTGACGCACCTGGTGGAGGATGTACAATAGTCCACGTACCACGCGACTGCAACGCCGCCATCTCCTCCTCCATAGCTAAACGCCATGGACTGCTCTGTAGTGCCTCCTGATATGACCGTGGGATCTCTACTGCCGATAACCCAACAACAAACTGGCGAAAGTCTGGGGATAGACGCTCCAACGAAACCTGAGATCCAAACTCCATCCCATATTTGGGATTCATCGTCCACGCACGCTTCTGCCTTCGATGAGCAATAGGGATATCTAGGTCATCAACGGGAGGAGTAGAAGTACCATCAGTACCCTGTACATCCAGCTGCACATGCAAATCACCCGTGCCATCAGAAGAACTCAAATGATCAGTACATACCTCGGGCGTGCTGGATGATGGAGAAGGCACATGAGCAGGGGGCCGACGCTGATAAACCTGAGGATAAAAAGTAGTAGATGGTGGTGGCGGTGGTGGTGGTGGAGTAGGTGGTGGTGGTGGTGATGTCGGAGTAGAGCATGGAACAGATGGAGGAGGAGGAGGCACATAGATATCGTCCCCTTCCTCTGAGTGAGTGAGTCTGTCACCTGTAGGAGAAAAATACATAATGGACTCAAAGAAGGTGACATCTGCACTAACATAGTACCGTCGTCTAACTGGATCAAAACACCGATAACCTTTTTGGGTTTTGGAATAACCCACAAACACGCATTTGACAGCTCTGAGAGAGAGCTTGTCAAGACCAGGAGAGAAGCAATGAACAAACACAACAGACCCAAAAACGCGTGGTGTTAGGGATAAAAGATCTGTCTCGGGAAACACAGTCAAGAACGGGATCTTTTCCCCTAACACTGACGAAGGCATATGGTTAACCGGATAGCATGCAGTTAGAACCGCATCCCCCCAATAGGAGTGAGGGGCACGACTTTGAATCAAAAGGGTTCTGGTAATATCCAACAAATGACGATGTTTCCGTTCAGCCACCTCATTCTGTTGGGAGGTATATGCACACGACGTCTGATGCACAATCCCATGAGACATAAGGAATTTAGAGAGTTGAGTACTACACAATTCTAGAGCATTGTCAGACCGTATGTACTTCACTCTAGCAGAGAAAATATTCTTTATTTCAATAATAAAAGACTGAATAACATGTCCAGCATCAGACTTATTTTTAAGAAGAAAGACCCAAGATAACCTAGAAAAATCATCGACCGCAACAAGATAAAACCTGTGCCCTTGAAGACCAGGGACACGACTGGGACCCCAAATATCAAAATCAAGTAACTCAAACAGACCATGACAACTTGGACCTAGACGACTCTGAAACGATGACCGGTGATGTTTCCCAAGCTGGCACGCCTCGCATTGAAAAGTAAACCTGGGAGAAATCTGTGGAAGGATATGGACCATCTTTTGCAACGGAAGATGACCAAAGCGGAGATGCCATGTGTAAGGAGAGACAGATCCAGCACTAAAAGAAGAGACACCAGCATAAGGAGACTGCACCAGTCTATAGAGACCCCCTTGCTCACGGCCAGTTCCAATCACTCTGCCCGTTAGGATGTCCTGAAACACAAGAGCAGATGGGTCAAATATGGCATGACAATTTAAATCTTTAGTGATTTGAGTAATCGACAGTAAATTCATTGAAAAATCCGGAGCATAAAGAACATTCTGAAGCCGTATCGCAGGGGTCAACTGCACCTCCCCCTGACCAGTAATGGGAGAGTGTGTCCCGTCGGCTATCACCACAGATCGTCCTGTCTGAGTTGCATGAAAACCATCCAATGTTTTTTATCACCACATAAATGGTGAGATGCTCCTGAATCCATGATCCATTCTGATAGATCTGCTCTGTAACAACTAGTAAGAGCATATGCTGTACCTGACGTGGATGCTGATGCTAAACCAGCTATCTCCGAAGATCCTGATGTACCTGCTGGTCCTTGACCAGGCATGATCTCTCTAAGCCGTGCCACTAACTCCTCGAACCGCTGATCCGGGACATGGGAAGAATTCCCATCCTGCTGTGTCTGCTCCGCCACACGTGCTGTAGTAGGAGGAAACCCATGCTTAGAATAGCATGTTTCCTCAGTGTGACCAGGCCTGCGACAGTAAGTGCACGGCTGTCGAGGAGGTCTGTAACCTCCTCCTCTGCCACGACCACCTCTACCTCGAAACTGTGGAGATCCTCCCCTGCCACGAGATGCTGCCATGGCTGAGGACGTCTGAGATCCACCATGAGATATGGAGAGTCTGCTCAACCTGCGATAGGCCTCTTCCATAGGAGGTATGGTAGCATCTGTAAGAATCTGTGCTCTGGCGGCATCATACTCCTGATCAAGGGCTGCTAGAAATACTCCTGTCATCACCGAGTCCCTATATGCCTTTAGCTGTTCTGGTGTGGCTGTCAACGGAATGTACCCGTGTAGCTTCTCAAACATACCCCTCAGAGAGGTATACAAGGTATGAAGAGGACGCCCGTTCTGTTTTGAGGTGAAAATGTCATGTTGGAGTTGTAAGATCTTGGACTCGTTCTTTGCCGGAGAATATGTGGCAGCTAGGATATCCCACATAGCCTTTGCAGTGGGTTGACTCAGAATGTCGTTGGCTATCTCCATGGACACGGTACCCGATAACCATACACGTGCATATGCATCGTCAGCCTCTCATGAGGCGTTAACCCCAGTCTTCTCAACAGGTTCCTCTTGTGTGAGGATATGTTTCTTGCCATTGCATTGCATAAGACTCATGAACTGCATGGCTCACAGTTCATAGTTCGTGACGTCCATTTTCACAACGGGTGCTGGACCTTTAAAGGCACCCAGAGACGGAAGATCTACCTTGTTGTCTGACATGATGACAACAATATTCTGCAACTGGGGTTATACAACTAGACAATAATGTCTACGTGAACATATAGGAAGGCCGTTGTGGACGTAGACTCAAGCCACAACGCCCTCCATACCTTGAGGGTTCCTCTGACGAGTTCGACTACCTTGGACTGGTAGGGCTACAACCCAATCACACACGTAGGGCAAACAAAGATCGCGCGTGGTAGGGCAAACAAGAACTTGTAGTCGCACGCGCACCCACAGTCACGCGTGGATGGCGCTCGCGCACAGAGGGCAAACCAGTGGCACGCGCGCAGAAGACGTACGCGCTGGATGGCGCGCGCGCAGGCGAGGGCTTGCAGGAGGCGCGCGAGCGAGGAGCAGCGCAGGAGGGCTTCACGCACAGGAGGGCTCCACGCGCAGGAGGGCTTCACGCACAGGAGGGCTCCACGCGCAGGAGGGCTCCACGCGCAGAGGCGTGCGGAGGGCGCTAGCGCAGGAGCAGCAGGGGCACCGCCGCGCGTGCGGCGGAAGAGGGGGCGGCGCCAATCGAAGAGAGAGAGAGAGAGGTCGGCAGGTGGGGTAGGGTAGGGTTAG
This sequence comes from Ottelia alismoides, assembly GCA_037367405.1. Lineage (NCBI taxonomy): Eukaryota > Viridiplantae > Streptophyta > Magnoliopsida > Alismatales > Hydrocharitaceae > Ottelia > Ottelia alismoides. Next base: position 270,176 of record JAZKJV010010687.1, on the reverse strand, counting down.
GGTTTCGAGAACTTCGGTCTAGGACCGTCGCTCTGATACCATGTTGAAGGGAAATAAGCAAGATAATTCCATCAAACCCTAGTGCTCTCTTATATAGGAGAAAAGCTCTATGAGTAATTTACAGACACAGGACAATAAAAAGAAATAAATAACATAATTATTCTAACACAAAACATGGGGGAATCTTTCAGGTTGGTACCAGCTCCTCTACTCTTGTATAGATTGTGTAGATTTTGACTTCTGCTCATCTATCCAACTGTTGCACGTGCACAACGGAGAAAACCTTCACTTCATTAATGTTTTCCCACCCCCCCAGTCTGTTGATAGACCCGCATTCCTTGACCACATGGAGTCCATCTGTATTGGTAGCAAACACATCATCCTAGCATGAGACTTTAACATCATTCGATTCCAACTAAAATCTTCCTCCAAGAGACCCCCTTCCACATACTCCAGGAGATTTGCTGACTGGTGTCACAAATCAGACATTTTGGTTGAAAAATCGTGGAAACAACCTTGTTCGGACTACAACCCTTTCTATACTTGGCACCTCAAGATCAAGAGATTGAAATAAAACATCATAGGCAAAATAACATCTCCCCTTTTCATGATTCTTCCAAAAAAAATCTATATCAGACCAGTTCCCTGGAGGAAGCCCTCTCATTAGCTGATCCCGACCTGGCTTTATCTGCGGACCTTATCCGCATCCATAAGGAATTGGTGCTCCTAAATGAAGATGAATTCCTACAATTCAATCCATGAGTAGGAGTCCGGTTGCTCCGCGAGGGGGACTGTAACACCAAACTCCTCCAGGCGGTTGCTTGCCTATAGGATTAGAAATGCAATCCTTGCCCTCAAAGACAACTGTGGCAATGTACACACCTCGAATGATAAACTATCTCACAAATAGATACAACCTTCTACCAAATACCGTACACCTGTTAAGAAAATAACCCCCCCCCCCCCCCCCCCACAACACTAGAAATAGACAATTCCATTATAGGGAAGATCGAGACCCCTCTCGACCTTGGTGAACCCATCTCTGAGAAGGAGACCTTCGAGGTCATCCGAAATTAAAATCCCTAAAGGCCCCTAGAATTGATGGGTGCATCCCAGATTCTTCAATAATTACTGGTCTGTAATTAAAGAAGACTTCATGAGCATGGTAAACAATCTATCCTCCCCATCTTTTAAGTCCTGCAACCTAAAATTTGTCAACAATTATGTTGTAACCCTACTTTTTTAAAAAAGTTGATTCTCAACACATTGGCAATTGCCGTCCAATAAGCCTCATCAACCTACCCCTCCGTATCATCTGAAAAATTCTTGCAAATCGATGGGCACCAAAGTTAAATGGTCTTGTACCACCCTCCCAATGTACCTTCTTAAAAGGTAAAGGGGCGCTGGATGCTTTTGACGTTACCTCGGAGATACTATCACACTGGAATACAAATAAAACTGAAGTTGTGGTTGTCAAAATTGACATTAAAAAAGCCTTCAACTCCTTGAGATGGAGTGTCATGCTCAAGTCCCTCTCACTTTATTGTTCCCCCTGACCTTCGTTAATTAGATCTCAACCTTCCTATCTAGTAATCGTCATTTCCCTTAAGATAAACATCTCCGAGTTTTTTTAGCCATCTCGTGATGTCCACCAAGGAGATCCATTGTGCCCCCTCCTATTCATTAATACAATGAATATTCTTGAGGGCATGATCCAAAGGCTTGCCAAGGCTAAACTTACAAAGGGTTTCAAATCGTCGGTAAAGAGGCGATCATCACATATATGCTTTTTGCTGATGACATGCTCATCTTCATGAAATTTGAGGAAAACACACTCAAATGCCTCAAATTTACCCTCAAAATGTTCTCCGAGCTCATTGGCCTAATTATAAGCGATGAGAAAACATCCATTCGCGGTTTGAACATGTCAATTGTCGAATCTAACATAGCCTCGTTGATATTAAATTGACAGCTTGAGAGCTTCACCATTACTTACCTTGGGATCCCCCTCTCCCCAAAACCTCTCCCCTATCATCAAGAAATTCGAGAAAAAAACTCTTGGGATGGAAATCACGAATGTTTTTCCTCCCATATAGGGTATCTATCCTGAAGTCTTCCTTGACTCCCCAACTTCATTATATGATGGCCTCTCTCAAGATCCCCAAAAATATCATGTTCAAGATTAAAAAAGTTTGGAGAAAATTCCTTTGGAGTGGATGTTCGTCGAAAAAAGATCTCCACCAAGCTCACTGGGAACACATTTGTTGACCCAAAACATATGGGTGGATGATTCTAGATTTAGAGACTTTCAATTTTTCTCTTCTAAACACATGGATCTACTCCCAAGATAACACGAGTTCTCTCCTCTCTCACACCATCAGGGGAAGATTACATAAAAATAAACCATGCCCCATTCCTGAACCGTTTTTTACCCTGTGACCCCGCTTGTAGAGATCAATAAAAAATGATCATACAGACGGCAGGGTTTGGCTTCTAAAGCTCTAGGTTCGGGGGAAAACACTGTTGTGGAGTGATAGTATTGACCATAACCTTCCACTCTCAAGCCTCTATCATAACCTGTGTGACCTTGCCAAATACAAACATCTCACCTTGGCTCAAGCGAATTCAACGCTCTCAGCAAAACAAAACTGGTTGAAAGCCTTTGAAAGACATTCCTCCTCCCATCAAGATATCCCTAAACTCAAGACCTTCCTACTAAACCACCCACCAAACACCTATAACCAAGATCGCATTCTTTTTCCTGATAACACTTCGCATTTACACCTGACAAATCAGATATACAAGCTACATGAGAGCTTTTGGAAGAAATCTTTCCACCGTATGTCTCCTTATTTTTATGGTCCATTAGCCACAACAAACTCGGAGCCCAAGACCAGCCCTACTACCCAGAAATCCCAATAGTAAACGCCCACCCCTATATGCCTCTCAGTCGAGGAAATCACTCGCCATCTACTCGTTAACTGTCTCTTTACTTTATATATTTTTCCTTGCTAAATTATTCAAATTTCTTCTGGAGCCTTGATGATTTTTTGGACAACACAATTTACGCTCCTACTCCTCGTCTGCCACACAAGCATCAATCTGGTGGTTGATCTGGAAGGAGAGATGTGCGAGGATTTACCAGGGCACTTCTCTCTTTCATGATCAAATTGTCAAAGAGGCCACCCTTCTTAACCATTCTACCTAAGATTTATCTATCCTTGGATTGGTTAACTATATGGTTGTTATGACTAGTTTTCTCTAACTTATTATTTGCAACTCCGCAGTTCCAAGCTTCCTAAATCCTCCCCGCACCCTACGCAAGCCCGCAAGAAAAAAAGTAGTGCTGCCATGGATGTTTCTACCACTGTCGCACCTGATGGTCACAGCCTTCTCTGCCTTTTTGTCCTCCAAAAATATTTGCCTTTTTGTTCCCCCCACGGTTATCATTGGTTGTAATAAATGCCAAGGTCATTTGGGGTGTTGTAGCTTAAGTTAGCATGTTTATTTTGGTTTCTATTTTCGATGTGGAACTTTCTCCCTGTCCTACTATCTTGGGTATGGTGGATATGGTATGTGCACTATTACCCGTTTGATGAAATGAATCCCGATCTTTTATCTAAAAAAATTAGAAAGATTTTGTGTTATATGCTATTGAATGAGAAACTTGGGAGATCATAGAGTGTCGTTATTAGTTGTGTAAGAAGTGGGCCAGCTCGACCCATTGCTTTTGGGTTCGTATTGAGATCAGGCCAAATTTCAACGATTGTCTTGACCTAAACCCGAACAAAGCCTCGTATACTAAATAGGCTTGAGTCGGTGCCCTGCATGGCCCCCCAGGACCTGGCCCATTGCACATTCCTATTTATGCCCAAATTAAATGGTGACTGCGGTGTTATTAACTTGGAAAATTTTGATCTTACATTCGTGATGAGATGTTTTTGAAAACCCCTTTATATTGATCTATGTAATGATTACCTTTGGATCAAAATCATCCCTTCCATTCACTTCAACAATTTCCCAACCATATACTAGGGCTCAAGACCCACCTCCTGCTCTTCATTTCTTAAAGCATTCTATAACGCAAAAGAACTTTGCTTTGCTTGCAATTTACCAGAATTACGTTAATTGTAACATCACGGGCGTAGATCCTCGGTCCGTTATTGAGGAAAGCTGGTCCTCATAAAATGCTTAAGTCCAAACTGCCACACTTAATGGGTTTTGTATGTGGGACAATATCTAGGGGTTGGGTTATTTCATTAATAGTAAGTTGGTATCTCTGTAATTGATACTGTTGGGAAAATCGAGTAATCTATTATTCCAAGGAATCCTAGGTTCTCTTATATATAGAGAGACCCAATGGGTAAAATACATAGACGTCTAGAAATAAAACAGAATTAATAAACGATACATAACATCATAGCATAAGTCTATACATTCCCCCTCAAGGTGGAGCATAGATGTCTATCATGCTCAGCTTGGAAGAACATCTCTGGAAAGGTCATCTGAGCAGCGGCTTGGTGAATATGTCAGCAGTCTGATCCCCTGAGCTAACGTGGGATGTAGATATCAAGCCTCTCTGGATCAAGTCTCTCGTGTAGTGGCAGTCCACTTCGATATGCTTTGTTCTTTCATGAAATGCTGGATTGTTGGCAATAAACAATGCTGCCTGATTGTCACACTGAAGTTGCATGGGTAAAGGTACAGCTATATGTAGATATTCTAGCACAGCTCGAACCCCACATCATCTCTGTGCTTGCTTGCGCCATGGCCCTATATTCTGATTCAGCACCGGACCTTGCCACAACAGTTTGTTTCTTGGTTTTACAAGAAACCAGAGAGATTCCAACAAAAATTGCGAATCCTGAAGTAGACTTTCGATCTTTAGGGCATCCTGCATAATCTGCGTCTGTACATGCTGAAATAGATAAATCTGTGCGCTTTCTAAATAACAACCCTGAGCCTGGAGAAGACTTTAGATACCTCAGTATCATGTATATGGCATCCATATGGACTTGTCTTGGCTGCTCCATAAATTGACTCACCCGGCTTACTGCAAAAGCAATGTCGGGTCGAGTTATGGTAATATAAAGGAGCTTACCCACCATCTCTCTATATCTCCTCTTGTCTACTTCTGTAGTGTCATCGTCATAAAGCTTCATGCTTGGATCCATAGGAGTACTCGATGGTCTACATCCAACCATTGCCTGTTTCAATCAACAAATCTGTAATGTACTTCCTTTGGGTCATCACCAGACCCTGTGCATTCCTGGCAAATTCCAACCCCAAAAAGTATCTTAGGGTACCAAGATCCTTTGTGACAAACTGATGATCCAAGAATGCTTTTGCCCTCTCTATTCCTTGAACATCATCTCCTGTAACCAGAATATCATCAACATAGACCATGATGACCACCGTACCTGTAGAGGACTTCTGAATGAACAACGAGTGATCTGCATTAGATCTTTTGAACCCCTGTCGTTCAATCAAGTGGGAAAGCTTGTGGAACCACGCCCTTGGGCTATGCTTAAGGCCATAAATCGCCTTGTGAAGTCCACACCATATGCTTCTCCCCCTCAGCAGTGAACCCTGGTGGCTGCTGCATGTAGACTTCCTCCTGCAAATCTCCATACAAGAAGGCATTCTTGACATCAAGTTGAGATATAGTCCAGTCACGTACCACAGCAACTGATAAAAGAATACGAAGAGTAGAGTGACGAGCCACTGGAGAAAATGTATCCATATAGTCCACGCCATAGGTTTGTGTGAAACCCCGCGCGACTAGCCGTGCCTTGTACCGATCTAGACTGCCATCAGCATGGTATTTTACTGTAAATACCCACTTGCAGCTAACAATGGACGTGTCAGGGGGAGCATTAACCAAGCTCCATGTGCCACGAGACTGTAAAGCACGCATCTCTTCTTCCATAGCCAGTCGCCAGCAATCAATCTTCATAGCTTCCTGATAAGTCCGTGGTTTGTCCACGGAAGACAAAGCCGCAGTAAATCTCTGAAAGTCGCCATTGAGACAAGGAAAGGACACCTGGGAAGCCAACAAATAAAACACACAAGTCCGTTTCTGCTTCCGAATAGCAATGGGAATATCAAAGTCGTCGTCATCTGTACTGAATGGTGTAGTCTTCTCCTGCAATGAAGAACACATGTACCATATCTGACCCATCAGTAGTGACGTCATCTGAACATACATGAGGCGTGATGGATGCCTGACGTGTAGCCTGAGTAGGACCTGACCGACGCGTACAAAATTTAGGGAAGGGTGGAATAGGCAGTTGTAGAGGTGGCGGTGGCGGTGGTGGTGGTGTAGCAACCGGAGCTGGAATGGACTCATGTGAACTCAAGCTAGGAGGAGGGACATAGACATCATTGTTGGTAGTAGACGAGACCAGTCTGTCACCTGCATGGGAAAAGTACATAATAGACTCAAAAAATGTGACATCAACACTAACAAAATATTTCTTTTCCACAGGGTCATAACCAAGGTTCGGAAAGACGGTATGCGGTATTCGTTCGGTCAGGCGGTCTGAAGCGAGTAAGCGGATATGCGGAAGTATATGCGGAAGTATATGCGGATTATGCGTTTTGTATTATTTTATTTTAAAAATAATTAAAATAATAACTTAAATTCAAATATTAGATATTTATGTTTCGAAAAAATAACAATAGACAAAATACATGCATAGACTTTTTAGTATGGCATGATTTCAACCAAAGCATTTCGAAAAAATGCCTATTTAGATAAAAGAGTAATTCATAACAAAAATTCGAAGGTGAAATTAGTTGGCATACTTATTGTTAAAATCATTAATATAAGAACAATTAAATATTATGAGATAAAACGAAAATAAATGAAATTAGATTGTGTTCAATGATTAAATAATCGGATTCCCTTTTACCAAGTGTTAATGAGATTTTTTTGAGAAGAAATAAAATGTTGACTGCAGAATATCTGAACAATTGAGAAAAGTATTGATGAAGAAAGCAAAGGACTCAAATATATTTTTCATGAAAGAAGATGTATTGGATTCTAAAACTAAAGTATATTGAATTCAAATTAAGCAAATGCAAAGACGGGAAATGGCATTTGAAGAAATTAAATAAAAATCCTTTCCATAAATAGTTGCCAGTTCTAATTAAATAAAAATAAAAAAAATATTTTTTACAGCAGCTTTGTAAAAGCATTTCTATAATCAATTTAATTTAATATTTAGCAACATTTATTTTGTATATTTATTTTGTATGGCTCTGAAGGCATCAGCAACATCAACTAAAGCTAAAGCCTAAATGCAGAGGGTCTATCCAATAGGCGGCCGAGTATGCGGCCGCATATGCGGTTTACTCGGCCGCATACTCGCTAAAACCGCATATGTACCGCCTATTGTATATGCGGTTCGGTTCAGTCACCGAATACGCATATGCGGCCGCATATGCGGCCGCCTGGACCGCCTTTCTGAACACTGGTTATAACAGCGATAACCCTTTTGAGTCCTAGAGTAATCTACAAAGACACACTTGACAACTCTAGGAGAGAGTTTGTTAAGTCCAGGAGACGGGCGATGAACAAACGCAACGGTACCAAAGACACGAGGAGTAAGTGAGAATAATTCCTTATCAAGGAAGATGACAGAAAGAGGAATTTTCTCTCCAAGGACAGATGACGACATTCGATTAACCAGATAACAGGCTATAAGGACAACATCCCCCCAGAAAGTGATAGGAGCACAACTCTGAATAAGAAGGGTTCGAGTAATGTCAAGAAGATGACGATGTTTTCTTTCTGCCACGCCATTCTGTTGAGAGGTGTAAGCACATGTGGTTTGGTGAATAATACCCTTAGACGAAAGAAACTGAGAGAGAGAACGGGTGCAGAATTCTAATGCATTATCTGTACGAACATATTTGACAGTAGAAGAGAAAACATTCTGCACTTCATTAATCAAATTTTTAATAACATCCCCTACTTCAGATTTATTCTTTAAAAGAAAGACCCAAGATATACGAGAAAAATCATCCACCACCACTAGATAAAACATGTGTCCCTGATGACCAGGTACACGACTCGGACCCCAAATATCAACGTGAAACAACTCAAACAGGGAGCTACTGCTCCGACTCTGACGACTAGGAAAGCTAGACCGATGATGCTTTCCCAATTAACATGCTTCATAGCGAAAGGACGAATTGGGAGAGATCTGAGGCAAGAGATGTCGCATTTTCTGGAGCGGGAGATGGACAAATCGAAGATGCCAGATGTACGGAGAGACTGATCCGACTGAATGTGAAGAGACGCCGGCATAAGAGTTTCGGACCAGACGATAGAGACCATTCTGCTCAGAGCCACAACCAATCACCCTGTCCATTAGTATGTCCTGAAAAATAAGAGATGAGGGGTCAAATATAGCACGACAGTGCAAATCCTTCGTAATTTGACTGATAGATAACAAGTTCATGGAGAACTCAGGAGCATGTAAAACATTCCAGAGATGCATAGTAGGTGATAAGGAAACCTCCCCCTGTCCAGCGCTAGGAGAATGCATACCATCTGCTATCAGTACTGAGCGGCCATGTGGGATGTTCCTGTAGGACTCAAGTCTCTCTCTGTCATGGCAGAGATGATGGATGGCATCAGAATCGATAATCCAATCAGAGAGGTCATGAAAAGATGTAAAGGCAGTGGCACTACCTGAGGTATTGGCAGCGGTTGATTAACTGGCAGAAGCTGTAGCGGCAACATCTTAAGGTCCTCCTGGCGAATCAGTAGATGAGTGAAGCATAATATCACGTAGACGTGCCACAAGCTCTTCGAATCTGTTATCGGCAGTGGAAGCTTACTGAGGAGGAACATGCTCGGCTACACGTGCTGATGCTGGAAACCCATGCTTAGAGTAGCATGTATCCTTCGAGTGGTCGGTGCGGTGGCAGAATGAACACGACTGACGAAAGCGACCTCCTCGTCCACGGGGTCCACGTCCACGACCAGAAGACTGCCCACCTCTCCCACACGATACTGCCATCGTCGATGGGGGTGGAGTAGACATGCTGGAGGAGACTGATATGCGACTGAGCCTCCGATAAACGTCCTCCATAGGAGGAATAACCGCATCGGCCAATATCTGAGAGCAGGCTGCCTCATACTCAGGATCGAGTGCTGCAAGTAGTACGCCCACCATGGTAGCGTTCCGAAATGTCTTCTGCTGCTCTGGAGTTGCCATGAGTGGAATGATACTGTATAGTTTTTCGAACATCCCTCTCAAGGACGTGTACAACGAGTGAAGTGGCCGCCCATTCCGCTTCATCGTGAATATATCATGCTGGAGCTGTAACATCTTGGTTTTGTTCCGCACTTGGGAATAAGTAGCGGCCAAAATATCCCACATTGCCTCGGCAGTGAGCTGATGAAGGACGTCATTGGCAATCTCCATCGACAGTGTGTCTGATTGCCAAACTTTGGCATAAGAGTCATCCGCCTCCCACGAGGCATAGATCTCAGTCTTTTCTGCTGGCTCATCCTCGGTAAGTATATGCTTCTTACCGTTTGACTTCATGAGACTCATGAACTGCATCGCCCATAGCTCATAGTTTGTCCCTCCATCTTGACTATTGGCGCAGGACCTTTGAAGGCGCCTATGGAGGGCATATCGACCTTGTGTTCTGACATATCGCCATAGATGAAGAACTAGAGATTGTAGACTAGAAACAGTTGTCTACAAGGATTTGATCGGATTTGAGTTGATGAAGCCACATTTCATCATCTTTATTCTATCATTTTGGCATCAAAAACCCTAGCAAATGCTTGTAAATAGCATTAAATAGAGCATATTAGCATTCATGCATGTGCATCTAAATAGCGTGTAAAATACTGTAATTAAAGCTAAAATTATAGAATAAATAAAAGAAAAGAAAAAGAATAAAATATTGTAAATATTTTATGACCCGGAACCCCGAGACCTAGGCATCTTGATGAATAGGTCGACAAGGAATAAAGTAGGGGAAGATAAGGGCCAAATACAATACATATTTCATTCTTTATTCATTTTGGGACCTATTTTTAGTTCCACTTTTTATACATCAAATAAATAAACTCTGTACATGAAAGTTGTAGATAATTTAGTAAAGAAAAATACAAAATTTATTTCATTCAAAAATAATACACAGATAAAAAGTTACAATATGAATAAGATTCTAGAACTCCAACTTCCCAGACCTGTATCTTGCAAATAAAAACTCGAAATGTACCAAACTCACCTTTAATTGTATATAGATAAAATAATCTATTTAATGGAGGTGGTTTCGTATTTTTTGGAGTTATGGTTTGAAAGTTGAGTTTTGGACCCTTGTAGTATACTTGTACAGATTAAAATATTCAATTTATTATTTATTCATTATTTTTGTAATTTTATATTTTGATAATTTTGTAATTAACATTTATAATTTATATTTGTACATTAAAATCAGAATAAAAACCTAAATAAAACTCAAAATAAAATACATGTAAATAAAGTACATAGGTACTATACCTATACAAAGTATACTTATATTTTATTAAGTGTACAAACTATATCAGAAAAATAAAATAAAAATATAAATAGGTGTATAAAAGTATTTTATAATGTTATAAAATAATAAACCAAAATAACAAAATTAAAATACACAAAATAAAAATAAAAGAATAAAATATATAGATATTATACCTATAAAGGGTATAAAAGTAAACTTGTAAAAATATATTCCATACAAATCATTAAAAATCAGAATAAAATACTACATAAAATAATAAATATTTTTTATTTAATGACCTAAATTTAATAAAGTCATTTACTATTTTATTTTGAATTTTTAAATAATTTCTGCCTGGATTTCTCTGGTTGGTCCACGTGGACCAACCAGGCGCGGTCTAGAGTTGACCCCGGTCAACTCCCTGACCAAGACCTGCCACCTTCTGACACCCTTGATTTTGCCCGTTTTCAAGAAATTTTGGCACCCGATTCTTCCATTTTTTCGCCTCGAATCCTTCTTGGAACTTCTTCCCTGATCATCACTCTCCCACGCCGTGCCTTCAGATCACGCAAAATAATCATGATGCGCGCGTGGCCCTCGCTTGAAGAAGACGCCAACACCTTCTACTTAAGCACCCCGCCATATTCGAGCTCGGTTTTGAACCCCTTTAGCACCCGCTTCGCTCCCATTTTCGTGCCCTTGAGAGAGAGGAAGGTGACAGCTTCCATCTCCGCGCTTCAGATTGGTCGAGCAAGCGTCAGGGCGGTCTCCACCACCTCCGCCATCTCCGGCGTCGAGGTTCCCCACCTCAGGTTCTCCACCTTCGAGGTTTGCCTCTCTTTCCCCTTTTCTTCGCGCTCCTTATTTTCTGTCATCCTAGGATTAATTTAGCACCTTTAGATCTCATCGCCAATCCATATCTCGCACCCTACGATCACCTCGCCGGAGCGCACCTCTGGCTGAGCTCCTCCGCGCTCCTCCTACCTCCATTTCGCCTTCTCGGGGTCCAGGCAGTTTGCCCTGGACCCTCTCACCCCTTTTTTGCAGGTTAATGAACAGTCAAAGCCACTGGGGGCTATTTTGTGAGGTTCGCCGGAGATACCTGGAGCGACGAGCTCCGCCGCCTCCGCGACAGCGCCTCGACGCTCCTCCGACGCACCTGAGCACCCCAACATCTTCTTCGACCTTCAGGGAGAACGCGACTCAATTTTGGAGCCCACCCACCGCCGTAGACCCGAGATCGAGCTCGGGGAAGATCGCCTCGCCGGTGTTCTTCCCTGTTCCTCCACCTCGCTTCTCCGCCGTTCGATCGAGCCGCTGCCCCAGTCCTGATCATAGCCGTTGGATCGCGCCATGTCACCACCGTCGGATCTTCGACCGAAGATCTAATCTCGCCCGTCCAGCTGCGAACCGTCATCGCGCGTTGTGCGCGCACCACGTGGATTAGTGAGCGGATCTCCACCGTTCGATCGCGCACGAGGATATAAGGCGTGGGTATTTTGCACCTACACCCTCGCCATTTTCGTATTTTCATTTCAGTCCATACACTTTCAGTTGTAGTTTAAATATTTCTGTAATATTTGCATCCAGACCCCTGCAGTTCTCATATTTGCACTTAGGTCCTCTCCACGTCACCTCACGTGCTCGTGCGCGTGAGGGGGGTGGGTATTTTGCAAGGACCCCCTGGGGTTTGTTTATTTCGCTTTAGTCCATGAACTTTTTAATTAAGTTGTAATGTTTTGGAGAAATTGCATCTGAACCCCTGGAACTTTGGAATATTGCAAAAATACCCCTGCCAGGTCACGTGCCCAACGCGCGTGAGTTGGACATTTTGCAACGAACCCCCTCCGATTTTGAGTATTTGTTTTTAGTCCAAAAACTTGTATTTAACGTTATATATTTTTGGAAAAATTACAAGTAGGCCCTTGAACTTCAGTGTATTTACATTTATGCCCTTGCCAGTATTGTTATTTTGCTTGGATGTTTGCATTTCTTTCATGCATCACTTTAACTCTAAAAAATTATCAAAAAATTATCATAGGCTCCTGTTGCAGCGTAGTTTAACGCCATATTTTTGCATTGCATTTTTCTTGCATTTTCATATGTATTAAAAATAAAAAATATGCATTTTTCTTACTGTTAGCATTAGAAAATTCATAAAAATTATGAAAACGTTTTGAAAAATTCCAAAAAAATTATATTGTGTGTGTTTTATCATCTATTAGTGTCAGTCCAAAAACAACTAAAAGTTTCAAAGTAAAAACCTTAAAAACTAGAAAACACTTAAAAAATATAGAAAATCATAGAAAAATCACAAAAATATAAACTCAGTTTCTGTGTCTTCCTTATTTTATTGTCTATATTCTAAAATTAATTTGAGGAATTTTAGGTACTGTTTAGTATTTTTCAACCTCATTTTAATTTCGGCCAGCAAGTATATTCACTGATTTCTTGTATTTTGCCTATTTAAAATACCAAAAATATTCTGAAAATTCCCCAAAAATCACAAAAACGGTAAAAAAAATTTATAAAAGACCAAAAAGATTTTATTTCCTGATTTTTGAGCATTTTTGCCTATAAATATATCTCCTCTCTCTAGTATACATCTATTCTTTATATAGCTATATAATCTATTATTAAAAAAAAGAAAATAAAAAAATATAAAATATAAAAAAAGAAAAATACAAAAATATAAAATCAAAAATCAAATAATAAAAAAAATTAAAAACCCACAAAAGAAATTTGCATAGTGTAGACATTGATCACAATCACATCACATTTTGCACTTAGCTTGATCTATCCTACCTTGCTCCCTGTGTTCGAACTCTCTACATACTTACACATATACATCTTGTTTGTAGAGTTAAAAATAAATTTGACTCCACATTTATTTGTCATTGCTTGATTTATTGATTGTGGGTTCATTGTTGATTAAATCCGGATTTTGAGTGGTCAACACTTCGACTGTGTTCCTGCCTTGTGTGGAATACAAGACCGCTTGATTTTCGTGTTTATCAAGTGCATATGTAGACGTTACGCACTCAAATCCATGGAGATAGAACGACCGACGAAAGTGGTGGCGTCGGCGTGGAAGGAAGGGAACCCAACGGTGAGGGTCCCCTACCTAGGGCACGGTCCGACAGAGGAGAGAGGCGGGGCCCGGCGGCAAGGAGGCGAGCCCCTGCGGCGAGATGGGAGCCCCTGGCGGCGAAAGGGGGGCCCTGGAGGAGGTGCGGCGACAAGGAAGGGTGGTGGAGGGGAGGGACAGCGGCGGCGGGAGAGAGGAGCCTGGGGTTAGGGTTAGACCCTTGGCTCTGATACCATATTGGGAAAAACCGAGTAATCTATTATTCCAAGGAACCCTAGGCTCTCTTATATAAAGAGAGGCCCAATGGGTAAAATACATAGACGTCCGGAAATAAAATAGAAATTAATAAACGATACATAACATCATAACATAAGTCTCTAAAGATACACGTCATTATAGATGCAACCGTATCTAAAATGTATCGTATCTTGTGGTAATCCAATCTTCATTGTAAAAGAAAATGCGTGACGAGTTCATCGCCACAGCCTAATCCATACGGAAATAGTTTTTGCAGTATGCATCTCATGATATAAGAATTCAGGACCCTAGTTGTAACTTTTTATCTTGTAACCGGATCCATTTTAATTCGGGATGTTGAGACGTCACCTATATATAATCCACACAACAAAAAATGCATGATTTTAATAGTTCTTTCATTGGCCTTTTGGAAACTGCATGGCCTACAGCGAAACAAAGTCAGAGCCGAACTCTGGATTTCATTGTTGAATCAATATTCCAAGATATATAACTGCGTAATCATACCAAGAAAGTGGGGGATGTAATCAAAACCTTGCTATAAAGAAAACGTAATCCTCAATTAGCATAAGAAAGTGTAGCTTGCTAATTTGCAACACTTCTCCAACATGATACGATTGCAGGCACAACTCTCGACAAAAATTTACCACAAAAATTTGGTACCTCTTCTTGGCTTCAGCAGGGACAACAATACGCTGTCACTAGTCTATGAGTACATGTCCAATGGCAGCCTTGCAGACCATCTCTCAGGTCCCTACTTTTTCACTCGTCTTACTTCAATGATTTTTAAATTTTTATTGCTAGTTGGTAAGTGAAAGTCTCATTTCTTCAATAGGTGCGAGAAGGGATGTACACATTCGTAACTGGAGGGCACGGCTTCAAATTGGAATCGAAGCAGCACAAGGTAGATATAGATATTTGATCCTCCCGCTAAGACGTCCAGATCGTTTATTAGTTTCTAATGTGATGTATTGATCAAATATCCACATGCAGGATTGGAATATCTGCACAGTGGCTGTAAACCTGCTGTAATCCACAGAGATGTGAAAACAAGCAACATACTATTGAGCCATGATTTTGAAGCTAAGATTGCTGATTTCGGACTTTCCAAAATTTTGTATAATAGTGATGGACAAGGTTTCGTATCTACTTCCATCATGGGCACGCCAGGATATCTAGATCCCGAGTAAGATCTTGTTATTTTACTCATCTGAAGATTGCTTACTTGACCATTTACTTGTTTTAATACAATTAAACCTGGTTTTTCTATTTATTTTTGCTGATGAGAAATTATCAACCTCTTGTTATTGAAGGTGACCTATATATTTTGGACAGCAATATTGCAAAAAATAGACATAATAAGAAACGGATAAACAGTTCGTACAGTAATATAGCACTTAGCATAATTATATAGTCAAATTTTTATTATTAACCTGTAATTGCATTTGGTATTAGTATGCTTGCAGTAAACCTTAAACCTAAAGCACAATTTCTGAAAGTAAGCACACATGCAGGAGTTCAGTAAGCTTTATACTCGAAAGTGAAAATTTTACGAAGTTGAGATTTCCTGCAGGTACTCAAATTCTGGAAAGCTGAATGAAAAAAGCGACGTTTACAGTTTTGGGATTGTTTTGCTGGAACTGATCACCGGAAGGCCGCCGATAATGAGGATGCCGGAGATGACGTACATAGTCACCTGGGTGGAGCCATTGCTTGCAAAGGGTGACCTCCAACAGATAGTGGATCAAGAATTGGGAGGAGAATATAACCCGCATTCGATCTGGAAAACCTTGGAAGTAACAATGGCATGTCTTGCATTGATATCAAATGGAAGGCCGACCATGTATGAGGTAGTGTCACTGCTGAAGGATTGCATGAAGTTAGAGAGCACGATGCAAACGAATGATAGCATTTCTTACTACTCAAGTGGCTCAAAGGAACAATTTGTGAATGATACTATATCATTCACAAAACCGTTTGCAAGGTAAACTTCATCAGTACATAATACTATTTTGATGTCTAAACACCTCGTCATGGTATGGTAATTACCGTGCCTTAAGTGCCACGCATATTCCTTTATTATCGTCTTCCCTTTGGATATATGCCTTAAGTACCTCGTCATGAAGGGATTGACCGTTTGTTTAGATGTATTAATGTGGCATTCTCTTCTTTTCATTTTGGCTCGGATTGTTGTGAACATGGTATATGACTGTAAGCATTTTTGTTAGAAGACGAAATTGAGAAACAACTAATGGCGTGCACATCTTATGTAATATTGATTTTTCTCAATTTAGCTATTTTTCTCTACAACATATTCACTTTGCAATGTGTTGATTACATGAAGATGGTTTTGGCATGAATTCTCCCGTCTGTTGTAAAATTGTAATTATTTATTGAACAGATTGTAAAATTTCATCTACTTGTTGCAGAAGACAATTGTTGTTGTGATTGATGCAAAGGAATGGAGTTGATGTCTTGTACTTGATCTGTTATTCATTCTATTTTTTACTTGGCACGATACATCATATATGTGATCTTATTCAACCTGATGAGGTCGTTGTCACGCTTGCAATTGATTGTGGATGTCATCCAGTAAATCATTCCACCAGCTAAAGACAATAACCATTGTAATCTCCAAAAAAATATGGTAACAGGATGTCACACTAGAAGTTGCAAATCCTACTCAAGCAAATCATGGCTAGATGGGTGTATGCAAACTGAATTATTACAGATCAGTGATTAGCATGATTTCTATTTTAACATATAATTCAAGGTCTCAAATTTTGATTTTGATCACCATTTCGATGGTCGAAATAAACCGAAATTCGATTGAAATTTGGTCATTTCGATCAGTTTTTAACTGGGGCCTTCAAATTTCGGTCGATATAGGTTATTTCAATCGAATTTTGGTCACCGGGCAATCTAAAATTAACGTATGCAAACAGAAATATAATCATCTTTCCTTGGAGCAATCAAGAATTATGCAAGCAAATCAGCAGGTGATTAGAGTCGGAAGTTTTTTTGTATTATAAGATATCAACCATCAAATTATGACATGATGTTTTCCATTCATAATCTAAGATATCTTCCCAGGCATAATGCTCCTAATTCTGGATTATCAAACTGGATAACAAATGTATTAAAATATTGATCTATGTAAAACTGATCATATGTACATTATATATCATCCTTTCCTTTTTAGACTGGTAGAAAGGCATACTGCTATTAGGCCATCTCAAGACACTGGATATGCATACCTGAGACACATCTCTATTATTGCAGTTGATTTGATTATGCTCTCACACTTGAAAATGAACCTATATGTGATCAAAGATTTCATGATCATCAACTGTGTGAGCTGACAGAAAACATGATCAATCTTGCATGGAGAATCTGCAAATAAACGGACCAAAAGCTACGCCTCAGTATGTGCATTGTACGCAGGGAGTTCCACACATCTATCGTCTACTATTTAATGCTTCCTTGGTAACTAAAGTAGAACTTGATTCTGAACTCTGTTTAGATTGATATATATTCTGGTTAATGAAATATCTATGAATCATATCTATAAAGGAATAGCAACAGCTACCATCGATCCATGTTCGTGTGAGGTTCCATGTATCCCTGTTAATAAGTACTGGAAATTTTGGAAGCACCGAATCCCATCGTCGATATATCATCAGCCTCACTCATAGTAGATTTTATTAAATTCTTTGCTTAATTTGCCTCAACTTCTCGCAATCGAAGTTTAAAAATGGAGCATTGATGTAGATGAGCATGGAAAGATTCCTCTTGATGGATATGCACGTTGCTGTAATTATTGAATCCGGAGTTGGCCCCTGATGTCTGTTTAAAAATTTTCAATTTATCTAGCATATCAACGCTAATGGAGTAGCTATCTTGTAAAGCATCCTGCGAAATAGCTGGCACTTGCATATCTTCTTAGTCGACCTAGATGATTCATTTTGTAAATGTTGATAATATAAGAGATGATGAGAAATTTCTAGTTGTGTCGATCTTCTTGGCGCGACCACCATGTATACAACAATTTAGAAATCATCAAGTAAGTTGATATATCATTTGATCTACTACTCTAAAAGGTTAGAATAGTGTCGTTGAATCAATCATATGAAATTGTCAGAAAATTTTGTATGTTTTATTTAGACTCCTCAATTTTATATATATGGTGTAAGTACGGGATTGTTGAACCCAAAGAGGCAAATGGTGGAAAATAAGGTAGATTAGGTAGGATGATCTAAGATATAGGTATAATGATCTAAGAAGTTAGGATTTTCTGCTTTTTAATTGATTTTTATTTTTTTGGTTTGTTTTGATTATTTTATCTTGTTTTAAAATTATTTTTATATTCCTATGTAAGAGAAGTATAGGTATGGGTTTTATATTATGTATTTGATTTTATCTTCAAATATATTATATATTTGTTTTAATGTTGTTAGGGATTTTAGCTGACTTTCTAGAATTTGTATTTTTAATTCTAAAAGATTTTTAAAGTTGAAAACAATGCATTTATGAAAAATAGGGAAGTATTTTGGATTTCAAAAATAGTAAATAGTTAAAAATTATTTGATTTTATTGTTTTGTATAGAATGTGGAAATACCTTTAAAATAAGTATTATATGTATTTTTAGCATTTTAATGAATTAGTTGTGATTTCTCTAAGATTTTTTGTAGTTTTATATTTTTAAGGGTTTATTATTTGGTTTATATATAATTTTTTATTTTACTATTTAGAATATAGTAAAATACACCAAGTATAGTTTTTATAGGATTTTCAGAGATGCATATATAATTTTTTAGTATTCATAATTGTTATGTATTTTTATATTTGTTTTTTGAATTATTAAAAATAGAAAACGTTTCTATTTTTCAAAATACTCTTTATAAAGTATAGAGTATAGTATAAGGTATTAAAAGGTATTTTATTTGATTTTTATATTAATAGTTGATTTAATACTAATTTAATAATATTATGTATTTTATATATTATATAATAGCAATAAACTAAGGCAGTGGGCATGGAATAAATAAAAACGATGGGGGTTTATCGCATATCAATCCCAGTAAACACGTGGCTAGTCATATGTGTAAGCAGCTCCGGTACTTGTATGCAAATTAAAAAAGTTTGAGTGTCCCTCGCGTAAATTGCCAAAACTGCTTAGGTGTCCGACTACGTGATGCATAAGAGGATATGCTCGCTATTATTACAACTCGAGGGGTCTTTAATGCAAATATCTCCAATATAAGAGATGATGAGAAATTTCTAGTTGTGTCGATCTTCTTGGCTCGACCACCATGTATAAAACAACTTAGAAATCACCAAGTAAGTTGATATATCATTTGATCTACTACTCTAAAAGGTTAGAATAATGTCGTTGAATCGATCAGATGAAATTGCCAGAAATTTTACTCATTTTATTTAGACTCCTAAACTTATATATAGTGTAAGTATGGGAGTGTCGAACCCAGGGAGGCAAATGGTGGAAAATAACGTAGATTAGGTAGAATGATCTAAGATATTAGGATTTTCAGTTTTTTAATTGATTTTTATTTTTTTGGCTTGTTTTAATTGTTTTATATTTTTTCAGTTGTTTTTATATACATGTGTAAGAGAATTATTGGTATGGGTTTTATATTTTGTATTTGATTTTATCTTATAATGTTTTTATATTATATATTTGTTTTAATGTTGTTAGGGATTTTAGGTGGCTTTCTAGTTCTGAGTATTTTTTGTAATGAAGAAAAATCCAAAAAGATGTGTGTGTTGCCTTGTTTTATTGATTGCTGTTTATTTTGTTCCTTATTAAAAAAATTGCAAGATTAAAAACCACTAAAAATGCTTTATTGTATTCATGAGATTTGACTACTTCATAGGAATGCGTCAGGAGATAAATATGAAAAATGACTACTAAGTCGTGCTCTCCGAGAACGACACCGTTTTGATGACACAAAATCCAAGATAGACTAAGGTGGAAAATTAGCAATGTCGTTGTCCCTAATCAATCAAATTGGTCAAAAAAACCACTCAAGATAAGATCAAAATCAATTGCACAAATGTAAGCAGTTTGTTATTTATTTTACCTGGTATATCAACTAGGGTCGAACACAAGGAGCATGAAAATCATACGAAGTGTCAAATCTTAGGAATACAATAAAACATTTTTAGTGGTTTCTAATTTTACAAAAAAAATTTATTTTTAAAATGGAGCAAAATAAACAACCATCAATAAAACAAGGCAACACACAAGTTTTTTTGGAGTTTTCTTTATTGCTAAAAATAGTCAGAAAAATAAGATAATTTTTTTGGTTTTTATGAGTTTAAAATGTTTTTTTTATAATTTTCTTGAAATTTCTGATGTTTTTGTGATTTTAAAAATCAAACAGTGGTAAAAAATGCAAACAGTGTACAACCAAGATTAAATTGCAAGTTAAAATTATTTATAATGCCTTAAAGTCCTGGATAGCAATTTTATGGTAAAAGATAAATAGAAACCTACAAATAAGAACTGAAATTGGAATTTTTGGATTTTATTGAATTTTATATGATTTTATAATATTTTAAGTATTTTGTAATTCTTAGAGTTTTTGGAATTTTTGGAATTTTTACAACATTTTTCTACTTTTTATAGGTTTTATACTTTAGACAAGACACTTTTATAGGTTTTTTTTGTTCAAAAATATTAAAAGCAAGGCAATTAATCCAAGAAAATTACACTAAATACTACACACCAACAAGAGTCAGTGGTAATTTTTACATAAGTTTTCGAATTGATTTGCAATTTATTAATTCCAAAATATCAAATGTAATTAGGCACAGTTTATAGGGACCAAATTGCAAATAAGTAAAGTTTCTAGGCCAAACAATATAACCTTTTAAAACTCTAGGACCATATCTATAAAAAGGCCAATCAAGCACACACACTACACGTGATGCAAACTCGCTAGGGTATAATTACATATAGTAAAAACATACCATTCAATTCATAAGAGATAAAAAGCTTAAGGAAAATAGTGAAAATAACCCAGAATCCACGTGGTCATTGATGAATCCACATTTCATCATCTTTATTCTATCATTTTGGCCTTAAAAACCCTAGTAAATGCGTGTAAATAGCATTAATTCATGCATTTTAGCATTCATGCATCTGTGTGTAAATATTGTATAAAATGCGGTTTTTAGTGCCAAAATTATAGAATAAAGAAAAGAAAAGAAAAAGAATAAAATATTGTAAATATTTTATGACCCGAAACCCCGAGACCTAGGCATCTTAATGAATAGGTCGACAAGGAATAAAGTAGGGGGAGATAAGGGCCAAAATACAGATAAAATGCCTATACATTTTATTCATTCTTTATTCATTTTGGGACCTATTGTTGGTTCCACTTTTTGTACATCAAATAAACAAACTTTGTACATGAAAGTTGTAGATAATTTTATAAAGAAAAATACAAAATTGATTTCACAAAAAAATAATATACAGATAAAAAGTTATGGTCTGAATAAAAATCCAGAATGCCAACTTCCCAGACCCGTATCTCACAAATAAAAACTCCAAATGCAGCGTACTCACCTTTAATTGTATATAGAAGAAAATAATCTAATTAATGGTGGTGGTTTCGCATTTGGCGGAGCTACGGTTTGAAAGTTGACTTTTGGACCCTCATTGTATACTTGTACATATTAAAATATTCAATTTATTATTTATTTAGTATTTTTATAATTTTATATTTTTATAATGTTGTCAATAATACTTATAACAATTATGTATATTAAAATCAGAATAAAAACATCATTAAAACTCAAATAAAAATACTTGTGTATATCTAATATATAGGTATCATACATACACTTATACCAATACAAAACATACTTGTATTTTATTAAATATACAAAATAAATCAAAAAAATTAAAATAAAAATATATTTGTGTATATAAAAGTATTTTATAATTTTAGAAAATAAAAACCAAAATAAAATAAATTAAAAATACCTAAATAAAAATAAAATACTTAAATATATAGATATAGATACCTATAGGGGTATAAATGCAAACTTGTAAAAATATACTTCATAAAAATAAATAAAAATCGCTATAAAATACTTTATAAAAACATAAACATTTTTTATTTTATAACTAAAAATTAATAAAACCATCTCCTATTTTAATTTGAATTAATAAATCATTTTATGCAGGTTTTCCCTGGTTGGTCCACGTGGACCAACCAGGTGGGTCTGACAGTTGACCTCGGTCAACTGTCTGACCCCCCCTGCTCTTGCCAGTTGTTGGTTTTTTCCATCTTTCGCCCATTTTTCGAGGGCGCGTCTTCCACCCTTTGAAGACGCTTCCTTCATGAAAGATGTTACCCTACCATCCAGCTATCACGCCCTATCTTTTTCTTGGGCCGAGCATCACCACAGCACCCGTGACGCCTCCTCGAAAGTCGCTCCTCGCCCATGTTTCAAAAACCGTCCAGCCACCTCCATTTCCCTTTGAACCCCTTTTGGTCCCTGTTTGAGCCTCTTCTTCCACCTCCGGATCGACGTCGGTGACAGGGACGCCTCCAGCTGGGCTAGGAGCGCTCAGGCGAGGACCGAGGAGGTCTCCAACCCCTCATCTCCGGCCTTGGCCGTCGAGGTACCCATCTCGAGCATCAAGCTTCTGAGGTATATCTTTCTTCTTTTTCTTGCATTTTATAACTCAGCTTTCCCTTAGGATTAGATAGACATCCGTTTTCTCTCGTTTTGCACCCGTCCAATCCGCCATCACGTGCCGGGGCTCTCGAGCTCCGGCCATCTCCACCACTGTCCGTCACCATCCACACACGTCATACCCGGCCGAGACCCCACTCTCGAGCCCCCCTGTTTAAGCTTGCAGGTTGAGAACATCTCGCGCCGCCGGTGAAGGCCTCGAGTCGCCGGAGAAGAAACACGCGCCACCACCGGCGCGCCTCAGCCGCCTGCGCAAGGACAGACCGAGGGGGGAGGGGCGCGCTACAGTGACCGTCGATCTTGCCCCCCCCCCCCCCCCCGTTTTTTTGATTGCAGCCGTCCGATGCTTAAGCCACTCCAGCCGCAGATCTTCAAAACGCCATCTAATCTCGGCCCTCGGTTGCTGAAGGGGTATCAGTCCCCTGCGGTGCTGCCACGTGGCATTAGTGAATTTCCCTCGACTGTCGGATCGCGCTATGGCTTGGGTATTTTGCCCTTTGCACCCGAGCATTTTTGTAATTGAATATTCAGAGCAAGACTTTATTCTGCTGTTTAATTAGTGTTGGATTTTTGCTTAAAAGCCCCCGTTGTTTGCGAGTGTTGCAAATAAGCCCTCCCCAGGCGCGTACTTAGCACGTGCCTGGTTGGTCTATTTGCAACCATTTCCTCGTGCTTTTATGAATTTTCATGTAGTCCAATAACTATTTTGTCTAGCTATAATTTCTGTGAGCATATTGCAGCCGTGCCCCTGACCTTTTTGAATATTGCAAAACTGCCCTTGCATGCATGATTTCTCTTTATGTTGCTTGTATTTTTTGCATGTGCCTAGAAAACCCTAAAAATTCCACAAAAATTAACTTAGGTCTCTGTAGCATCATAGATTAACGCTATATTTTTATTTTTCATAATTATTGCATTTTATTATTTA
The DNA here is from genome assembly GCA_037367405.1 of Ottelia alismoides. Classification (NCBI taxonomy): domain Eukaryota; kingdom Viridiplantae; phylum Streptophyta; class Magnoliopsida; order Alismatales; family Hydrocharitaceae; genus Ottelia; species Ottelia alismoides. The sequence continues at coordinate 246,662 of JAZKJV010010687.1, read as the reverse complement.
TAAAAAATCAAAAATAGCCATTTTCAGCACTGTTTGCATTAGAAAATCACTAGAAAATATAAAAACATTCCAGAAAAATTCCAAAAAAATATAGTTCGTGTCTTTTAGTTTGTTTTAACTCCCAGCCAAAAATCATTAAAAAATATAAAACCAAACTCCAAAAAATTGCAAAACTCTAAAAACCTTCATAAAAATTTATAAAATCATCAAAAAATCCAAAAATAGTGTTTTCTTTTCCTGAATTTTCTCTGTTTTATTATCTTTGAGTGAAAATTAAAGTGGAGAAATTTTGCTACTGTTTATTATTTTATTTCTCCATTTTGAGTTTCAGCCTTGCATTTTTGTCACTGTTTGCTTTATTTTGACAATTAAAAATACCAAAAACTTTCTAAAAATTACCCAAAAAAATCACAAAAACAGTAAAAAAGTATAAAAAGACCAAAAAGACTTTATTTCCTTATTTTTGAGTATTTTTATCCATTTTTATAAATACTTTAGTTTCTCTTTTATTACATTGTCCTTATTTTCCAATATTAAAAAAAAGATAAAAGAAAAATATAAAATATAAAAAGAAAATACAAAATCAGTAAATTAAAATCAAAATACAAAAATATAAAATTAAAAATCAAATAAAAAATTATAAAATTAAAAACCCACAAAAAAATAGCATAATAGGCCTTTGATCACATTCACACACATTTTTTTGGTACCTAGTACCCCGTTCTACCTGTCTGCTCCCTGTGTTCGACCTCTACACATACTTGCACCTATACACATCTTGTTGTAGAGTTATAATAAATCTTAACTCCGCACATTTACTTTCATTGCTTGATTTATCTGTTGTGGGTTAATTGTTGTTTGAATCTCGGATTTCGTTGGAGGTCAAATCAGCGACTGTTGATTCGCCTTGTGAGTCAACACGACCTCTGCGATTTTCGGGTTCAACAGTCATATACATTCTACAGACTGAGAGGGACTAAAATGCAAATAGCTAAAAATGTAAGATCCAAACTACAAACTATCCAAAGTAAATTAAACTACGAAAAATATTTACATGACTGGAAGGTAAATGCGAAATAGAGAGGGGCCTAAGTGAAATTTACCCCTTATTAAGGCACTATCCAACGATCGAGGGTGCTCCACTTGAGATGGATGGTCAAGATCTAGGGATACTCCTTCGACGATGGACGCCTCTGGCGTGATCCTCAGATGGATCCAACGATTTGGGCTCCAGGAGGCTGGATGGTGGAGATAAGAACTGGCAGGAGTCTGGATGCAACGATCGGGAGATTGCCTGAAAGAATCGATGAAGAAGTCACCTTCGAAGAGTTTCAATCGGCAAATACGCACAACAAAGGCATTCCTCGGAGCTGCTTGGATGGGCGAATGATGGCTGAGGTCTGTCCGTAGTGGTGGAGGTGCTCAGAAAGGGCCAAGACCGCTGGGAAGGTCCTGGCGAAGCAGCCATCCTGGAGCTGCTGTGCCTTGACGATTTAACCTCCAGATGAGGTCCTCTGGCACTCTAATATGCACAGCTGAACAAGAGGGTCGAGGGAAAAATGCCTCGACCAGTTAAACAACGAAATGGAGGGCGGTTGGGTCGTTGCGTGTCTCTCCGACAAAGCAGCAGAGGAAGAGAGCCAATGACATGTTCCTAAGAAGAATGAGGTGGATGGATGGGTGGAGAAAGTGGAGAGACATCTGGTGAAGGTGGTAGCTGTTCGGAATGACAAGAAGGAGCTCTGGCCAAGGTGACCGGAGCTAGAAAGGTTGACTCTGCTATCGATCTAAAGCATGAATCAAACACAATGAACCTACGAAACTAAAGTACCTAATGGCTGCACTCATCTAGGCTGGAGGTCGGAGACCTCCAAGGGTCATGGCCTCGACTGGTCGACGAATCTAGAGGCTGATCTCACCTAACAACGGAGCACAATAAAGATACCTCCAAATCTAGGGCTACATGGCTCGAAATCCACTCTGCATGAAGCCCTCACGCGCTGTCACTCATAAAGGGTGCGACGAAGCTCATCAAAGGAGGAACGGCGACCAAAGATGCGGAAAATGGAGCTGTTCCAGTAGCCTTTATAGTCAACAGGATTCGAGAAAGATTGAGTGGAGACACGCGAAACGAGTGGCGGATCCCTAATGTCGACATCGGGCATGGATCTGGGATCCACCTCCTCTACTCGGAGCTGCTGATCGAAGAAGAACTCGATAGGATCAGGTCAGGATAATTCAACGAAAAGCGAAGCAAACCGGGTCCAAGAGAAAAAGGTGACTAGGGGGCCAGTTGACCAAGGTCAACAATGATGATGTGGACCAATCAGAAGCGAGCGAGGATGCAGACAAAATAGGCTAGAGGATAAAATAGGGAGAAAAATAAAGATAATTAAATTTAAAATAGTAAATGAATTTAAATTAAAAAGTGTATAAAATAAAAAAATGTTTATTAGTTTCCAAAGTATTTTTCTGTGTTTTTTTAGTTATTTTTATGAAAAATAAAATAAGGTATATACAATATATAATATTATATACGGGTATAATATACGTATATATTATATACAAGTATTTTTATTTTATTTTTTAATAAAATACCATTATTTTATATTTTGTTTATTTATGACATATTTTTAAGAGTATATAATAATTTTTATTTTATTTTTACAAGTTATTTAAAAGTATATAAAAATAAGGAATGTAATATATACATGTATATTTTGTAGAAGTAAGTGATGATTTTATTTTTGTTTTACTTTAGGTTTTTATTTTTATTTTTTTTATATTATTTCTAAGATTATATACAAGGATGTAAAAAGAACAATTTAATATTATTTTGTCAAAAATATATAGATACTATGCATAGGCAATATGTACACCACACAATGAACCCTATCTCTCCCTACTTATTTTATTTTGGCGACCAGGTCAAGGCTTGAACCTCTCTTAGGGTTTAATTCACTCTGTATTTATTCTAAATACATCATTCCTTTTTCTTTTCCTTTATCCTTTTATTTAGCTAAGAACATGCTAATTAGGCAATATTAAGAAAAGCATGCCATTTGTTAAGTTATTATATTTATAAGTATTCACATGATGTTCTGCCAAGAAAAAAGAGAAAAAAATAAAAGAATAAAGAGTGTGAATCATGGATTCATCATTGTGTATTTTTATATTTGTTTTTTGAATTATTAAAAATAGAAAATGTTTTATTTTTCAAAATATTCTTTATAAAGGATATAGTATAATACAAGGTATTAACATGTATTTTGTTTGCTTTTTATATTACATAGTTGATTTAATACGGATTTAATAACATTATGAATTTTATATGTTATATAAGGGTACTAATTAGTAAGAAACTAAGGCAACATGCATGGAATAGAGAAAAATGACAGGGATTTATTGCATACAAACCCCAGTAATCACGTGGCTAATCACATGTGTAAGCAGATCGGGTACCTGTATGAAATTAAAGTAAATTGCCAAAACTCCCCATGTGTCTGACTACGTGATTCAGAAGAGGATATGCTCGCCATTATTACAACTTGAGGGGTGTTTAATGCAAATATGTCCAAATAAGAGATGATGAGAAATTTCTAGTTGTGTCGATTTTCTTGGCTGGACCACCATTTATAAAATAACTTAGAAATCATCAAGTAATTTGATATATCATTTGATCTACTACTCTAAAAGGTTAGAATAGTGTCGTTGAATTGATCAGATGAAATTGCCAGAAAATATTGTAAGTTTTATTTAGGCTCCTAAATTTATGTATATAGTGTAAGTACGAGAGTGTTGAACCCATGGAGGCAAATGGTGGAAAATAAGGCATATTAGGTAGAATGAACTAATTAGGATTTTCTTCTTTTTAATTGATTTTTATTTTTTGGTTTGTTTTAATTATTGTATATTATTTCTAAGTTATTTTTATATACCTATGTAAGAGAAGTATAGTTATGGGTTTTATATTTTGTATTGGATTTTATCTTCTAATGTTTTTATATTATATGTTGGTTTTAATATTGTTAGGGACTTTAGGCGACTTTCTAGAATTTGTTTTTTACTTTTAAAATATTTTAAATGTTGAAAACAATGCATCTATGTAAAATAGGGAAGTATTTTGGATTTTAAAAATAGTATACAGTTAGAAATTTAGTTGATTTTATTATTTTGTATAGAATATGGAAATACCTTTAAAATAAGTATTATACATATTTTTAGGTTTTTAATGAATTAGTTATGATTTCTCTAAGATTTTGTGTATTTTTACATTTTAAGGGTTTTATTATTGGGTTTTATATTATTTTTTATTTTACCATTTAGAATATAGTAAAATATACCAAGTATAATTTTTATGAGATTTTTGGAGATGTATTTATATTATTTCAGTATTAAAAATTTATGTATTTTTATATTTGTTTTTTATTTATAAAAATATAAAATGGTTTTATTTTTCAAAATACTCTTTATAAAATATTGAGTATAGTATAAAGTATTTTGTTTGATTTTTTATATTACATAGTTTATTTAATACATATTTAATCATATTATATATTTTATATAGTATATAAGGTTGCTATAGTAATTAGCAAGAAACTAAGGCAACATGCATGGAATAGAAAAAAAACGATGGGGGTTTATCGCATACAAATTCCAGTAATCACGTGGTTAGTCACATGCGTAAGCAGCTCCGGTACCTGTATGCAAATTAAATAAGTTTGAGTGTCCCTCTCGTAAATTGCCAAAACTCCGCACGTGTCCGACTATGCGATGCAGAAGAGGATATGTTCGTGATTATTACAACTTGAGGGGGGCTTTAATGCAAATATCTCAAAATAAGAGATGATGAGAAATTTCTTGTTGTGTCGATCTTCTTGGCTCGACCACCATGCATAAAGTATAATTTTCATGGGATTTTTTTGAGATGTATATATAATTTTTAGTATTCATAATTGTTATGTATTTTTATATTTATTTCTTAAATTATTAAAAATAAAAAATGTTTTTATTTTTCAAAAAAATCTTTGTAAAGTATAGAGTATAGTATAATGTATTAAAAGGTAGTTTATTCGTTTTTTATATTAATAGCTGATTTAATATGAATTTAATAATATTATGTATTTTACATATTATATAATAGCAAGAAACTAAGTCAGTGGGCATGGAATAGATAAAAACAATGGGGGTTTATCGCATACGAATCCCAGTAATCATGTGGCTAGTCACATGTGTAAGCAGCTACGATACTTGTATGCAAATTAAAGAAGTTTGAGTGTCCCTCGCATAAATTGTCAAAACTCCTCAGGTGTCCGACTACGTGATGCAGAGGAGGATATGTTTGCCATTATTACAACTCTAGAGGTCTTTAATGCAAATATATCCAATATAAGAGATGATGAGAAATTTCTAGTTGTGTCGATCTTCTTGGGTCGACCACCATGTATAAAACAACTTAGAAATCACCAAGTAAGTTGATATATCATTTGATCTACTACTCTAAAAGATTAGAATAGTGTCTTTGAATCAATCAGATGAAATTGCCAGAAAATTTTAGACATTTTATTTAGACTCCGAAACTTATATATATATATATATAATGTAAGTACGGGAGTGTCGAACCCAGGGAGGCAAATGGTGGAAAATGAGGTAGACTAGGTAGAATGAGCTAAGATATTAAGATTTTCAGCTTTTTAATTGATTTTTATTTTTTTGGTTTGTTTTAAGTTTTATCTTATTTTTAAGTTGTTTTTATATACCCATGTAAGAGAATTATTGGTATGGGTTTTATATTTTTATTTGATTTTATCTTCTAATGTTTTTATATTGTATATTTGTTTAATGTTTTAGAGATTTTAGGCAAGTCTAGTTCTGAGAAATGTTTGCAATAAAGAAAAATCCAAAAAGACTTGTGTATTGCCTTGTTTTATTGATTGTTGTTTATTTTGTTCCTTATTTAAAAATTACAAAATTAAAAACCACTAAAAATTCTTCATTGTATTCTTTAGATTTGACTACTTCATAGGAATGCGTCAGAAAATAGTTATATCAAATAGACATAAATATGAAAAATGACCTAAGTCGTGCTCCCCGATAACGGCACCATTCTGATGACAAAAAATCCAAGATTGACTAAGGTGAAAAATAAGCATTGCCGTTGTCCCTAATAAATTGAATTGGTCAACAAGAAAAATAGACCACTCAAGATAAGATCAAAATCAATCGCACAAATGTAAGCGATTTTTTATTTATTTTACCTAGTATAGCAACCAGGGTCGAACATAAGGAGCACGAAAATCCTACAAAGTAGTCAAATCTCGGGAATAAAATAAAACATTTTTAGTGGTTTTTATTTTGCAAAAAAATTTTATTTTTAATATGGAACAAAATATACAACAAAAAGACGGTAAGAAGTTTCAAATAAAATTGATACTAGAAATAAAACACACAAAAGGATGCTAAGTATTTTTTTTAAAATTTTTAAAACATTTTTTGATTTTTTATAGGTTTTATGCTTTAGACAGGGCACTTTTTATAGGTTTTTGATTTTTCAAAAATGTTAAAAGCAAAGTAATTAATCCAAGAAAATTAAACTATATACTACATGCCAATAGGAGTCAGTTGTAATTTTTACATAATTTTTTGAATTGATTTGTAATTTATTAATTCCAAAATACCAATGTAATTAGACACAATTTGCAGGGACCAAAGTGCAAATAAATTAAGTTTCTAGGCCAAATAATAACACCTTTTAAACTCTAGGTCCCTCTCTGCAAAAGGTCCAATCAAACACACACACTACATATGATCCAGACTCACTGGGGTATAACTACAAAATAATAAAAACATGCCATTCAATTCATAACAAATAAAAAGCTCAAGGTAAATAGTGCAAATAACCTAGATGGTTATACATGTGCTACAGACTGAGAGGCACAAAAATGCAAATAGCTAAAAAATGTAAGATCTAAACTGCAAGTTATCCAAAGTAAATTAAACTATGATAAATATTTATAGGACTGGAAGGTAAATGCAAAATAGAGAGGGCCTAAGTGAAATTTACCCCTTATTAGGGCACTTTCCAACGGTCGAGGGCACTCCACTTAAGATGGACGATCAAGATCTAGGGATACCCCTTTGACGATGGATGACTCTGGCGTGATCCTCGGATGGATCCAACGGTCCGAGCTCCTAGAGGCGGGATGGTTGATAATAGAATTGGCAGGAGTCTGGATCCAACGGCTGGGCGATTGCCTGAAAGAACCAATGAAGAAGTCACCTCCGACGAGTTTTGATCGATAAATACGCATGACATAGGCGTCCCCCGGAGCTGCTCGGATGGGAGAATGATGCCTGAGGTCTGTCTGCAGTGGTGGAGGATGCTTAGAAAGGGCCAAGACCGCTAGGATGGTCCTGGCAAAGCATAGCATCCTGGAGCTGCTCTGCCTTGACGATTCGACCTCCAGATGTGGTCCTCTGGCACTCTAATTTGCACAGATGAACAAGAGCATCGAGGGCAAAATGCCTCGACCCGTTAAACCGCGAAATGGAGGGAGGGTGGGTCGCTGCGTGGCTCTTCGACAAAGCAGCAGAGGAGGAGAGCTGAGGACTCGATCATGAGAAGAACGAGGTGGATGGATGGGTGGAGAAGGTGGAGAGACGTCTGGTGAAGGTGGATAGCTGTTCGGAATGACAATAAGGAGCTCTGGCCATGGTGACCGGACCTAGAAAGGGTGACTCTGCTACCGATCTAAAGCACGAATAAAACACAGTGAACCTACGAAACTAAAGTACCAAATGGCTGCAATCATCTAGGCTGGAGGTAGGAGACCTCCTGGGGTCATGGCCTCGATGAATCGACAGATCCAGAGGCTGAGCTTACCTCGTGGCAGAGCACGGTGAAGATACCGCCAGATCTAGGGCTACACAGCTTGAAATCCTCTCTACATGAAGCCCTCACACGCTAACTCTCATGAAGGGTGCGACAGAGCTCATCTAATGAGGAGAAGTGACCGAAGATGCGGAAGATGGAGCTGCTCCAGTAGCCTTTATAGTCGGTGGGGTTCAAGAAAGATTGAGTGGAGGTGTGTAAACAGAGAGGTGGATCCTTAATGTCGACATCGGGCATGGATCTAGGATCCACCTCCTCTACTCGGAGCAGCTGATCGAAGAAGAACTCGATCAGATCGGGTCGGGATAGTTCGACGAAAAGAGAAGTAAACACAGTTCAAGAGAAAGAGGTGACAGGGGGGTCAGTTGACTGAGTTCGACAATGATGATGTTGACAAATCAAAAGCGGGCGAGGATGCAGACAAAATATGCTAGAGAATAAAATAGGGAGAAAAATAAAGATAATAAAATTAAAAATAATAAATGAATTGAATTTAAAAAGTGTATAAAAATGTTTATTATTTTCCAAAGTATTTTTCTGTGATTTTTAATTATTCTTTGAAAAATAAAATAAGGTATATATATAATATACCATATTATATACATGTATAATATACCTATGTATTATGTACTACTATTTTTTATTTTACCATTTTTACCAAAATACATTTATTTTATATTTTATTTATTTAAGACATATTTTTAGGAGTATAAGATAATTTTTATTTTATTTTTACAAATTATTTAAAGGTATATAAAAAATAAGGAATGTAATATATACATGTGTATTTTGTAGAAGTAAGTGATGATTTTATTTTTAGTTTTATTTTATTTTGTTTTTTATTTTTATTTTATTTTTATATTATTTCTAGGATTATATACAAGGATGTAAAAAGAGTAATTTAATTTTATTTTGTCAAAAATAAATATATTCTATGTATAGGTAATATGTACATCAAACAGTGAATCCTATCTCTCTCTACTTATTTTTTTGACGATCAGGTCAAGGCTTGACTCAGTCTTGGGGTTTGGATCACTTTGTATTTATTCTAAATACATCATTCCTTTTCATTTTCTTTTATTCTTTTATTTAGCCAAGAACATGCTAATTATGGGATATTAACAAAAGCATACAATTTGTTAAGTTATTATATTTACAGGTATTCACATGATGTTTTGCCAAGAAAAAGAGAAAAAATAAAAGAATAAAGAGTGAGAATCATAGATTCATCATTATGTATTTTTATATTTGTTTTTTGAATTATTAAAAATAAAAAATGTTTCATTTTTCAAATACTATTTATAAAATATAGAGTATAATATAAGGTATTAACATGTATTTTATTTGATTTTTAGATTACATAATTGATTTAATACAGATTTAATAATATCATGATTTTTATATATTATATAAGGGTACTATTGTAATTAACTAAGGCATCGTGCATGTAATAGAGAAAAAAATGACAAGATTTTATCGCACACAAATCCCAGTTATCACGTGGCTAGTCACATGTGTAAGCAGCTGTGGTACCTGTATGAAATTAAAAACATTTGAGTGTCCCTCGCGTAAATTTCCAAAACTCCTCACATGTCTGACTACGTCATTCAGAAGAGGATATGTTCACCATATTACAATTCGAGGGGTCTTTAATGCAAATATCTCCAAATAAGAGATGACGAGCAATTTCTAGTTGTGTCAATCTTCTTGGCTCGACCGCCATGCATAAAAAACTTAGAAATCACCAAGTAATTTGATATATATATATATATCATTTGATCTATTATTCTAAAAGGTTTGAATAGTGTCGTTGAATCGATTAGATGAAATTGCTAGAAAATTTTCTATGTTTTATTTATATTCCTAAACTTATGTATATAGTGCAAGTACGAGAGTTTCGAACCCAGGGACGAAAACGATGGAAAATAAGGTAGATTAGGTAGAATGATCTAAGATATTAGGATTTTCAGCATTTTAATTGATTTTTATTTTTTTGGTTTGTTTAAACTATTTTATATTATTTTTAAGTTGTTTTTATATACCTATGTAAGAAAATTATTGTATGGGTTTTACATTTTGTATTTGATTTTATCTTCTAATGTTTTTATATTATATATTTGTTTTAATGTTGTTAGGGATTTTAGGTGACTTTCTAGAATTTGTTTTTTACTTTTAAAAGATTTTTAAAGTTGAAAACAATGCATTTATGTAAAATAGGGAAGTATTTTGGATTTCAAAAATAGTATACAGTTAGAAAATTAGTTGATTTTATTGTTTTGTATAGAATATGGAAATACCATTAAAATAAGTATTATAAAAATGATAGATTTTAATGAATTAGTTATGATTTCTCAAAGATTTTGTATATTTTTACATTTTAAGGGTTTTATTATATGGTTTTTATATTATTTTTTGTTACCGTTTAGAATATAGTAAAATATACTAAGTATAGTTTTTATGGCATTTCGTAGAGATGTATTTATATTATTTTAGTATTCAGAATTGTTTTGTATTTTTATATTTGTTTTTTGAATTATCAAAAATAGAAAATGTTTTTATTTTTCAAAATACTATTTATAAAGTATATTGTATAGTATAAAATATTAAAAAGTATTTTGTTTGATTTTTATATTACATTGTTGATTTAATACATATTTAAATATATTATGTATTTTATATATTATATATGGTTGCTATTGTAATTAGCAAGAAACTAAGGCAACAAGCATGGAATAGAGAAGAACGATGGGGGTTTATCGCATACAAATTCTAGTAATCACGTGTCTAGTCACATGTGTAAGTAGCTCCCGTAACTGTATTTAAATTAAAGAAGTTTGAGTGTCCTCTCTTAAATTGTAAAAAATCCTCACATGTTCGACTACGTGATGTAGAAGAGGATATGTTCGTCATTATTATAACTTAAGGGGATGCAAATATCTCCAATTAAGAGATGATGAGAAATTTCTTGTTCTGTCGATCTTCTTGGCTCGACCACCATGTATAAACAACTTAGAAATCACCAACTAAGGTGATATATCGTTTGATCTACTACTCTAAAATGTTAGAATAATATCGTTGAATCGATCAGATGAAATTGCCAGAAAATATCGTATGTTTTATTTAGACTCCTAAACTTATATATAGTGTAAGTACAAGAGTGTCAAACCCAGGGATGTAAACTATGGAAAATAAGGTAGATTATGTAGAATGATATAAGATACTAGGATTTTCAGCTTTTTAATTGATTTTTATTTTTTTGGTTTGTTTAAATTGTTTTATATTGCTTTTAAGTTTTTTTTTATATACCTATGTAAGAGAATTATTGGTCTGGGTTTTATATTTTGTATTTGATTTTATCTTCTAATGTTTTTATATTATATGTTCGTTTTAATGTTGTTAGGGATTTTAGGTGACTTTCTAGAATTTTTTTTTTACAAAACAATGCATTTATAAAATAGGGAAGTATTTTGGATTTCAAAAATAGTAGATAGTTTGAAAATTATTTGATTTTATTGTTTTTTATAGAATATAGAAATACCTTTAACATAAGTATTGTACATATTTTTAGGATTTTAAATAATTAGTTATGATTTATCTATGATTATGTGTATTTTCATATTTTTAATGGTTTTATTATTTGGTTTTTATATTATTTTTTATTTTACTGTTTAGAATATAGTAAAATATACTAAGTATACTTTTTATGGATTTTTTTAGAGATGTATTTATATTTTTCAATATTCAGAATTGTTATGTATTTTTATATTTGTTTTTTGAATTATTAAAAAAAATATTTTATTTTTCAAAATACTCTTTATAAATATAGAGTGTAGTATAAGGTATTAACATATGTTTTGTTTGATTTTTATATTACATAGTTGATTTAATACAAATTTAGTAATATTATGTATTTTATATATTATATAAGGGTACTATTGTAATTTGTAAGAAACTAAGGTAGCGAGCATGGAAAAATGCGACTCTTGTCCTTCTTTAAGGTACGAGTGTGACTCTTGTCCTTCCCTTTGGAAAAATGTCTTTGATCCAAGTAGACTATGAATGGAAGCCTATGCGTTGCACAAATTGTGCAGTCTTCGGCCACTCCTTTGCCTTTTGCACTTCCATCCATCCACTTGGTAGTGCCTCTGTTGCATCTGGGCAGGCTGAGAGCCCAACTTCTGTGGACTCGCGACTCCTTGCAGATGGTTCCTCTCGCCAGCAGCTAGAGATCTCGTGCCCCTTGTTCATTTCCAGAGAGGCTGCCACTTCCTTAGTAGCAACCCATCTCTCGGATGTGCCTCCGCTGCAAGGTAGGGTCCTCCCAACTTCTCAGTCTAAGGTTGGCTTGCCACCACAAGAGGCTCCCCCCTTTGCTAAAGTTCCTCCCCCCATTGAGATGTCGCCACTCCCTTCCCCTATGAGAGTTGCCTCTCCTATTTGAGGGGGCACAATCTTGCTCTCTTCACCACAAACTTCTGTTCCCTCGGCCGGGACAATGCCCCCTCAAGAAACAAGCCCCCAGGCAGCTCCTAATTTGCTTGATGGGGGACTGCTAAGGGAAGCAAGAAGGCTGTCGGGCGTCCTTATTGCGTGTTTCCTTTAGGTACAAGGGCGGTACTCTTTGGAAGCATCACTAACCCTAGAAGGGGAAATTTGAAATAGAGGATTGACTTAAACTCGCCTACAGTTTTGGGCGATATGCCGTTGTATTCTAAAACAGGCAATTGCTTACTGATCGATATGGGACCCTCCTAGGATAATGAAAGAGATCTTCTCCCTCAGTTCTCAATGGAGAATCCAGAACGGACGAATGTTCTACATTGAAAAAAGAAGAAAAATGCAGCTGCTTCTCACAAGCGGAACACCTCGGGCAACTTATCCCCCACTACCAAGTGCTAATATCAATTGCAACCTGCAATGTTAGGGCACTCAATAAATCATCCAAATGAAACACATCGTTAGGGAGATGGTCAAAGGAAATTTTGAGATTGTTGGTCAGATGGAGATAAAAATCAAGCAAGATAAGATCTCATTATTTTAAATGCCCTTCCTATTGGCTGGTGCTTGATAAATCTCTAGTTCACCACCTTTATTCTATCATTTTGGCCTTAAAAGCCTATCTAATGCATGTAAATGGCATTAATTTGTACAAAATAACATTCATTACTTACTGTATTTATTGTGTAAATAATAAGGTTTTTAATGCCAAAATTATAGAATAAAGAGAAGAAAAGGAAAAGAATAAAATATCGATGAGACCAAGTCAAGAATTGAGTTGGTCGACAAGGAATAAAATAGAGGAAGATAAGGGCCAAAAATCCAATAAAAATCTATTTTATTTATTCATTTATTTATTCATTTTGACATCTATTTTATTTTTTTATTATTTATTCATCAAATGAAGAAACTTTGTACATGAAAGTTGTAGATAATAATGTAAATAAAATACAAAATTAGGTTTCTACAAAAATAATACACAATGTTCATTTTATAAACAGAATAAGAAGCCAAAATCCCAATTGATGAATCCCCATTCATCACTCTTTATTCTTTTATTTTAGCTAGATATCTTAGCAAAATACCATGTATATGTTTGTAAATATAATAAGTTATCAAAAGGCATGCTTTGTGTAAATATCAATATTTATCATGTTTTTGTGCAAAAATAAAAGAATAAAGAAATAAAGAAAAGAGGGAAATATTTAGAATAAATATTGAATGACCTGAACCCAAGAGAGGGCCCAATATGGGCCTGATCGCCAAATAAAATGAGTAGAGAGAGATAGGGTCATTCATCATTGAGCACATTTCCTTCCTGGTGTATATATTTTATTTTCATAAAATAAATAAATATATGTTTCTAATAATTTGTACATATTTATAAAAATAAATAAATGAGAAAAATAAAATATAACAAAAATAAAATCATTTCTCTATCCTACTCTTGTACATACCATGTATATATCAATAATCCATCTATTTATTTTACCCTTGTAAATAAATAATAAAAATAAAATAAAAATTATTTTATATCCCAAATTTTATGTTGTAAATAAATAAAATATAAAATTAGGATAATTATACAAAAATAAACTAATAAAAATAAAAATATAAAATACATAGGAATTTTATACCTGTATATAATACTATATTATGTATATACATTAATTCATTTTCAAAAAAAAATAAAAATCACTAAAAATGATTTTGAAAAATAATAAACATATTTCATTTTGTAAATATTTTTAAATAAAATCGTTTGCTATTTTTTAATTTAATTTATAAATACTTTTGAGATGCTGAATTTTGATTGGTCCACGAGGGATCGTTGACCCCCGATCAACTCTCCCCCCGGACCACTTGGCTCCTGGATCCGGTTCCTGCCCGATTTCTCCAAATATTCCCAAATCGATCCGACCTCCATCTCCTCCAATCCAGGGCTCCGATTGTCGAGGGCAAATCCGTGATCCACTCCCGCCATATCATCTAGGGGTCCACTCCTCGATCCGCGTGCTCCACTCCAATCTTCTCGGACCCTTCACCGTATAAAGCTTGACCCCTAGCCGCCATTTCACTCATCTCCGGCCATCGCCTTAGGCTCCAGGGACCTCCATTTCTTCTCCTTGATTGATAGCTAGGTCGATGGATTGTTGCAGCGAGGACCGATGCCTCTAGCCTCAGATCTGGCGACCCATCTCGCCGTGCTCCGCCACCGGTGAGCCCGAGCCTCTAGAGACGTCGCTCCATCGAGGAAAAGACACCAGAAGGACCAGCACCTCCAGCATAGACGTCTTCGATTATCAGGTACCTTCGATAGCATCTAGCCCTCCGTAGATTTCGATTTTTTAATTTCCGACTGCCGTCCTTCACCGGATCATCCCGCATGCTCCGATCATCTATTTCCCATTTCGACCGTACCTTCAACATCGCGAGACTCCTCTCCACGTTCTCCACCCCTTCGTTCCTCCTGATTCGCCCCGGAACAGGACCCCGACTCTCCTCCGCCATTGCCTCACCAGAGAGCATTGCTCCGCCTCATACGTTCACCCATTTCGCCCGTAACCGGATCGATGTAATTTGCCCTCGACCCAGTGAGCTACCTGTGTAGGGTTGGAAGCTAATGGCCCTCATCTGGAGGTCCAACCGTTGAAGAACAAGAGCCCCAGGTCTACCTCGTCGTCGGGGTCCTCCAGGACCTCCCGGCCTCATCGGAGACCACCATTCGCTGCGGACCACCGCCCGGAACGTTTTCCCTCTTAGAGCAGCCTTGGAGGAGCTCCCCACCGCACGTATTGGCCGGACGAAGTTCGCAGGCGACCTGTTCATCCAAAGCCTTCCTCCGCCATCCGATCGAGCTCATCCGCCAAGTCTCATGTCCACCATCCATCTGAGGGTAGCTCACAACCGTCCGATCCATCTGAGGATCTGATCTGGAGCGTTGATCATCGAAGGGGTATTCACGAATCGTAGCCATCAGATCTTAAGTGGACCTCCTTCCATCGTCAGATTCTTAATAATAAGGGTAAATTTCACTTAGGCCCTTTTATTTTTAGCATTTACTTTTCAATCCTATAATTATGTGTCGTAGTTGTTTTTATTCTAGATAATTTGCACCTTGGACCTCAGACATTTTGATTTTGCATTTAGTCCCTTTGTTTGAGTTGCACGTGCTTCGTCACGTGACTTTCTGGGAAACTTACATGTATAGGGCTTTGGTTTAGTGCATGTTATGCTTTGAAATTTTATTTTCAATATTTTCATTTATACCTTGTGTATGCTGGATTTGAACATGTGCTGAATTTAAGTGAAAATTGCATTACGCCCCCTATATTTTTCGCGCGTGTTATAATTAAGCCCTTGGAACTTACTTCCTTTGCACTTAGGTCCTTGTATGCTGTGCCTCTCTTATTGGTTGAATAAAATAGCAAATTAACTCTAAATCTCATGAAATTTGGACATGTGGCCTCTGCCACTGTGTAACAATTTCATTGATTTTTTGGGAAATTTTTGTTTTGATTTGATATTTTAAAAATTCAAACCCCCTATTTTTACAGATCTACATTTAAAAACCAACTAAAAAATTAAAAAGTCCCCAAAAATTCTAAAAAAATTATGCTTTCTTGATTTTGTTGTCTTGTCGCTTTAGTCCAATTTTTGTTTGATTGGGACTTATAAAAACCTTAAAAATTGAAAAACCCTACAAACCTTCGAAAAATCATTAAAATTCTAAAAAAAATAAAAAATACAATTTCTTTTTCTACAGTTAGGATTTTATTTGTAGTTTTTCATAAAATTGTTGCTAGATTTTTAGAGGATGTTTTTATATTTTTTAAATAGCCTTTCAAATCTGGCTGCACAGTAGCCTCCATTTTTAGCACTCTCTCATTTTTAAAAAATTCCCTAAAAATCATAAAAATCTAATAAAATTATCAAAAATACTTGAAAAATTACAAAACCTAAAAGTATTTTTATTTTAATTTTCTGACTTGATTTGTGTTGTTAAATAATTAGTTGATTATGACTTTTTAGCTTTCTTTCATATTTTCTATATAATTAAAAATCACAAAAAATTAAAAAACCCATAAAATCCACAGAAAATATTGTCTTCTCCTTATTTGGATTTCTGACTACTCCGTAGGCTTTTAGCTTATCCGTGCTCCTTGAGTTTGACCCTGGTCGCTATACCAGGTTAACTAAAATAGCGAGACTGCTATTCGACTTTATTGATTGATTCTCTGATTTTGTGGTCTTGATTTCTTGATTGTTTGAGTTTCGAGGTTCGGGTCACAACGACCCGTATTTTTACCTTTACCCAGATCACGAAAGGCTCGTCATCAGAACCAGAGTTCATCAAGAGAGTCGGCTATCATAGGCCGGATTGGAGAACTTTCTGTGCCGTTCTCCTCCCAGAGTGATGTCCTCCTGCCTCAAGTTTGTGGCAGTAAGTGAGGACTCTATGGTACTCCTCCTAAGGAATGCACTGACGCCAGACACTATCCCCTCCTTCATGATAAAGGACGGGATCCTCCCAATGGTAGAACTTGGCATTCGCGAGGAAGGTCTTAAGTCGCTGGTTGGGACAATCTTGTGGAACTTTCTTGGCAACAAGATAGTTCACAATATCGTCGTATCATGGGAGAGAGGCGATAGCAAGGATCGCCTCATCTGGGAAGGTCTCACAAATAGGCTCGATCTGCTCCTCCTCAAGAAACTCCAATCGGGAGAGATGATCCGCCACTACATTCTTGACTCTAGGCTTATCCTTAATCTCTATGTCAAACTCCTGGAGTAGAAGGATCCATCTAGTCAATCTGGCTTTGGCATCTTTCTTTGCCATGAGGTACCTGATGGCGGTATGATCGGTGAAGATGGTCACTCTAGATCCAATGATGTACGATCTGAACTTATTTAGGACGAATACTACAACTAGCATCTCCTTCTCAGTGACTGTGTAGTTCCGATGAGCGGCATCTAAAGTCCGGCTAGCGTAGTGAATAGCAAAAGGGACTCCTTCCCTCCTCTGTCCCAGCACGACCCCTAAGGCAAAATCGGAGGCATCCGTCATGATCTCGTATGAGAGAGACCAATCAAGCAGCTGGAGGATAAGAGCCTCTACAACTAGACTCTTGAGAGTCTCAAATGACACTACACACTTATCATCAACAAGTAACTCAGTGTCTTTCGTCAGCAAATCAGTCAACGGTCGAGCAATCCTGCTAAAATAATGTATGAATCATAGGTAGAAACCGACGTGCCCCAGAAAAGACCGCAACTGCCGCAAGTTGGACGACGGATTGAGATTTCTAATGATATCCACCTTGGCCTAATCAACCTCCATACCCTTGTTGGAGATGATATGGCCAAGCATTGTCCCTTTAGTCACCATGAAGTGACTCTTCTCCCATGAAAGCACAAGATGGACCTCAATGCATCGCTGGACGATGCGGTCTAGGCAGTCAAGACAAGAATCAAACCCATCGCCGTAGATCGAAAAATCGTCCATGAAGACCTCCAAGCACTCCCCCACCATGTACGAAAAGATGGAAAACATGCACCTCTGGAATGTCGCTGGGGTGTTACACACAATCCAAAGGGCATCCGTCTGAAAGCATATGTCCCAAAGGGAATGGTGAAGGTGGTCTTTTCTTGGTCCTCTGGCGCAATGGACACCTGATTGTATCTGGAGTACCTGTCCAAGAAACAGTAATGGCTCTTCCCAGCTAGCCTCCTTATAATATGATCAATAAAAGGCATTGGGAAATGATCCTTCTTGGTGGCATGTTTCAATCGTTTGTAGTCCACACAGATCCGCCAAGAAGTGGGTACTCAGATAGCGATCTCCTCTCCAGACTCACTAACAACTGTGGTGATGCCCATCTTCTTGGGTACTACATGTAGCAGACTGACCCATTTGGTGTCGAAGATGGGGTAGATAAAATCAGCGCTCCACCATTTCGAGATCTCCTTCATGACAATATCTCGAAGGTTTGGGTTCAGCCGTCGCTGGAACTCACGCGACGGCTTCACGTCCTCCTCGAGATAGATATGGTGGGAGCACAGGGCCAGACTTATCTCCTGGAGATCGGCTATACTCCATCCTATCACCTTGCGGTTCTTTTCAAGAACCCCCATCACACGGGATTCTTTCTCTCCAGTCAAATCCGCTGAGATAATGACTGGGTGCATCTCATGCTCGCCCGCAAGGAACCTATACTTCATCGATGATGGTAACGGCTTCAGCTCTGGACAACATGGTGCTGGCGAATCTGGCCTCTGAAATGTCTGAGTGAATGCAACCAAATCTGCATGGGAGAAAGAGAACTCTCGCTGACAATCTGAATCTGGCGAAGCTTGCTCTGCTGGTGTGTCTCTGCTCTGAATGGAATCAACCTCCTCTCTAGTTGTAGGCTCTTTGGAAGTCAGACACGGTATCAAATCATCAAACTTTGCCCAGTCTATATCTGACTCCGAGGGATCTGTATCAGAATCACAAGAAAAATCTGCCTCACAATCGGGAACCGGCTCTGCTGCCTGAGAAGTGTCATGGACCAGGAATGTGCTCTCCAAGATCTCCTCTGCTAGAATTTGCGCATCAGCGAACTCTGAAGGTGAGAGGATGGCCTGTGCTGCTGGATCTGCCCAAAATGCCTCGTCTTCTGTAATTACGAAATCATAGTCCTAGTGGATGTCTCGCCCTACCTCTGTCATCGGGTCTGAATCTGAATGCGGCTCTGAACAAGCTGAATATCTGGCTCTAGTCTTCTTGACCATCTCTATTTGTATACTCTCGCCCTTGACGCAAAAGTATACCTTCCCACTATCATGATCGGCTTGGTTGTGGCCAAGAACGGGCATCCTAAAATGATGGGGGTATCGGTCACGGACTCAGGGATCTCCATGTCCAACACAACGAAGTCCACGGGAATTTTAAGCCCTGAATCATGACGACAATGTTCTTCAGCAACCCCTTCGGCCTCTTGACAGATTGATCAACAAACTAAAGGACCGTCCTGCTCTGTTGTAGAGGGCCCAACTTGAATCGGTCGAGTAGGGCTGCTAGAAGTAGGTTGATCAAAGAACCGCTGTCTAATAGAGTACGGTCAAACCTCTGCTCATGAATGTGGCATCTGACATACGAGGCTCCTGCATCTAGCCTCTTGGCTGGCAGACAGTTCTGGATCGCAAAGCATGTGGCGCGAGTGAGCACATAGATCTTTGACTGGTGGTTCCGCCTATTCCTCCTAACTGTAGTCCTGTCTCTGAGGGATCTCTGGAAGAGAGGTATGTGCTCCAAGGCCTCCTGTAGAGTCAGCTGTATATGAAATCGATCCATCATCTGCTGGCTGAACCCTAACTGGTGGGACTTTTCTGATTTTCTTTTTTTGGACCCTTAGCCAAGTGGAGTGCTTGGGGAAAGGGTCTCAGATAAAGGACTAAGATCGGGTCTGGAATGCTCAGGCAAAGCAGAATCCACACATACATCATCAATCAACACAGGTGGATCCAAAAATAATAAACCCTTTCCTTTATTCACAGAAGTGTCCTGAGATACATGAACTGAAGGGAAAACAACAGGACTAGCAGAACTGAAAATGGTGGCCTCAACATTACCCTAATTGTATATAAAACTAAAAACATATCAAAATCACCTTTAATTGTATATAAAGTGTGAAACTTATGTTTTGGACCCTCCTTGTACATTATACTGATTAAAATATTCAATTTATTCATTTCATATTATTTTTACAAATTTATATTTTTGTAATTTTGTAAATATTAGTTATAACACATGTACACGTTACTAGAACAAAACCAAAAGGAAAATGTAAAATAAGTCTATTCCAAAATATATGCAAAATACCTATAATTATACATGTATATAAATAAAAGGGAAACCTATTCTTTTATTCTCTATTCATTTATATTTTTATAATACTGTAAATATTGTCTATATTATATTAAAAATATAAAACCAAAATAAAACTCAATAAAATACATTAAAATAAAATGATATATATAGAAAACACATGTAAACTAACTATAAATATACCTATAAACTATACATACCTATCTATTTAAGTGTACCAATAATATCATAAAAATATAACAAAAATATATTTATATACCTAAAAATAAGTTGTAAATATATAGAAAAAAAGAATAAAATAAAAAAATAAATATCTAACTAAAAAAAACACAAAACATAGATTAATATACCTTTAAATACACTTTTAAAAATTAACTACTAATAAATCACATCAAAAAAATAAATAAAAATCATAATAAAATACTAGATAATATAATAAATATTTTTAATTTATACTCAAAATTTAATAAATTTTTTTATTATTTTTAATTATTTATTCTTTAATAAACCCGTAGTTTTGTCCTTTAGGGGGTCTACTTGGATTAATCAGATTCCAGGGATCGTAAACCTCCGATCAACTCACCTTGTGCCTCTGACTTTCGTCAGAGATGTCTTTTCCCACCTTTTCTTGCCATTTTTCCGGATGATCTATCCATATTTCACGATCGATACCTTCATGGGATTTGCTCTCTGATCAACCAAGATCCACGCCAAGCCCTTGAATCCATTGTACATAGCTCGATTCTCTTGATTTTGCCTGGTCAAAAAGGCTCCCCGCTCTATTTTATAAATAAAACCTCTGTCTCCTCCATGATTTTTTTGGTCAGATTGTGAGGCCTAATGCCCCCGCCTCCGGCATAACGTGAGCCCTTCTGATAGGAGGGAGCCCCTGGAGGGTCCGAGCGGGTGGAAGGAGGAGGATGTTGCACCAAGGCCGCCGTCGCCGACGACCTCTGCGTCTTGGCCATCCAGCTAGGTAAGAGCTGCGCCATTTACATTATTTACTTAGAATTAGTCCTAGGATCATTTTTACACACTCGTATTTTGAATAGTTAATTAACATAGATTAAGTAAGGATAGTTCGCTGGAGCTCTAGAGCTCCGGCCATGTTTCCATCATGAACCACTTGTTTTCCGACCCTTGTTTTCAACTCATTTCATTCCCTATCACTTTCTTCACCTCCCAGACATCATAGACCAACCATAACCTCCTTGGTTCTGCGAATCGATGCTCAACGACCACCCTTCGCTTGAGCATCGTCGTACTCCTTCATCCTTATGTACTTCAGCTTCTTTTTCGGTCGAGGAGAACCCCCTCGAGCCACTCTCTCTTTCTGTGCAGGTCACGCGCCCCACAGAGCCTTTTTGGGCTCAAATCCACTCAGTTTGCAGGCACTTGGAGGTCCGAACTTTATTGAGCTCTCCCGACCTTCTCGTGAGGTCTCGGAGCTTTTTCCGATACCATCCGCTGTGGAAAACCTCCCTGGACATATGGAGCCCTACATCATTTTATAAGACCGCCTGGAGGAGGAGTAATCGACGAATGAAGATCAGTGAAGACGAGTTCTTCCCTGTTCTTCGTAAGGAGCAGCTATCATCCGATTTGAGGAGGCGTCCTAGATTTGATCAGAGCCGTCGGATCACGCCACCTTTAGCTGTTGATGAAGACCCAGATCAAATCCTGTACATCCATCTTCGAAGGGGAATCATCGCACCAGAAGGCGACATGTGTATAAGAAAAGCGTAGAGCACCGTTTGATTCAGCCTTTAATCGGGTAATTTGCATATATACCCCCTTTTTGTATTTACTATTTAGTTCTGTAAATAAAATGTAATGTTTAAAAAAATGGATTTTTCGCATTCAAGACCCTGTAGTTATTTTATTTGCATTTTGGTCCAGTCCAGCTCAGCTCACATGTCGTCCTGCGTGAGCTCGACAAATTGCATTGTAATCGTAACTACTTTTTGTATTAGCATTTAGTCTAATAAAATTATATGCACGTTGTTTATAATGTAAAAATTACTGGAAGGCCCTTAGGCTTTTATATATTTACATTTTGGTCCTTTCTAGGCTGAGTCACATGTAGTCCCACGTGATGGTCATTTTGTACAATTTTCTCGACGTTTTTTGTTAATGATGAGAAGTTCAATAAAAGCAAATTAACGTTGTATATTTTGGCAAAATTGCATCTGTGCCTATGATGTTTATTTTTTTCATTTTTGCCCCCTGCTAGGACATATATTTTTATGATTTCCTCTAATTAGTAAATATAGCTAATGTGCTCCTAAAAATCCTCAAAAATAGGATTAAATGCTTCAAGCCATTTAATTTCATGCTGTTATTTTTAATTGGCATTTTTTTGCATTTAATCCATTTATTAAAAATAATAAGGTGCCCTTTTATTCCCTATTTAAAATATAAAATACTAAAAAAATAGCAAAGAATTTCTAAAAAATACAAAAAAATCATATATACTTTATATATTTATTTAATGAGTCCATAAAACAAAAGCCCCTAAAAATATAAAAATAAAACATTAAAAATCAAAAAACCCAAAATCCTTTATAAAAATCTAAAAAATCCTTTAAAAACACAAAAAAATAATTTTTTTTATTTTATTTTATAGTTATATTTATATGAATATTTATATATTAAATTCGATTTAGGTAATTTTGGAATTTATTGATATTTTTAAAATCCAAATCAATTCCATATTATTTAATTAATCCCTTATTTGGGATAATTATGACTATAAAAATACATAAAAATTAGCAAAAATTCGTGAAAAATTACAAAAACATTAGAAAAATATGGAAACCCAAAACAATTCATTATATGTATTTTATCTATATTTATTACTATCTCTGAATATACTACTATATATTACATATATAAAAACTTATATATGCTATATTATTTATCTAAAAGAAAAATAAATATAAAAATATAAAAAATATAAAGAAATATAAAAATCAAAATCAAAATATAAATTTATCAAACCAAAAAATAAAAAATGTAAAGTAAAAACTCATAAAAACAATAAAAATGGACAAGAGGTAAAAGATAACTTTTTGAGCATTGATTTTGCCTCCTCCTATCATTCGCTCTCACTGTTCGACCTTTACACATACTTGCACGCTATAGACATTGTTGTAGAGTTATAACATTTTAACTCCTTATTTTTTATCTTAATTGCTTTATTCTTGTTGTGGGTTAATTGTTGATTAAATCTGAGGTTTTCGCCGTGGCTTGCCACAACGACTGTGTCTTTACCTTGTGTGAGACATACTTAGACCTGCGATGATCATTTTTTGGGTTTATCAAATGGCATTGCTGCCAGGGAGCAACACCGCTTAGTTGAAGTTTATTTGTTTTGTCTATTATCTCTTGTTCATTAATTTATTGCTTTTATTTATTACTCGTTTATTTATTTGGCATTGGTATTTATTGTGACTGTTCATACCCTTTTTCTCTGTTGACTTTGATGCGAGGGACCGTTGCACGAAGGAAGACTTCCTAGGAAGACCTATGCAACCAAGCAAGGCGGAGCTAACCCTTCTTACCCAGCTGCCACGAGAGAGCATCAAAGGCTGAACAGAGGGAAATTTTGTGAAGAGTTGTCTATTTATTATTTATTATGTATATTTATGTGAGAGAGTGACACTTGGCATGTAATAATTTGGATGCTCCACACACTTTGACTTCTCGATGGATTGTTCCCATGGGGGGCCTCGACGATTTTGATGATTTTTTTTGCTTTTTATTTTATTTATTTTGTGTGAATGAATCCTAGCTTAGGAAGTGCTTGCTCGTTAGATTAAGGTCCAAAGCCCTAAAATATATTTGCTTGTACCTATAGATTCTCTTCTGGGCTTAGTCAAATAATAAATGTTGATTATTTAGATTAGAACCCGCACGCCGTGACAGACATCATACAACACTGATAGAACCCGTTGTGGCGAGCACCAAGATGTCTCCAAATAGACCTTTAGGGTTTGTTTCAAAATAATTAACATAATGTGCTTCACGATAATAGCAATTTCTCAACTAGGGTGATTTCATCAAATTGCATCTCATATAGTTAGGTTTTCAAATTCTGTTATGCATCCCGCATGGAGAGAGATGGGAAGCATTGAGTATTCTAACTTTGCATGCATCGTTGATTTGCGACTTGCAAAGCTTTTCCGATCTTCTCCCTCTGATTTTGACCACTTAGGATGCTAAATGGAAATTGAAAACATCGTTAGGCACGTGCATTGAAAAATAACCAAAAAAGTGACAACCTAAATAAAAATCAGGTCTGCTAACTCTATTGGAATTTAAAATAAAATGTAATGGATCCATTGCCTTGGGGAGAGAAACCCCCTCCTTCTTTGTGCATATTATTCCTATGTACACGCTAAGGATTAGTGCCTAAATCCCAAGTCTGTCTATGGTGTGTACAACTTTGTGATGATCACCTAACTCTAAAATCAACAAGATAAAAAAATCACATCCCGGTCTTCACTGTGTCGAGTAGGTGAATTGAGGGGTTTGCTTTGTGTATTGATTGTGACTTGGAGTCCGTTTGCATTTTCATCTCTCTTAGAGTTGTCGGTCCCATCTGCGTGCGTATTTTCGTATTGAGTCCTTCTATCTCCCTTGTTCATATATGTTTCCTCATTTGCATGCGAGTCGTGATATTGGGTCTTACAATTCATCATCTTCACCGGATTTTGCAGGTTTTCTCCTTGCCTATATCACCCACATTTGGTCCGGTTCAAGGAGACTCTCACCTTGCACCACAATTTTGTTTGTGTCGATTTTCATCTCGCCCACCCTCCTCGTGTCTTCCATATCATCCCTTCTTCTACTCGGGATTGTTGTGCTTATTGATATAGCCCACATCAAGGTTTATGACTTACATCGATTGTTTGAGTAAGTCGATCACATTTTAGAGGATGCTGAGATAGGCATGCTACTTTGGTGGATTTGACTTCTAATGTGTGCATAGGCCCTTATTGAGGACTTTGATGATGCACTATTATTAGCTGTGATTATTATTTGAGGATTTTTTATCACGTACACTGGATTGAGGAGGTGATACATTATGATGATTCGACAATGAATTCTTGAGTTAGGACCGATCGATCTATTTTGAGGTTCCCTTCGTATTGAGTTAGAGGTTTGGTTGATTATTTTGATTTGGACTTCCGAGCTATGATGTGAGGAACCCACATGATTGCCACCATCTCCTTAACTGATCCATCCTCGATCTCTTAACTCTTCCATCCACCTGAGGCACATAGAGGATTTCTGCATATATTTTGAGCAGTCTCAGCTGATGTGATTGCCTGAGGGACACATTGTGACTGATCTGATTATTTTATATCCCTCGCATGATCTTATGCCCTCCTGATGATTGAATGTTTGCTTTTGAGGACCTGAGATTTGCTGACAGAAATCCCAAGACTTGATTGACTTAGTTTTCATTACTCCCCGAGGACTATCTGCGAGAGGATGAAACACATTCTCTATGCTCGGTTCCCTCACTGTTTGTGCTGCCTATCTATTGGAGCATGGAACCGAGTCATCTGATTTGACTATTCTGCCTCCATGCTGATTGTGCATCTGATCAATAGGTGCACGAGGCCATTCTCATGGACTCCTTTGAGTCTTCTATCCTTGACGGTCCTCGCAAGGATGCACTTCACCTTTCTGATTATTCCTTGCCTAGTTCATAGTGCTCTCCGAGGGTTACCTACAAGAGACTATGACACCTTTCTAGATCCTGCAGTCTCTTCTGTTGGGTAGCCGATCTGTCGTCTATCGAGACCGATTTCTTTCTAACTCCTTTGAGTCTTCTCTTCTTGACGTCCCTTGCAAGGACGAGATCTGATCTGACTATTCATTTCTTGTCTTGCATTGTTCCTTGAGGACTATTTGTGGTAAAATGCAACATTTTTTTTACGCTCGGTTCCCCTTGCTGACTGTTCTTCCAATCCGACGGAGCACGGAACCAAGTCATCTGAGATGTATCTCTGGTTCCTCACTGCTTTGTTGTATCTGTTTTGTTGGATCATGGGACCTATTTGACTAGACTCCTTTGAGTCTGCTCGCCTTGACGGTCCTCACAAGGATGAGCCATATTCCTCTGATTATTCCATGCTTAGTTGGCAGTATGCTCCCTGAGGGTTAACCGCAGAATGCTGCCACATTCTCATGATTTGTCAGTCTCTTTTGCTTGTAGTTGAACTGTCACCTTCCAAGACCGCTTCTACTGATTCGTCTGATGGATATGCCTCTTGTGAGACAGTTCACCTTGACGACCCTCTCAAGGGTGAGCTCTATCTGATTATTCATTGACTATTATGTATTACTCCCTGAAGGTTATATGCGGGAGGATACATCATTCTCTTGGTCCTCGGCTTCACTTCTGGTGTCTCCTATCTGTTGGAGCACAAGGCCGAGTCTTCTTTGTGCACTCGGTCCCCTCTCTAGTTATATCTCATATCTGTTGGAGCATGGAGCCAAGTCTTCTGATTATTCTGTGAACTGCTGACTCATCTGAGTCTTCTCACCTTGAGGACCCTCGCAGGTTTTAGCCACACATTGCATTGTTTGGTGTATTCTTGTGACTTTCATACTTTATGACCACCGGATATCACATAGGATAGAGAGTCTCCTGCTCTTCACTTTTTAGATCGTTCTGAGACCTTGATTGACATGTAGGAGTCTATACCGTTCCTTCTTCCTCCATGTCTTACGGTATCAACTACGATATTTCATTCCTTCCTAATTAGCCGATGTTCTTCTTTCGCTACCAAATACTGGCTTAGTTTTCGATCTCTATTTCCCTCGGTAGCTGACAACCACTTGATTTCATATTCGGGTGATTTTTCACTATCTGATTGTGTCCTCGTTCTTATAGGGGGACGATGACGAGAGCACGGTATTCGAGTATCAGATACCATCCTGGACTTCACCATTCTTATTTGTTGTATATATGTGTTTTGTCTTATATTCATTCTTTCTCCCTTATGTCATGTGTACCCCAGATCTTTCGCCATATCTGTGTGTCTATACTTAGGAAGTATCTTGTCCTAAGTATAGGGGGGGTACACACCGTGTTGTTCTTTCTCCGTTCGTTTCATCACTCCTATTGTTGCTTATACTTGGGGATCCTTTACCCTAAGTATATGGGGAGTGATGTGTACATTCTCTACGATCTTCTCATCTATCTGTATATCTCTGTCTTTTCTTCTTTTTTTTTCTTTTCCTTGTCGTTTGTCTTTTTATACATAACATGTGTAACCATTTTGTTAGTTTCTAAACTCAAGACATACTTTGTCCTAAGTATAGGGGGCTGCATCCTGATTCTTTCATTCCTTGATCCCCTTCACTGTCTCCTCTCTTCTTAATTTGCTCTACTTAGGGATATCTCACCCTAAGTATAGGGGGAGACAACCCAAGCTGTGATCCATTTATTCCCACCTTTGACCTCCCTGCCTTATGTACAGTCTGCTATACTTAGAATTACTTGATCTTAAGAATAGAGGGGACGATCAACTTCTTATTTATTTATCTCTTCATTCTTTCATTTCTTATTCTTTAGTTGTTGTAGTATAGGCTTTTCTATACTCAATACGAGTTATGTATTCTATTTCTCTTCTCGATCTATGAGGACATAGCTCATGCTAAGTATAGCAGGGTCGTATATACTCAGTATATACTTTACCCATAACACATACTTTCATATAATTAATAATAAATATGGTTAACAATACTATTTATACATATATAATCCATTAAAAACCAATTAATAATGGTTTTTATTCCTCAAAATTTTTTTATATACACTGATTAATAAATCAGGTTAAAAATATTTTTGCAAAAATGATTTGAAAAATGGTGTGATTCGTTTGGAAAACTTTTTGTGAAATGTTTTCAACCTTCGTAAAAATACTTTGATTGTAAAACTTCTTTTCTTTGTGTGAAATTAAAGGTTTTGAAAACCTATTTGCAAAGGGTTTTGAAAATGGTTGTGAAAATATTTTAGAAAAATCTGTATATTGTTTGAAAAATTTTTGCAAAATAGCTTTCAAATATTTGTAAATATTTGCAAAAATTATTTTGTACTATAGTTTTCAAAATTGTTCACAAAAAATTTAAGGAATAAAATCAACATTAAATAAAAATAATTTTATATAAATATAAACATAAAATTCTTTACCAACTGTATGTATATATCTTTAAATAATACCATTAAATTCTTTAATTCTTAACTATTGTAAATAAATAAAAAAAAGAACACCCATGTAAATAGCTGTATATATTTTATATTCTTGTGCTCAAATTCTTTTTACAAAAATTCTTTTCAATTTTTTTGAAAAATTGCATCATTATTTACATTATTGTACTAGCATTAGGATATCATTTACATTCTTTCGAATAGAGCTTGATGATTGAACTAATAAAGTCAAAGATTGGAGCTTGGTTGGACCTTACTACATGTAACTGCACTATAACCTTAAGGGAACTAGGTTTAAGGTACTTCAGGTCCAATAGGACTTAATTCTTTGAGACTCAAGGCTGGGTTCAAGTCACCTCAACTGACTAACTAGAACTTTTCGAGACACACGCATGACTCTTATCGGTCGTGACCTAACTTGGACACTTGCACCTTTCACTTGGCTCGACTCAGTTGGAGTGGTGAGAGGAATGGATTTGTCGATCTGAGACGCACACAGGTGGAAACATTCGTCCTCTTCTAGGGAGGGAAGTGCACCCCAACCTGGTCCAGTTACCATGAAGTCGAATGACAAGAGAGCGTGGGTTGAAATAATGCTTCAAAAGAAGGATAGTCTTCTAGCTCAAGAGGAAAAAATCCTTATGTAAATGCTATTGTATATAGTATTTCAAAAAAAACTTCAAAAAAAGTGGACATGCCCAAAAATAAAATAAAATGCCTGCCGGAGTATGTATATATGTTGTATAGAAAATAAGCAAGCTTGAGCACCAAAGTTATACCATGTGGGCCTGCAGCTAGATGACTTGAGTATACTGATCATGCATCCCAGGGTAGGTAGCTACACCGGCTATCATCCATTCTTTTCTTCACCTCCTCCTCTTGAGTTGGATGCCACTTGAACTTAGAAGGGAATAGCCCGCTCCTCGAGGATAGAGATCTCGATTGGGAAATCATTGGGTTGTCATTATGGAGAAGTCAGTTCCTTTGTCATTTCAATTGGGGAGAGCCACTATCACTTACACTATACAAGTCAACGTCATAGTCATAAGGGTTTGCATATGATGTAGGCTAGTTCTGACCTGGCTATTAAGATGATTTTAACTGAGCTGTAACTCTTGAAGGCTTTTGTGTTTTAAATTTGGTTCCCAACCAGGTTCTACACACATTTTCACATCAACGTCTAACCTGACCTCCAAACTTTAATTTTGTAAAGACTAGTTTAATAATTGGCATCAATTATATTTATTATTCCCTTTTCTTTTCTTCTTTATTCTTTTTGTACTTACTGCATAAGTGTTTTTAGGGACTAGAAAAGGCAAGTATATGGGGTGATGAATCTCCATTTCATCACCTTTATTCTTTCATTTTAGCCTTAAAAACCTAGCTAATGCAAATGGCATTATTTGTACAAAATGACATTAATTATTTATGTATTTATTGTGTAAATAATAAGGTTTTTAATGCCAACATCATAGAATAAAGAGAAGAAAAGAAAAAGAATAAAATATCGAAGATATTGTATAACCCTGAACCCCAAGACCAAGTCAAGAATTGAGTTGGTCGACAAGGAATAAAGTAGGGGGAGATAAGGGCCAAAAATCCAATAAAAATCCATTTTATTTATTCATTTTGACACCTATTTTTTCTTCATTATTTATTCATATGTAAATAAAAATATAAAATTGAGTTTGTACAAAAATAATACACAGCGTTCATTTTATATACAGAATAAAAAGCCAAAATCCCACTTCACAGACCCATATCTTTCAAATAAAAACTCAAAATATATCAAAGTCATCTCTAATTGTATATAACTTTTCACAAGCTATTTAATGGAGGTGGCTTCATATTTTTTGAATTAACTGTGTGAAAGTTAGATTTTGGACCCTCATTGTACATTATACTAATTAAAATATTCAATTTATTCATTTCTTGTTGTTTTTTAAATTTATATATTTATATTTTTTAATATTATTTATAACACATGTACATGTTAAAACTAGAACAAAAACAAAAAGAAAAGGTAAAATAAGTCTATTCCAAAATACAAGCAAAATACCTATAGTTATACATGTATATAAATAAAGGGAAACTATTCTTTTATTCTCTATTCATTTATATTGTTATAATATTGTAAATTATGTCTATATTATATTAAAAATATAAAATAAAAATAAAAGTCAATAAAATACATTAAATAAAATGATATATATATGACACAGGTAAAATACCTATAAATATACCTATAAACTATACATACCTATTTATTAAAATGTACAATAATATCATAAAAATACAACAAAAATATATCTATACACCTAAAAATAAGTTGTAAATATATAAAAATAAAAGAATAAAATAATGAAATAAACTATCCAAACTAAAAATAAAAATACGCAAAACATAGATTAATATACCTATAAATACACTATTAAAAATTAACTACTAATAAATCACATCAAAAAAACAAAAATCATAATAAATTACTAGATAAAATAATAAATATTTTTATTTTATATTCGAAAATTAATAATGTCCTCCCCTTTGAAACCACCTCGTGCTTACTCCCAATCCAAAGCACCCCTTTTCCATTCATAGAGAAATCCTATCGTCAAAATCAATAAAAAGGCCATCAAAATTGTTTATTATTTTTAATTATTTATTCTTTAATAAACCCTCAATTTGTTTTTTAGCGGGTCTACTTGGACCAATCAGAGGCCAGGGATCGTTGACCTCCGGTCAACTCTCCCTGCGCCTCTAACTTTCATCAGAAATGTCTTTTCCCACCTTTTCTTGCCATTTTTCCGGCTGATCTATCCATCTTTCATGATCCATCCCTTCACGGGATTTGTTATCTAATCAATCAAGATCCACACCAAGCCCTTGAATCCATTGTACATAGCTCGATTCTCTTGATTTCACCT
Source organism: Ottelia alismoides (assembly GCA_037367405.1). Taxonomy (NCBI): domain Eukaryota; kingdom Viridiplantae; phylum Streptophyta; class Magnoliopsida; order Alismatales; family Hydrocharitaceae; genus Ottelia; species Ottelia alismoides. The sequence goes on along the minus strand of JAZKJV010010687.1, from coordinate 215,250 downwards.
GGTCTATAAGGGTGCCTGCTCTGTTTTATAAATAAAACCTCCATCTCCTCCATGATTTTTTGGTCAGCTTCTGAGCCCTACTACCCCTACCTCCGGCATAGCGTGATCCCTTGTGATAGGAGGGAGCCCCTGGAGGGTCCGAGCGGGTGGAAGGAGGAGGATGTTGCACCCAAGCTGCCGTCACCGACGACCTCTGCTCCTTGGCCATTCAACCAGGTAAGAGTTGTGCCATTTACATTATTTAGATTAGAATTAGTCGTAGGATCATTTTTACGCATTTTATTTTGTGTTTTAAATAGTTAATTAGCTTACAAAGTAAGGATAGTTCGGCTACGTTTCCATCGTGAACCTCATGTTTTCCGACCCTCATTTCCACCTCATTCAATTCCTTATCACTTTCTTCACCTCCCAACCATCATAGACCAACGAGAACTTCCTTAGTTCTACGAATCGATGCTCAACCACCACCCTTTGCTTAAGCATCGTCGTCCACCTTAGTCCTTACACACTTCAGCTTAATTTTCATTCGAGGAGAACCCCCTCGAGCCATTCTCTCTTTTTGTGTAGGTTATGCGCCTACGGAGCCTTTTTGGGCTCAAATTAAGTCAGTTTGCAGGCACTTGGAGGTCTGAACTTTATCGAGCTCGCTCGACCTACTCGTGAGGTCTTGAAGCTTCTTCCGACCACCATTAGCTGCGGAACACCTCCCCGAACATATGGAGCCCAACGTCATTGCATAAGACTGCCTGGAGGAGGAGTAATAAACGAACAAAGCTTGGTGAAGACGAGTTCTTCCTTGTTCTTCGTAAGGAGCAGCTACCATCCGATCTGGGGAGGCACCTAGATTTGATCACAGCTGTCGGATCACACCACGCTTCAGCCGTTGATGAAGACCTAGATCAGATCTTGTACGTCCATCTTCGAAGGGGCATTGTCTCACCAGAAGGCGACACGTGTATAAGTAAAGCACGGAGCGCTGTTCGATCCAGCCTTTAATGGGGGTAATTTTCATGTACGCCCCCTTTTTGTATTTACTATTTAATTCTATAAATAAAATGCAGCATTTAATAATAAATGGTTTTTTTGCATTAAGGGCCCTATAGTTATTTTATTTGCATTTTGGTCCAGTCCAGCTCATCTTACGTGTCGTCCCACGTGAGCTAGGAAAAGTGCATTGTAATCCCTTCTACTTTTTGCATTAGCATTTAATCCAATAAAAATTATATGCACGCTGTTTATTTTTGTAAAAATTATTGGAAGGCCCCTAGGCTTTTGTATATTTACATTTTTGTCCTTCTTAGGGTGAGTCACATGTAGTCCCACGTGATGGTCATTTTGTACATTTTGCGTGGCGGTTTTTATAATTGGTTAAAAGTTCAATAAAAGCAAATTAACGTTGTATATTTTTGGCAAAATTGCATCTATGATCCTGATGTTTAATTTTTTTGCATTTTCCCCTGCTAGGACATATATTTTTATGATTTCTCTATTTATTAAATATAGCTAATGCCCTCCTAAAAATCCTCAAAAATAGGGTTAAATGCTTCATGCCGTGTACTTTCAAGCTGCTACTTTTATTTAACATTTTTTCATTTAATACATTTATTAAAAATAAAAAAGGAGCCCTTTATTCCCTATTTAAAATATAAAATTCCAAAAAATAGCAAAATTATTTCTGAAAAATACAAAATAATCATATATAGTTTATATATTTATTTATTGAGTTGAGAAAATAAAACACTATAAATATAAAAAACTTTATAACTTGAAAAACCCAAAATCCTACATAAAAATCTAAAAAATTCTTTAAAAATCTAAATAAATATTTCTATTTTATAATGTTATTTATATGAATATTTATATATTAAAATTGATTTAAGTAATTTTGGAATTTATTTGATATTTTTAAAATCCAAATCAATTTTATAATATTTAATTAATCCCTTATTTGGGATAATTTAGACTTTAAAATACATAAAAAATACCAAAAATTCCAGAAAAATTACAAAAATATTAGAAAAATATGAAAAACCCAAAAACAATGTATTTTATTTATTTTTTCTATATATATTACTATTTATGAATATACTACCATATATTGTATATATAAAACCTTATATATGCTATAATATTTATTTAAAAGTAAAAGAAATATAAAAATATACAAAAAAAATTAAAAGAAAATATGAAAATAAAAAATTAAATATCAAATTACAAAATTATAGAACCATAAAATAAATAAAATATAAAAGTAAAACCCCACAAAAATAACAAAAATGGACAAGAGGTAAAAGACATTTTTTGAGCATTGGGGATAGTGTTAAACTAGCCCAAGAACTTGTGCTAGGTATTGAAAGAAAACATGGCCCCCTAAAGGTATGTCTTAAGGTGGATCTTACTAACGCTTTCGACACTGTGAACCATGAATTTTAATTCATCGTCTTGCTACTATGGGTTTTGGAGATAAATGGTGTTCTTGGATTTGGAACTGTATGGGGACTACCTCCTACTATGTGCTCGTGAATGGCATTCCCAATGGCTTCTTTAAAGGAACTAGACGACTCTGGCAAGGAGACCCACTTAGTTCTCTTCTTTTTGTCATCGTCATGGAGTCACTATCCTGCCTAGTTGAATTAGTTGTGGCGGAAGATTCTATCAAACCTATAGATCGAGGAAGATCTTTGGCCCCTATCCACCTTATTTTTGCTGACGACCTCCTATTTTTTACTAAAGGTAACACTAAAACTCTTGAGGCCATTCGTGAGATTGTGGATTCCTTTGGGGACATGCTAGGCCTAAAAATGAATGTTGCTAAAAGTCATCTTTTTTGCTCCAGAAATGTTAGAGGTAACCTCATTTGGAATCTTAATTTTGGACTTGTCAGTGACTCAAACCCAACTAAGTACTTGGGAGTCTCGCTCGAGCACAACTTTGGTGGTTCCTTCTCTTCCAGAGCTCTTGAGGATAAAATTCGCAGCCAACTCTGCAGTTGGAAAGTCAATTCTCTATCTATTGCAGGGCGTATTCAGCTTCTAAATTCGATCATCTGTGGTATCCTACTTTTTTGGGCAGATTGCACTATTCTATCATCATCAACTATTAAGTGTATCTCTTCTATGTGATCTAACTTTCTTTGGGCTTACAAGAAGTATGAGATTGCTTGGAAGAATGTATGCCTCCCAAGGGAGGAGGGGGGCTTGGACTAAGATCACTCGAGGACTTGGTAAAAGCCTCCAAGGTCGCTTGGGTTTGGAGGTTCCTCACGGTCGACGTGTCTCTTTGGGTTGATTTCCTCCTTTCCAAATATTTGAGGGGTGAGGCCTTTTGGGAAGCTAACGAGCTGACTTGCTCATCTTTGGTGTGGAAGGCTATGCTTAGGACAAGGCCCCTCATGGACCCTGCTATGGACGTCTTATCTGGACCTCCAATCTGGTCTCTCTCCCCGACGAGCTACTCTTTTCGCTCTACCTTCGAACTTGTTCATGCTTGAGCCACTCCAGTTGATTGGTGGAAAGATGTTTGGCTTTCGAAGGCAGCCTCAAAACATAAGTGTTGCCAATATAGGGTGGTTAAAAATAAAGTACCAACACGGGAATAGCTATGCAGATTTGCTAGTTGCTTCGACCTCGACTTCCTATTTTGTGAAAAATCACTTGAAACTAGGGATCATCTTTTTTGGGATTGCACATTCAGCTTTGGTATTTGTCAAGGCGTGTGTGCGGCTCTTTCACTCCCTGTACCGGGCTTTGGGGAGAACATCATGAACTTGTTTGCTTGGATTAAAAGGATATCTGCCGTGGACAATTTAATGGGTGGAAATCACTTAGGACCGTTTTCGCTGTCACTGTTTGGCGGATATGGCGAGAGCTTAACCTATGTTGGACGAAGACTTCAAGTGCGTCGGATCGTGTGCTGATTAGGAGCATTCTCGATGATGTTTTCATCCTCCAGAACTAATTACGACTGCTATTCCATTTCTGAACTACAACCTGTAAACCCTCTCTATCCGGAGATTGGGCCGTTTTTTTTACTTGGGAAATCCCCTAAATTTGTCATTACTTGTAATTTTTTTCTAAAGTATCAATGAAAAGATACATCTCTTACCTTTCAAATATACCGAACATAATAATCAGTACACTAAAAACAACTCTATGATTTGGTCAAATTAATTTACACAAATATACATTTACAACAATTAAGATTATTAAATAAATTATTAATTGTTTAATTAGTTTAATAAAATAATTATTCATATAAGTTAAATAATTAAAATTATAAAGTATAACATAATAGTATAATAGTTGCATTAGATAGCTTTAATTAACTATTAAATAGCTGTAAATAACTTTGGAGTGGGATAACCCTCTTGCGGCAAACGGTTCATCGTGGCTATGACTGGCGCAACGAACAGTTTGCTGCACCAGATGCTGCTCTGCCACGTCACCAGTTTGCCGTGTCACGTACGCGAATATCAAATGATTCGCGGATACACACTACAAGAAAAATGAGTTGTGGCCACAGAATGTGGCTACGGAAACTTATGACTACGAAAATTCCGTGGCCACTAGTTTATCGTAGCCATAATCCGTGGCCAAAGTTTTCATGTAAGAGTTGTGGCCACGATATGTTACGTGGCCACTTATAGTGGCTACGGCATATTCGTGGCTAGAGAACTTTCGCAACGATACTTGTAGCTACGGCTACTGGCCACGACGTGTCGTGACCAGAGCCCAATTCTGTGGCCACAAACCCCATATCCGTGGTCATAGTTCTGTAGCCACAAACTTGTTTTCCTTATAGTGACATCCTCTCTTTGTGAATTATTTCAAATTCATTTCCATTCTGGGAAATAATTTTCACCATCCCCATTCTGAGAAATATCTGCATATACATGTGTAACGACGTTATGTATGATATGCTCCATGAACATCACCACAAATAAAAACTAAAAACATTGAAATGATTTGAATTCTTCAGTAGGATTCTTTTACAGGAAATCATACAGAAAGAACGTAATAAAAGCCCAACAGTTTCGACGTTAACACGTAAACATCAAGTAGCGCCCATCTGGTGAAGGGAGAAGCTATTGTCCCAACTTTGTGTCGGACCATTTGCATTTTTACCTGCATGGGTATAAAGTACAAGTTTAAAATTCAATATATGCTTGTATATTGAGGGGATGAATTTCCTCAATTATAATTTGGATTTTCAAATTTCAAACTTATGGATTATATCTTCAACAAATGTTCTATATATTTTTAAAATTTCACTCAAATTCGAGATCACTTGCTATTTTATCGTAATGGTCTAAATTCCATCAACATTTAAGTCTTTTTAATCTCATTTTAAAAGAATTGAACTTTTAATCATTAAGATAAAAGAGCAAATGTTTTTGGACTTAGGGGAAATTTGGAGGATATGTGATCGTAGATGTAATCAATAAAGTTGAATTTTGGAAATTGAAATCGAAAAAAAAAACAATTATCACACCTTTGCCGTAATTCCAATTACAGCAAAGGATCATCTTCAGTTAGAAACAGTCAAAGACTTCAGTGGATCATCCTTACCGATTTGAATATAATATTGGTCACAATTTCTTCCGATCGTAGCTCTATATATCAGGAGTATTCTTATATATACGAAAATGGAATTCATCTCCAAATGTGAAAGAAAAGACTTGTTCGATTTGCAGCATGAAACATTACCTTGCATGTGGATTGAACAATGATGTAACGTCTCCCGTGAAGGATTCCTTTGCATCACTTGGATAGTAAACTGAGCTGTTGGTTTTTGAACCAGAAGTCTCTAACAGCATGCAGTCCTTCAGTAATGCTACAATTTCATCCATCGTTGGCCTTTCAACAGCTTTGGGTCGAACACACGCCATTGCCACTTCCAAGAATTTCCAGGCAGAATTTGGATCATAATCTCCGCGCAGTTTTGAATCAACTATTTGATCCAACTCGCCGTTTGTAAGCAATGGCTTCACCCAACTAACGATGCCTGTCGGATTTGGCATCGTTAGAACGGGTGGTTTTCCGGTGACCATTTCCAACAGAACGATGCCGAAACTATATACGTCGCTTTTGTCATTCAACAGGCCACTATATGAGTACCTACAATGGTTAGGAGTTTTATATATGAGTATCTAAATTTGAACTTCTTAAGATAGAAAATGCTTCATTTAACTGTATACATGTGTACTTTTATAAAGTGTCTGACTCATTAACTACTGATAGGAAAATGTCCAAATATAGTTTGTCAAGAAAGAATAATTATTGTGTGAACTTACTCGGGGTCAAGGTATCCTGGAGTGCCTATGACAGCAGTGGACACAAAATCACGTCCATCCTTATTGTGGAAGATTTTAGATATCCCAAAATCCGCAATCTTGGCTTCATAGTCGTCGCTCAACAGTATGTTGGATGTCTTCACGTCTCTATGTATTATGGCAGGCTTGCAACCGTTGTGCAGATAATCCAGCCCTATAATCTTCGTTTTTAATCAATAACACTAGAAGGAAGTATAATTGAAATAATTGAAGATATATTTAAAAGTTTATCTACCTTGTGCAGCATCAATGCCAATCCGAAGTCTTTCCATCCACGTGAGAGTAGTTGTGCCATCTGTCAGTGAACAAGCAGTTCGGTTTCTAAACAGAGAATATTGAACAGTTTTGATGAAACGAAAAAAATGGTTTAATGATGATATTAGCTGCGTGATATATGATAATGATTTCGTCAAGAGCAGTGATAAAAACCTTTCAAGCAATCTGCTAAGCTGCCTTTGGACATGTAATCGTAGATCAGGGATAAATTATTGCTTTCTTTGCAGTAGCCGAGAAGAGGCACCAGATTTTTATGGTAAATCCTCGTCAGAATTTGAGCCTGCAGACATTACTTTCCCCGTTATGATTAGAGCTTCAATCTATTTATTTTGCTTTTATGGGAAGCGAATCCTATGATTGGTATTTATGCATTGATGGTCTCTTTGACTCTAGGAAGCAAAACAAAATATTTGCAAACAGAAGGTCTAGCGGACATCAATTACAGAACGCATGGTATTTACTCTCTTATTTTACACTGTCAAAGAAAAACGTATTCTACCAGAAATCTCGTATATTATGAAATATGTTACACCAAAAACTGCTGTCTACGGATTAATTGTTATATAGATTGTTATAATGTTTTTCACGGATTGTGTTTGTTGGGCTTTTCTCCTGCGAAGAGTCCATTGATGATGCATATGTTGGTTCCAAGGTTTTAAAAACCGAATCGGACATCATACTTGTTAGGTGTCGACTTTTTATTTTTATGGTCAGATCACATGGGATCAAATAGCCAAACCGGTGAAGACGTCTGCAGTTAAAAAATCGGAAAAGATCAAACAATTGTATTGTTAGTTTGATTTATATGATTCAATCAGATCAAACTGAGTTAGATTGGTAGTATCATATAAACAAGTATGAAAATGCTACATCATATCTTTAGAGGATTTGTATACTTATGTCCTTCCAAGTTTTTCCAAAAACATTTGTACTCTTTTTTGTTTACAATTACATGTGTGCCCCTATAGTTTTACAACACGCATAGTAGTCGCCTTTTATTATACACTTATGCTCCTATATTATACCAACATTATGATAATATTGTGATTTTTTAAGAATATACGAGCACAAGAGAAATGCTAAAAAATTAGGAGAATAAATATTATCAAAAAAAAACTCAAACGGTTATAATAAGCATATTTTATAAAATTCATACAAAGACATATATATGATGTGTAAAATTAATAATCTTAAAATTATTTAAACTCTAATTAGTGGCAAGTGACATTAAGTTGTTGTTTCTTGTAGTATGACTATGACAACTATCTTCTTCTTTTGTAGTGGTTGGAAGTAGATAGCTTCATGAACAATATGAGAAGAGAGAGGCAATGCCCGAGTGGCAAGAAGGGAGATATAATAATGGGTCATTGTTACATGTGGAAGGACAAGAGATAAAGGAGTGTTGTACTATGGGTTAGAATGATACTAGACTATGAATAGTTCTTAAAAGTTTGCATTTTCTTAATTTACTAAAATTATTTTTTGTCAAAGAATAGATGGTTGAACTGGCAACTTGGTTCAACTGAGTTTAAGGGGTCCAATTGCATTCTGATCAGTTTTAACCAGTTTTTATTTTCTGAATAAAAGCCAATTGTTTGGAGAGTTTTTCTTCTGATTCTTGATTTAAACGGTTGAACCGCCCGCTTCAGTTTAACTTTTAAGACCTTGGTTGGATCAACTTCGTTGATCCAATTCAATGGCGAGGTTGATGTTGGTCCTAGAGGGTAGTGTCTCTTTGTTTGGGGATTTTATAGTAGCACCTCACAAATAGTTTTTTTGACTTACTTATGGTGTATTGGTAACTTCCAATATCTTTGTAAACCTAACCCTATGATTGTAGTGTAATATTTCCCTATGGGGCCTCTGTTTTATTGAAATAAAATGCACCAACTTCTCTATATTTTAAAATATTCTTGAGTAAGTGTTACTCTATATGTCTTGGCGAAATCTCTTAAAGAAGATGAGATTCTCATTCTCCAGCGTCTCCTTGAAAGGATTTAATTTTATGACTCTAGAATTTTTCTTGCTACATTCAACACCAATTTCAAGAGTATTACATACTCTCTAAAGAAACTAAAATTTAACTGTATATAGACTTTGGAGCCATTATGCGGAGGCAAGGATTCCAAAGCAAATCAAAGTGAGATCAAGTGAATAGCAATAAAGTTAAGAGAGACATCAAGCAAGTGAGCAAGATAGATGATTAAGTGTTTCTTTGTAGTCCTCAAGTAGTACTAGTTTTAATTAAAAAATTGAGTAGCTGGTGTATAAAAGTAGCACATCTATGTTATCTTTGAAGTAGTAATATATGATACGTCATTTTTATTTGAGTCAAGTATTCTACTTGCTTCTTGTACTCCCTCAAAGGGACAGATAAAGGAGAGATGGGCCGAGGCTAGGCCTCCTTTAAACATCCTGTAATATAGGGTTTTTACCTTCGATGACCTCCCCATAACTTGTAAACTTACATTTTACTATAAAGAGAAAAAATGTTAATTTAGTTAATTACTCAATAAGGATAACTTCTTCTATTAACCCCCCTCTGTCCAACGTGTATTATTTATTTCTCTTGTAACATTGAATATCATTTTTTTATTCTCATTGCAAAACGATATTTGTTATCTATAGTGTTTTATGGCAATTTTATGTGTTTTATGGTGATTTGAAATTTCTATGCTTCTATTATATCGATTAAAAAATTTCAGTTAACATCTTATTTCAATGTAACAACGTGGTACCCATTTTTTAAGATTGATGTCAATGTTGTCGTTGTCTATTTAAATTCAGTTGACAATTTAGTGCTTCTGACATGAAATCGTAGTATTTCAGAACTATATTGAGACAAATCTTAAAGATCAAGTATCACACTATTGTGTTTTAAAATTCAGGTATGGCACTAAAATTAGATGTACTGTTCAAAGACTTTTGTGTAATTTACTTGGAAAAAGATTAGAATACTTCATTCTTTGAAGCAATCACAATATCATATTTTAGTATTAAGTTATATTGCTACATTTATCTTAAAATTTATATATAATGGGGTCATTTTGAAGAACAATATTTAATTACTTGAAATTAAATATATGAAAAATAATATGAACTACGATCAAGTAATAAAGTATGATGATCAAGTATGATGATGGGAAATAATATGACATGAAAAACTAGAAAATTGAGAGCGAAAACAATAAAAAAACCACCCGTCGTAACTTTCTAATAATCTATAAAGTCAACCATATCTATGGTATCAAGAATATTTAAATAATACTACCATACACAACTATATCTGACCGCTAATATTATTTTATACATTGCATTTTTATTTTTTTATTTTACAATGTTATAACATTATTACTTTTCTATTCAATGAACCGCGCAAAATCAAAAGAAATACTTATCTCAGTTTATAGATTTTTTTCAATGAAAAATATTGACATTAAGATTTTTATTATATATTTATTAATAAATAAAAATATTTACTAACAACTAATTTGATAATTTAATTTCTATATTATAATTATAATTTATAATAATAATAACTACTTTTTACAAAATTGTATTATATGATTGCAAATGACAACGAATGCCGTGGTCATTGCTAAAGGTTGTAAAACTACAATAATCTATTTTCTTGTTAAAATTTTACTAATCTCTTCTAAATTAGCACTAAGTACAAGAAAGAAGCTATACTATTATATGACTCATTGCTAAGAGTATAATAATGAACATATATTCACTGCAAAATTAAAAATCATGGTTAATTGAGTAATTTACAAAAAATCGCTACACTATACACCTTATTTCAATGTCATACCTGAACTTTAAAAAGTAGTAATGTGATACCCCAGCTTTCAAATTTGTTTCAATAGGTCCTTTATCATAGAAATCTAGTTGATTATTTCATCATTTTAATCTTAAATTTTAATAGTCAGGGACCACACTGAGACAAATTTAAAAGTTTGAATACCACATTGTTACCTTTTAAAGCTAATGTATGACATTGAAATCAGATGTATAGTTAGAGACTTTTTTGTAATTTATTCTAGTTAATTTTGTGACGAGTAATATTTATTGTTATAAATGTCCCGAAGATATGGAAAAGAATATAAAGATACGTGAATGTGAAGAATTTAAAACAAATAGAATTGTTGAAAAAACCTCTGTGTTGAATTGTTTGGGTCCTTCTTTGATAAGCTTCTTCACTGCCACGTGTTTGCCATTCTTCAAGCATCCATAGTATACTTCTCCAAATCCACCTTGTCCAATCTTCCTACGAAAGTTATTTGTGATGTCAACCAGCTCGGCATATGTGTATTCTTCGCTTCCATGATGGATGGATGGCTCGTCAATGACTTGAGGTTGATTAATTTGATTATTTGGGATGCTTGGTTGCTCGACGGCATTAGCATTTACTTTCAAGTGCATCACCCAAAAAAAAATGAAGATGTCACGACCAAGTAGTGATCTCAGTAAAATGCTTATCAAAGAAGCTATATGTCAAAGAGCATACCATTCTGTTGCCTCCTATATCTTATGGCCATGAAGATACCAACTGCGACGAAGATAGCAACGACTGAAATTGACACTATTGCCGCCACTATGATTGTCGTAATATTCTTCTTCTTCTTTGTATTCTCATAAACACTACTTTGCATGAAACTAATATGAAAAAAAGGTATCTTCTCATCGATACAATTTTTGCATGAAACTAATATGAAGAAAAGGATAAAGATGTTAAGATTTTAAAGAAAAAAGATATCTTTTTTCCTTATATTTTTGTCATGTATAACATTAACGCTGATGCAACCTCGATGAAATATCATGGAAGTGGCCATCATGGATCTTGATCTTTATTTAATTACAGGCACGTGAAAGTCACGGATTTTTAAAAAAAATCCAAACAATTAATTAGTTAATTTTGATTAGAACAAGAAATTGCATTATTTCGACGTTGGTTTTGAATGAGTAGCTATATTATATTATGTAGTTTTTTTAAAAGACAACTTTTTTTATGTTTTGAATGCGGAAAAATATGCTACATACACTTTTATGGTCACCATGGGTGGAGGAAAGGGGGGCGGCTACGGGCCATGCCCCCTCCCCCACCCCCAAAAGATTAAATGTATATGGTTCTTCTTATCATAGCTTCAAATTTTACCAAAATTAAGCTTAATTTCGGTTTCAATAAGTCAACGAAATTCACCGAAATTTGACCAAAATGACCAAAGCTTCACTATATAAGCGACCATAGTACATATTCTAATCGATATTTTGGTCGAAATTCCATTGAAATTTCTTTTCGGTCGATAATCGAAATGGTGATCGAAATAGACATTTAGGACCATGCTCTCCATCTCTTATCCGAAACTTATTGTATATGAATTCCATTTTATTGGTAGTTACAATCTCCAATCATGTTGTGAAATATGTTTGTATTATTTCTCATAATAACAGTAGTAAAGATCCCTCACAACTTTATACTATCCCTTTTTTTAAGTTCATCTTGAATCATTAACAATGCAACATCTGCCCACAGTACAACAAATTTGACATAAGGGAATGAATACTTTTTATATATTCATTATGATATTATATATAGTTAGATGTATAATAACGGATATTATCCATTACTTCATTCTTTAAAATTTGCAACAAATATCCAAATCGTTACTATATTCCTTGCAACAAATCATATTAAAATGGTATCCATTGAAAATTTTCTCTAATCATTGTTAAATTTAGCATCAATTAATAAGAATTTCAATGAATAAGTCAATGGAAAAATCGTTGTAATATGTACCTTTAGCAGCAAATATGACATTCATTGTCGATTTCTATAAGAAAAGTTAATTCTACAACGAATAATATTTATTGATATGTATTTAAGTTTGGAAGATATGTTAACAACTATTCAAATTATTTGTTACCTTAGGCCAATTTTGTTGTAGTGTCTTATAAATCTTAAGAAGTTGAAATTAAATATGAACATGGGATGAACATCATGATTTACAACAACGAAAAATCTCAACAATTCAGTAAGACATGGATTCCCTCACCACTTCCAAACTTACACGAGATCTTCCTCGATACACCTCTACAAATGAAATTGTCTAGATCCCATAGTTCCTTCTACATCTACTCCATCTATGCAAGACATGCACATACAAGAGTGCGATACTGATTGGTGCATCTTTGAGTTGTCCACTGTTTTGTTATAATTTACTCTTAAACAAAGCACACATTTTTCAAATTACCATGGTTCACAAAAAGTACTTTGTCAATATATGATGAAATTTGCGGACTATCATAGGAGTCATGTAGTTTCCATTCAACATCCTCAAAAATTCAATATCATTTATATTTCATCATTTAGTTGTAATTGTAAGTAAATGTTGGGAGGTATTTTATTATTTTACAAATCACTCTCATTTAAACTCATGTGGAAACCATTAAATATATATTATGACTATATATGAGTAGGATAAAATCCATAAAAAAGGTATATATTACTTTCTCTGTTATCAAACCCTTATTATACCTCTTATATCATATTTTACTGTTGCCAAAATTTGAACAAAATTACTACATTTGCAAACAAATGGAATGGTATAATTATAAATTTACCAACCGAACCGATTCATAATTAAAAGACAATGTCTTATTACCTTTCCACATACAATAGAATTTATTAACTATCATGAAGTAATCGGAAAATACTTATAATTTAGTAAATATTACAACATAATTATAAATAAAAAAGATATAACAAAGTTTTTATTTGAATGATTATTGTGAGTAGGAGGTACCGTGTATATGAAATAAAAAACGACATTTTGTAAAAATACAATTGACCTCAACTTTGGCGTTGCCATAAACTCATATATTATTATATTACATGAATTTTTATGTAAATATTTATTATTGCATAAGGTTTTTTATCTACATATTACATAATTATTTCTAATTGTTAAATATTGCACAAATACTAATCTATCACTAATCAAAATTAGTCTATAGATAATCATAAGGATTTAATGGGGCTACTCCCTGGGGGCAGCCAACATGGCTGCATCACTCTCCAGTTTTGACGTTTTTTTTATTTTTTATGAAAAATAAAATCATTTATATTCATCCTTATATCCCTCCTATATGTCATTCGAATTTCGTCAGAAACAGAGACTCCTAAGGCCTCCATCGAGATGGTGTCGATTTAAAAAATCATGTTACCATTAAAAAATGACTATCTGGATGGAGCCCACAAGAGTCTCTGTTTCTGACGAAATTGGAATGACATATAGGAGGGATATAGGGATTAATATACATGGCTTCTTTTTTTGAAAAAAATAAAAAATACCGAAAATAGCACGGGGCAGCAATGCCCTAAAAATAATTTGGTTCAGTTCCTCGGATTACCTGAATATTAGTTTGCCGGATGATGCTCGTTGAACGATGCTTTTAGGAACTGGCCCGCTAAAATTATTTCCGGTCAGATTTCTGCAAAAAAAGGGGGAAAAATTAGCCAGTTCTAGGTTGAATTTCTTTATTACCAAGCTTTTTGGAATTAATTCATACAAGACTTCGAGGGCTGGTAAATTTCCAAGAAAATCTGGTATCACTCCCGTCAGACTATTCATAGACAGATCCCTGCAATAGAAAGTTCAATTGCTTATTTGGTAGGCGAAAAATAATATATAGCATTGAACATGAAATTGAGATACTAAATTGTGCAATCATAATCACGTTGCCTCCCAAAAATTTCTGTCCTAAACTTCTTAAAATGCTAGCTTTTATGTGTATGACTCAATTCAACACTAGAGCTTGCTGAAGGAAATAACTAAAGAAAAACATATATCTCCACGGTCATTAGGGATGAAAATGAATGTCAATATATTCGTATCCAATCCGTTATCGTATTCATTTTCGACATATTTTGACATAGGTATTCGTATTTATTTTAAAATAGATGTGGATAATGATATCACCTTGACATTCGCTAATATTTGCATTCGTATTCGTATATTAATTTTTGTACATAAACATAGTAATAGATTTATCTATAAATGTGTGTAACGATATTTTATGATTGCGTCCACCATTGTTGTTATAATTATTATGAAATTACTATAATTAGTATATTGATGACGCACACCCCAGGCGACTCAGGTAAAGGTATCTAAAATGGTCGTTGCGACCTAAGTCACCAGATGTGGTCAATCAAGAAAAAGGAGACCACCAATATAAGACAAAATCAACTCGAAATCAATATAAGATAAAATAGCAGTCTTGCTATTTTATTAACCTGGTATAGCGATCAGGGTCGAACACAAGGAGCACGTAATGGCCTTGCGGCCTACGAAGTAGTCAAAGAGAAGAAAAGAATATTTTTGGTGGTTTTTAATTCTTTTTATTTTTTTTGGATTTTTAGAGATTTAAGAAAATAAGGAAAACTAATAAGCAAGGCAATTCAACAATTTATTTAATGTACCAAATCGGTCAAAAATTCCAGAAAAAATGTTTTTGTGTATTTTATGTTTTTTACTGTTTTTAGTGAATTTTTGGATTTTTCAGATTTTTATATTATTTTCTAAAAATGAAACAATGACAGAAACATGAGGTACTGTCCAGTCAGGAGAGAAAGGCCAATTTAAAATGTAAAAAGGGCCTCCCAACTCCTGAGGGTAATTTTCCCTATAAACTAGAAAGTTTAAGAAAAATTAGAGCACTAGATTTATGATTTTTGGATTTTTAAATTATTTATTAGAATTTTTATAAGGTTTTAGGGTTTTTGCAATTTTTATGAGTTTTAGATAATGAAAAAGAGCCAAAAGTGGCTAGAAAATCAAACACAACAAACTAAACAGTAGCTAATGTTTCTGTAATTTTTAGATAGGTTTTACTATTTTTTGTGATTTTTCAAATCAGACAGTAAAGAAAATACGTGTTTTTGGATTTTTAAAATATCAAAAAGAGTCTAAACTGTCTCCAAAATTTATAGAAAATTTTACATCATGGCAGGAGCCATGTGTCCAATTTTCATCAAATTTGAAGTTGATTTGCTATTTTATTAAAATCAAACACAAGGGCATAGTACACAGGGACCTAAACGCAAATAGTGAAAGTCCTGGGGGGTCCGGTGCAAAAATCCCAAGAAATCACGTGCAAAGCACGTGTCTGGGGCACTCAGGGACCTAATTGCAATAAAAACAAGGTCCCTGGACTAAATAATATGTATTAAAAGTCTAGGGGGCTTGTTGTAAAATACCAAAAAATAAGCGCACATGCACAAATGATTCACGTACAGGGGTATAAATGCAATTTTCAAAAATTTTTCATTCATTTCAGAACAAACCAGAACTACAAGAGCGTCAATGCAAATACACCAAAGAAATTCACGTGACGATGCACGTGGTCCACGTAGACAGGGGTATAAATGCAAATAAAGAAAGTACGAGGTCCTAAGTGCAAAATGTGCGGAATAAAATGAAATTGCTAAAATATTTACAGGACTAACTAATAAATGCGAAAAGCAGAGGGGCCTAAGAACAAATTAGCCCTTATTTAATCTCGACGGCCGGATGTGCGCCACGTAGCATATCCAACGAGCGAGAGCAGTGGCGCCTTTGACCTTGAAACGCTTGGCCTGATCGAACGGGTGAGGGCCCTCCACGTGGAGATCGGACGGTCCTCGTACACAGTGGCCGAACCCTCAGTGAATCAACGGCTGCGATCACACCTCCACTGATCTGACGATATCTGCAGCTCCGCGAATGAACGGTCGTGATCGGATCTGGAGCTCTAAGGCTGATCTGACGGTCGGGGAAGATGGTGGAAGAACAGTTGGCCGGCGAGCTTCGCCGGCCCGATACACGCGCTGAGATCCTCCCCTGCTGCTCCTGAGGTGCGGAGAGGTTCCGCCGTGAAGCTCCGCAGCTGATGGCGGCCTCCGATGAGTCGGAGAACCACCAGAATGGCCCCGCGATGGCGGTGGCCTGAAGCTCCTGCGCCCAAGCTTTTGGCCTCCAGATGAGGCGCTCCTGACGTCGTGACCTGCACAGGAAGCAAGGTGGGTCGAGGGCAAGCCGACATAGCTTTAAAGCATGCTCTTTTAATTTTTAGCTTCTCTTACACCCCTTCACTCCACCACCAAGCCTCCTTTTGACCTAGAGCTCCTCCCTTTGACTCGCTTAGCATCTAGTTGGCTACCTTTTGGATACAAGATGCTACTGCCTCCCATATCTTGTTTGCACTTCCACTACAATCCCAAGATAAGTCTTCTAAAACCTTCTCCCTGAAGTTCGATTACTTCAGTGGAAGATTCCACCATCTAGTTCTAGTGATCTTAGGAACCCTCCTTTTCTTTTTCAGTATTTTTATTTACACATCCAAAACTAACAAGCGATGTTGGTTTGTCAAACTCTCTCTTGGGATTACTTTGCAGTATTTACAACACGACCGATCTCTTCTCCTCAACGCAAAGTAATCTATCTGTGTTCTACTTGGGCCACTCTTGTAGGTAATTAAATTCTCCTCCCTCTTCTTCAAGAGAGTGTTTGCTATGAAAAGATAATATGCCGTTACAAAATTCAGAATGACTTTTTGCTCTTCATTTCTATCCCTGAAACCATATCCTCTATGAACACTAGCATAACTTGAAGCATCTTTTCCCACAAGTCAATTAAGATCTCTGCCTATGCTAATCATCTCTCTATGTGGGATTCCTTGTAAAATTTTATCTCGATCCTCCCAAAAAGCTTGTTTAGTCCTTTCATCTAAACCTATTTGTAGTGCATAAACTGAGATGATATTCCGTATTTCTTCTTCAAGCACCAATTTAACAAAATATTCCGATCTCTGAATCTTTGCACATCAACCATATAATCCTTCAAATCCTTATGAACTACCACTCCAACACAGTTTGTGCCCCTATTTTTACCTGAATACCAAACTTCTCGATCTCCCATGCTTTCTCTCCAACCCATTTAGTCTCTTGATGACATAGTATATGAATCTTCCTTCTTTCCATAATATCCACTATCTCCATCAATTTTTCAGTTAAAGTGTAAATATTCCAACTGCCAATATGCAACTTCCTTTGCAATCTCTTTTGGACTAATTTCTTTATTCGTATGCGTCCATTTATGCGAGAACCCTTGCAAATTTTGGCCTGCATCCGGGAGGTGATGCAGTGAAACTAGCTTATTTATCCGCATGGGTTCCTTATGCGAGAACCCTTGCAAAATTTAAACTACATGTAGGCTACGATGTAGCCGCCCTTACCAATTTTTCATTGCATTCGGGTGATGCAATGCATCGCAAGCAGGGAACACCCCAATGAAATCTATATGTTTGCTTAAATCCATGTCGAAAAGATTCGACTGTCGTGAGGAAACTTCATAAATAATATTTTTTTAGAAAAATACTGTTTAGGAAGTTGTCTCCGATTGTTTTATGTTGGTTTTCTGCTACCTAAGGCAATCCTCCTCATTTACCAGGCTTGGGACCGGCTGTAACACCCCCAACTCCCGAGGTACGGGAATAGCGTGCAATATCGGTATTGCACGCCTGTGTGGTTCGGTGGCCACACTATGAAGTTCTGGAGGACTTCACCTTAGCTTGCGGATGGCTAAGGATGGGGTTTATCGCAGGAGTGCGGGTTCCCCTTGGCACAGTACAAGTGCTCGGCGGCACTTGATGGAGCTCGAGCTGCAACATCCTACGTAGGAGCGTGGGGCTCACTGATGACGTGGCATGATGACATGGCATGCTGATGAGGCAGACGACATGGCTGCTGACGGAGCGGGTGACATGGCGTCGGTTGCAAAAAACGAAAGGATGCGAGATGAAGAGTCATGTGCACGAAGAGTCACCTCGGAAGATGAAGGGTCTCCGTAGAAGACGAAGAGTCATGACTATTCATTGTACATGTAATAATGGTGTCCTTTCATATACCCCCGGCTTGTCTATATAAGGAGGGGTAGAGCTCATTTGTAGATATCACACTCAGAGTGAGTCTCTTGCAATACAAAAGGGTTTTGTGCCAATAGCTCCTGTGTCCTTATGCTTGAGTGTTTGTGTCCGAGTATTCTAGCGGCGTGGTTGCTTGGTGTGCTGGTGTACATCCTACACGCAAAAGGGAAGGCTGGTTAGCTTGCGCGAAGCAAACGCCGCACAGGTTAGTCTCAAAAATCAAAGTTGAGATTTACCCCTGTGACAGCTGGTATCAGAGCAAGGAATGGCGCCCAACACCGGAGATCGTCTTGCTTCCTTGGAGGGAATCGTGATGGAGATTCAATCCCAAATGGGCACTCATGCCCAACGCTTGGCTCGTTTGGAGGACGACGCAGGCGTGGTGTCGGACGCCGGTGGTGATAGCCAGCGTTCGGTCGACGTAGTGAAGGCACTTGGAGAGAAGCTGGAAGAGCTCGAGTCCATGGTGCAGGATCTACTGGGAGAGCTCTCCATCGTCAAGAAGGCGATAGCGAACGGGGGCGGATCCAACGAGTCTCGTAGGCCAAAGGTCCCAGAGCCCAAGTCCTTTTCAGGTACGCGGAGTGCCAAAGACTTGGAGTATTTCTTGTGGGACATGGAGGTGTACTTCAAAGCTGTCAAGACTCCTGAGGCGGAGAAGGTTTCCTTGGCGGCGATGTACCTATCCGACCACGCAAAGTTATGGTGGAGGAGCCATGCATCCGAAGGACGACCTGACATCTCGTCTTGGGATGAGTTGGTGAAGGAACTGAAGGAGCAGTTCCTACCCACCAACACTGCTTGGGTAGCGAGGGAGGCGCTCCGAAGGCTGAAGCAGACGGGAACTGTACGGGAGTACGTGAAGCAGTTCTCGTCACTGCTGCTGGATATCAAAGGTATGTCTGAAGAAGACAAACTTTTCAATTTTATGGTGGGACTTCAAAGCTGGGCTCATGCGGAGCTCAGGAGGCAAAGAGTGAAGGACCTCCAGACGGCCATCGCTGCTGCAGATGCGTTAGTCAACTACAAAGTCCAACCCACCACCGAGAAGAAGGACCTTGAGAAGACTAAGGCCAAACCCAAAGAGAAGAGCAAGGGAAAGTTCAAGAAGTTTGGCAAGGCCGAAACTTCACGGGAGGGTGCGGAATCCTCCAAGAAGGCCGAGCAACCCAAGGGGAAGGGCTTCTTCATTTGTGATGGGCCACATCGGGCGCGGGAGTGTCCGAAGCGGGAGAAGCTAAACTCCATGACCATGGAGGAGAACTCAGATGAAGAGGCGCGCATGACGAACCTCAAGTTGCTGCGCAACGTTCGCTTGTGTCCGCTGAAGTCGGGCAAAGAGGCGAAAGTAGAGGTGGAGCGCGAGGATCCAGAGTTGGTGTACCTCGATGTTGTGATACACAAGAAGACCCTTTCGGCCATGATCGACACTGGAGCGACACACAACTTCATCTCCAACAAAGAGTTCGGGAGCTTGGGAGTTCCCTTGGAGAAGAGCTAGTGCCGCGTGAAGCTTGCCAACTCCGAGTCGTTGAAGATCGAAGGTATGGCAAATTGCACTGTTCAGTTGGGTGAATGGCAGGGAAAGGTACGCTTTCTCGTGGTACCTCTTGATGACTTCCAAGTAATTTTGGGAGTTGAGTTCTTGAAGAAGGCGAAGGCGTCTGTAACACCTTATCTGGGAGGCATCTTCTTCGCGGCTGTAGATAGCCCCTGCTTCATCAGGGCTATCAAGAAGAAAGGGCAGACTGGAGCCATGTCTGCAATGCAAGTCTGCAACGGGCTGAAGAAAGGGGAGACGACGTATCTTGCTACAGTACGCGTCGAAGAAGATGGCGAGGAGACACAGCCATGCCCCAAGGCAGTAAAGAAGATGATGGGCGAGTTCAAGGATGTGATGCCGAAGGAGCTGCCCAAGGAGCTTCCACCGAAGCGAGACGTGGATCACGCTATCGAGCTACTGCCAGGTACGGTGCCCCCTGCACTTGCACCCTATAAAATGCCCCCTGCACATCTGGAGGAGTTGCGGAGACAACTCAAGGAGCTGGTGGACGCTGGTCTGATGCGTCCAAGCAAAGCACCGTATGGAGCACCGGTGCTATTCCAGAAGAAGAAGGATGGGAGCATGCGGATGTGTGTGGACTACCGCGCGCTGAACAAGGTGACGGTGAAGAACAAGTACCCCATCCCCAATGTTGAAGACCTGTTTGATCGCTTGGGACAAGCCAAGTATTTCTCAAAGATGGATCTCAGGTCGGGTTATTACCAGGTCCGCATCAAGGAAGGAGATGAGCCAAAGACTGTGTGTGTGACGCGTTATGGGTCTTTTGAGTTCCTTGTAATGTCGTTTGGGTTAACTAATGCCCCGGCAACGTTCTATACGCTTATGAATGATGTCTTCTGCGAGTATATCGACTCGTTTGTTGTAGTGTACTTGGATGACATAGTAGTGTACAGCAGGACCTTGGAGGAGCATGTCAAGCATCTGCGGATGGTGCTTGAGAAACTGAGGCAGAACCTGTTATACTTGAAGCCGGAGAAGTGCGCCTTTGGTCAGGAGACGATCTCCTTTCTTGGGCATATCGTGGGCGGAGGCACGATACGCATGGAGCCAAGAAAGACACATGCGATTGAAGAGTGGGCAACCCCCACAAAGGCGACAGAGCTACGATCCTTTCTCAGATTAGTGAACTACTACAGGAAGTTCATCAAGGGATACTCCAAGAAGGCGGCGCCCCTGACGGACCTGCTTCGGAAGGATCAACCTTGGAGATGGACGCGTGAATGCCAGGAGGCATTCCAGAAGCTGAAGAGGGCGGTGGTGGAAGAACCAATTCTGCGACTTCCAGACTTCGAGAAGCCGTTCGAAGTCCACACCGACGCGTCCGATTATGCACTTGGAGGTGTATTGGTGCAAGATGGGCACCCTGTGGCTTACGAGAGCCGCAAACTGAATCCAGCAGAGAGGAGGTACTCCGTGCACGAGAAGGAGATGACTGCAGTGGTCCACTGTTTGAGGACATGGCGCCACTATCTTCTCGGCTTAAAGTTCATGGTGCAGACGAACAACGTAGCAACGAGTTGCTTTGCCACACAAAAGAAGCTGACTCCCAAGCAGGCGCGATGGCAAGACTTTCTTGCCGAGTTCGACTTCGAGCTGCGCTACAGGCCTGGACGGACCAACCAGGTAGCAGACGCTCTTTCGAGGAAGAGCGAACCAGAAAAGCCGAAGGTTGCAGTGATCGCATCGATCACCCGCGTGTCTGGAGACATGCTGGAGCGCATACGGGAGCAAACTCAGGAGGATCCGGTCACTTCACGCTTGGTGCAACGCGTGAACAATGGCGAAGTCCGGAGATTCTGGATAGAGGAAGGCGTCCTCTATGCGAAGGGCAGGAGGCCCTATGTACCCTCGAGCGGCGGCTTGAGGAAAATGTTGCTGAAGGAAGCACATGACGCACAGTGGGCTGGTCATCCAGGAGTGGAGCGCACGCTGGCACTCCTCTCCTCAAGCTACTTCTGGCCGAAGATGGAGGAAGACGTGGAAGTCTATGTGCGTACTTGTCTTGTATGCCAACAAGACAAGACAGAGAGGAAGAAAATGGCAGGATTGCTGGAGCCCCTGCCCATTCCTTCACGTCCGTGGGAGAGCGTCTCCATGGACTTCATCACTGGGTTCCCTAAGGTGGATGGGAATAATGCGGTGATGGTGGTAGTTGATCGCTTCTCCAAATACGCGATCTTCGTACCAGCACCCCAGGAGTGCACGGTAGAGACCACGGCGAAGCT
Organism: Ottelia alismoides; assembly: GCA_037367405.1. Classification (NCBI taxonomy): domain Eukaryota; kingdom Viridiplantae; phylum Streptophyta; class Magnoliopsida; order Alismatales; family Hydrocharitaceae; genus Ottelia; species Ottelia alismoides. The sequence goes on along the minus strand of JAZKJV010010687.1, from coordinate 192,887 downwards.
GTTCTTGCAGAACGTGGTGAAGCACTGGGGGATACCATTGGACATCGTGAGCGACCGCGATGCCCGATTTACAGGTCGGTTCTGGACGACCTTATTTGAGATGCTGGGATCTGATCTCAAATTCTCTACCAGCAATCACCCGCAGACGGATGGTCAGACGGAGCGGATCAATGCCTTGCTGGAAGAGTACCTGAGGCATTATGTGACGGCCAATCAACACAATTGGGTTAGTTTACTGGATACTTCCCAGTTCTGCTACAACCTGCAACAGACCTCCACCACAGGCCAGAGTCCATTCGAGATTGTGATGGGTAGGCAACCCGTGACACCGCACGAAGTGGCTAAGCAGAATAGCCAAGGACGGTGCCCCGCTGCACATCGCTTTGCAATGGAAAGGCAGGATCGGTGGGAGGAAGCGAAGGATGCGTTGGCTCATGCCCAACGCAGGATGAAGAAGGCGGCTGACAAGAGCCGTAGGCCGGTCGAGTTCCAGGTTGGGGAAAAGGTGCTGCTGAAGCTTACTCCCCAGATTTGGAAGAAAATCCTAAGGAAGACGGCGCACAAAGGATTGATTCCTCGTTACGATGGACCCTTTGAGATAGTTCGACGCGTGGGACCGCTCGCCTATCAACTACGTCTTCTAGAGAGACTGAAGCTGCATCCTGTGTTCCATGTCAGCTTCCTGAAGGAGTACCATGAGGACAAAGAAGACAACACTAGGAGGGCATCGAAACGTGCCCCTCCTAATGTCCGGATTCAGCACACGAGGGTTGCTGAGAAGATTCTTGACAGGCGCGTGGAGGGCCAGAGCAAGAAGAACCGGAGGATCTTCTTCCTTGTCAAATGGAAGGGACTCCCGAAGGAGGAGGCAAGCTGGGAACGAGATAAAACCCTGTGGCAGTTCGAGGACCTCATCGAGGACTTCTTGAAGACACAGGATCAGTCGCGGACGCCTGATGGATCAGGTGGGGGAGGCATGTAACACCCCCAACTCCCGAGGTACGGGAATAGCGTGCAATATCGGTATTGCACGCCCGTGTGGTTCGGTGGCCACACTATGAAGTTCTGGAGGACTTCACCTTAGCTTGCGGATGGCTAAGGACGGGGTTTACCGCAGGAGTGTGGGTTCCCCTGGCACAGTACAAGTGCTCGGCGGCACTTGATGGAGCTCGAGCTGCAACATCCTACGTAGGAGCGTGGAGCCCACTGATGATGTGGCATGATGACATGGCGTGCTGATGAGGCAGACGACATGGCATGCTGACGGAGCGGGTGACATGGCGTCGGTTGCAAAAGACGAAAGGATGCGAGATGAAGAGTCATGTGCACGAAGAGTCACCTCGGAAGATGAAGGGTCTCCATAGAAGACGAAGAGTCATGACTATTCATTGTACATGTAATAATGGTGTCCTTTCATATACCCCCGGCTTGTCTATATAAGGAGGGGTAGAGCTCATTTGTAGATATCACACTCAGAGTGAGTCTCTTTCAATACAAAAGGGTTTTGTGCCAATAGCTCCTGTGTCCTTGTGCTTGAGTGCTTGTGTCCGAGTATTCTAGCGGCGTGGTTGCTTGGTGTGCTGGTGTACATCCTACACGCAAAAGGGAAGGTTGGTTAGCTTGCGCGAAGCTAACGCCGCACAGGTTAGTCTCAAAAATCAAAGTTGAGATTTACCCCTGTGACACCGGCCATGGTTGAGTTTTGAGGTGTAAAAAATAAAATGAATCCTAGAAAGTATTTGTTGAGGGATTAAAATTAGGGTTTTTATGTGATTTTCAGTCCCCTTCTGCTCTACTTTATTCCTTGTCGGCCAAGTCAATTCCTAAGTCAATTCTTGACTTAGTCCGGAGTTTAGGGTCATTAAATATCTTTGGTATTTCTTTTCTATTTCTTTTATTTTCTTTATTTATTAATTTTAGCAATAAATACAATATTTATACAATATTTGTGTGTCTATTATGAGTGTTAATTTTGACAAATTAATGGTATATACATGCATTTAGTTAGAGATTTAAGATCAAAATGAAAGAATAAAGGTGATGAAATGGAGATTCATCATTTGTAAAACAAGGAAAGATTTGTACTCCACATGTATCTACCGACCTTCAGCTTGCAAACAACCTCACAAAGGCACTACCCATAAGATGTGCTTATGAGCTTATTTTCAAGTTGGGCATGATCGACAAATATGATCCAACTTGAGGGGGGGCATTAGAATTATTAGAGGCATTTTATTTCATTCTATTTGTAATTGTAATTCTTCTCTTTATTGTACCATACGATTTCTTGTATATAAGAAGCCCTAGAGCCTATGAATAAACAAGTTATTCTCTTATTCTTCTCCACAAATCTAATATCAGATTTTTTGGAAAATCTGAAGAGTTTTAGTGGATGGCAAGGAAAATCGGGAGAGTGACTATGGACACAATTATAACTTATAAACCTATTCTCGATAGACTTAAATTTTTTATAAAATCTTCTTTATTTGCCAACCCCATATTATGTGACTTGTATTTAACCACCTTAATTTCAATGAGAAAGATAGTACATGACAAGTCCATGATTGAAGGTCTTAAAGCCCTAGACCATGAAAAGGTAGTCTATCGCCTAAGAGACCTTGAATGAAGCAAGCAAATTATGGATATGGCCAACATTACCTTGAAGAACTAAAACTATATCCATAGCTATGGCCTTAATGACACTGCAAAAAACAAAGATAAGCTAAAACATATTCAAGCAATCCAAGCCCCGAGTATTAACAAAATAGTTCTCCAGAAGTACTAGAATCCTTCTCTATTGTATGCCCTTCATTTCTATATCTTCTAGCTATAGTACATATACCTTGACATTGGCTTTGATAATAAAGATGATGAAATCTACGTAAGTGCATTTTAGGATAACCATAAAAGTGTTGCTAACTTGAGTCAGACTCATTCTTTGGAGGATGCTCAAGAGTAGCATTTTGATCTTGCTTTTCCCACCCTCGCTCAGTCAATTATGTTTGCATCCCTTTAATCTTAGAGTGAGATTGAATCTTAGAGAAATAGTAGCCATGGTTTGCTTCTGAATCTCCACAACCATTGTATCGGTTGGTTGTGACTTCAGCTTTTCAACCATTGTTACAATAATTGCATCCCTTGTTGACTATTGTTTCTTTTGTGCATGTTTTTGAGTCAACTGCCGCTGTTAGAGATACAAACAAACGGATATGGATATTGATATAAGTATTACTGTATTCTTATCCGTTTTTGAATACGAATACGGATGCTGATACGGATATTAATGGATATTAAATTTATTTTACCATATCTTTAAAAAACAGATATGGATGTAAAATGGATACTGATCGCATACGAGAAATGTTAGAAATACTTTATAGAATCGACTTAAATATATTCGAATTCTATGGAAAACACATGATATAAATGTACTAAACGTGTTTGTATCATAAAAATTATATAAATATGCTAAAAGAAGGTACAAAATTATGCTATATAGGGTTAAAAATAAATCAATGAATATATTTATTTACAAAAACGGATATACGGATACTGTTGTGGATATCAAAATGACATCCATATTCGTGTCAATTTTAAAACAGATACAGATACGGATATCAAAATCTGTATAAAACAGATACGGTGACAGATCGGATACAGATATTTCTGTAACCGTTTGCATCCCTAGTTGCTGCCCTGGTTACCTTTTTCTTCCAAAAATGTTTTGTTATTGTGGACTCTTAACCTTCCTTGAAGGAGGTGGGAGATTTACAACACATAGAGAATGTATAACTTGAAGGACCCTTGTGGTTGTTTCTTATTTCGTGCTGTGTTTGTTATGTTGCGTGTTTGAATGACAATTCCTTTTTAGGTTTTTATTGGCCCTTCATGTGGGTGTAGATATTTTGGATGAAAATTCTATAAACCATTCTCTCCCTCATCGTTATGTACATATTTTTGGTGGATAAGAGAAATGCCTATATATTTATCAGCTTCGCACATCCAAGCTTGTCCTCTCCAAGAAGATATTTTTCTTGATATATGCACACAAGCGGATTGAAAATTCTTGCCCCACATGTACAAGGCTTTTTTGAAAATAAAATTTCCGTAGAAGGAAAATTACAAATTACGTGTATTGTCAAAAGAAATCTACGCTAACTTCCCAAAATACCCAATTATTACGATTCACATTGATATGTAAACATCGAATACTAAGCATTTCATTTTTTGTTAGGGTCAGTTTATGAAGTTGTCCTCTGAAAATCTTATCAAGTACAACTCCAGTTGCATTCTTTGGGTTTAGGAAATTTAGCTGATTTTAGTTATGTTTGGGACACCCTCTAACTCTCCTGATAGATGACTTAGGAAGGTTTTGCATCGCTTGATAAATTACAATATATGATATTTGATAAACAGTCTATCAAAAATAAAGCCCTATGCTTAGTTGCAGGCATAATATTATATTGTTGAAATTTTTATCACCCCCAACTGGCAAAATGAAGGAGAACGTGGCATCATCAAAGGGGAGCTGATCGTTTACTGTAGCCCCTGCTGCAACATACTCTGCAACAGGGGTTGGAGCCGCTCGATCTTGATCGAGCGTTCGCATGGATTTGCACTTTTTGAGGCCCTACCGTGCAAATCCATGCGAACCGCTCGATCAAGATCGAGCGGCTCCAGCCCCTACTGCAGAGTCTGCTGCAACAGGGGCAGAGGATCCTCTCGCTCATCAAAGTGCCAATTTATCTTCTTCGGCATCACTTACTAAAGACGATGTAATAAGTGAATCCAACAGAGAATCTTACAAATATTTGAGCTCCGAAAGATCGCCAAAGAAAGGAGATATTTCTTTAGTTAACCCGAAATGTTGCAATTTCCTGAAAAATCAGAGTAAAAAAAGCCTTCAGAACTATTAGTCTGATTTAGTTAGATGATATTGATCGGTCTGTATCAACACTTACAAGGAAACAATTCTTGATGGGTCTGTCATGGCATACGTGCAACTTACTCCATCCCAGAGGAAATCTTTTGGGTTGCAAGGATCTCCCATCCAATTTCGATTTAGCAACCCATAGAATTTCCTTATGTTCGTCATTGCGTTCACTGCAATATTACTCCCAAAAAATCGTGTGGAATGTTATATGTCAGTAGTGCTTCCTTGTAATGTTAACAATTAATTCATACAACTGATGTTATCTAGCGGGCATATTTCTATACAAAATAAATAGCTTTTCAAATATTAGATTTACCTATGAATATACACGAGCTTTTTTATTGAATAAATATTCGAATAAGTTAGAAGATTAGTTACAAAAATATCATAGTAAATTTCGTATTTTTGTTAAATATAGTTGTTATGAAGTTCTAATTTTATAGATATTTCTTGCCTTAGGCTGCATGGAAGTCTATATATGGACTAAAACAAGCATCTCATCAATGGTGAATTAAGTTCGACAATGCAATAACTTCATTTGATTTTGTTGATATTGTTGATAATTATATATATATCTCTTAAGATGATTGGGAGTAAATATGCTATTCTACTTCTATATGTAGATGATATTTTACTTGCTTGTAATGACCTTAGGATGTTACGAAATATAAAGATGTTCTTTCTAATAATTTTGAATTGAAAGATTTGGATGATGCTAAATATATCATTGGCATTGAAATTCATAAAGACAGATCTCAGAGAGTACTTGGATTGTCTAAAAAAACCTATATTGAAAATTTATTAGAGAGATTCATGATGAAATATTGCTCTCCTACCCCAACACTATGGTAAATGGATATAAAAAAATTTTCATTCAAATGTCCCAAATAATTTAGAAAAGGAGCAAATGAAGGATATTCCATGTGCATCTATCATTGGGAGTCTAGTGTATGCTCAAACATACACTAGACCAAATATATGTTTTGCAGTTAGAATGTTGCGTAGATATCAAAGCAATCCAGGTATGGACCATTGGATAGCGATAAAGAAGGTCTAGCGATGTTTGCAAGAAACTAAAGATTTTATTCTAATCTACTGGCATTCAAATTTCATAGAAGTCATTGGTTATTCAGATTCAGATTACGTATGTAATAAGGAGGATAGAAAATCTACTTCTGGATACATTTTTCTACTTGCTGGAGGTGTTATTCTATGGAGAACTGTGAAGCAATCACTTATCACATCAAGTAACATGGAAGCTAAATTCGTAGCATGTCACAAGACTAGTACACAAGCACTTTAGCTAAAGAATTTCATTGTGGGTCTCAAGATAGTAGATTCAACCTCAAGATCATTAAAGATTCATTGTGATAATTCTCCATCTGTATTTTTCGCTAACAACAACAAGTATACGTGAGCGAAATGAGAATCGACAGTAAATGTCTTATTGTTAATGAAAAAGTTAGAGATGAGCCTATCTATTACCTTGTAATAATATCAATACATCCATGTGTGTACACCTTAAGTTTTTGTATAATGATCTAGTTGTTTATTATCTGTTATATTTCAGTAGCATGCAATTAATAAACAGAATAAAATAAGGACACATGTTAATGTTTAGATATCAACACATGAAGTTTTCTTAAGATAAGCAAACTATTGGTATAGTAATGCTTGAAATTATATATCTGCTTAAAAGATATCTACCGCCAAGATTCATATTAATGGAGCTTAATTTGACAAATGGAAGTAATAAATTTGTTACATGAGGCAAGCGGGAGAATGTAAGAAATTCCATGTATGCAACTATATATCATATATGGTAGATTATTTTTTATTTCTTATTTTATGGCTCATGATTAATTATGAAATGGTGCATTATTTGGGTGGTTGCTTTGGTGTTTACCTTAATGAATAGGTAACCATGATGTTTTATACATAAGGATAGAGGTTCCCTCTCCCTCAACTGATAAATGTAAGAGTATCTATTACTCATGTATATTGGACAAGAGTTGAGAGGAAGAAGGAAATCCTATTTTCATCACTCCAATTCCTTTACGATGACTTCCGATAAATATTAAATCAATAGATTTATCATTCAATGATAACGGTCTTGGATTTAAGATTTTAAATTAGAAACGACAGTTTTACAGGAATGTTTTGCCATTCTTACTCTTCTTTCCCTGCACTCCGTGCCATCATGTAATCCCCATCGTCTTCTGAAAACTTCTCTACACTAATTTTTATAGATTTGGATGCGGATTGTGAAGGACTGGGGATTATGCACTCTTTAGGGCACATCCATAAAATAAATAAAGATTGTTTACATTTGGATAACAATATTTTGCATATGATTGTATTTTCTCTCACCTCGCAATTACGTTATTCTTGAATCCTGAAGCGTTGTTGATGAACCAGAACTACAATCTCCAATTTAATTTTAATCGTTAGAGACACTACTGTCAATAGTTATTTTATTTTTAAATTTTTTTACTTTCCACTGCATTGATAAGTATTTGATAAAATTATGCTCTATTCATTACGTATAAAGATACAATCACCACTACAATCAACGTAGACGAGATGCTTGCAATTATTACTAATTATACTTGAACAAATAAAATGTCGGAATGAATGAATAATTGAGCGACTTTATTTATTGGTGTTCATTTTAACTTCTTATAAAACTTCACTTGAACATACAAAACTACACTATGTCTACAACATACTACCAGATAATTTTTTTTTCATTATTTAAGAGATATAAAAAATTGAGTTGATTGTAACATGCACTTAAAGCATGTGAAAGAGGAGGCCAGTAATGGAGAGCTCATGCATGAGGGAGATAAACGATAGGTTTAGGAGGAAGGTGGGGGCACGATGGGCAAGTAGGTTTAGGAGGAAGGTAGGGGCACGATGGGCAAGCACGTCAGGTCCTTCTGTCGCAACAGTATTGGTTGATGGGGACCAAGGACTTGGTGCACGAGGGAGACGAGTTCACACATCAGGAGATGGGCAGGTGGCAGGCGGGTATGGTTGTCCTTGGCCTCCTATCATGCATCAAGATCCATTTGTGGTGGGGTGCCGACACCAGAGTAAGATATGCAGAAAGTCTGAGAGGGGAGAAAAGTGGCAACACAGGTCTAAGTGAAGTGTGGGGTGCTGAATCTACTGGTGTGCTAGGAAGGAGGGACTGTGTGAGGAGGAAGGTGCATGGTGTGGAGAGTTGGCGAGGTGGGTAGGAGGCACAGAGTGACATAGGGAGGATTTTATGTTGTAATACGTCATGTGTTGTATTATAGTGGACCGTCTGATCATGATCAGACGATCCTCATAGGAGGCCTACTATCCTCGATCCCATAGGAAGCTCGTCAGATCTCGATCGGATGGTTGATGACCGAAAAATCACTCAGATCAATCCGGGATAAAATATAAAATCACTCAAGGGTCGTTGCGACCCGGATAGAGAGAAATAATTCAGTCAATCAAGAAAAAGATAAGCAGACCACCAAACAGAGATAAAAATCAATAAAAACAAATAGTGGCCCTGGCTATGAGATTAGCCTGGTATAGCACCCAGGGTCGGACTCAGGGAGCACGAGATGGCCTTGCAGCCTATGAAGTAGTCAACAAATATAAACAAATATTTTTTTGTGGTTTTTAATATTTTTATATATTTTTTTGGATTTTTAAATATGAAGAAAAATGATAAAAAGGTGAAAACAAGCACAAACAACAATTTATTTAACTACTCTAAAAAGCTCTAAAAATTCAAACAAAAATATTTTTATGTTTTTATACTTTTTTACTGTTTTTAGTAAATTTCTGATAATTTTATGATTTTTATGGGATTTTCTAAAAATGAAGGAAGGAAGAGAAACAATGCTACTGTCCAGCGAGGCTTCAAAGACCACTTAAAAATATCAAATGGTCTTTTCAAAGCTTGGAGGTAATTTTTATGAAAAATACAAGCAATGAAGAAAATTCAGGAAAAGAGTTTATGATTTTTGAATTTTCTACGGTTTTTTAGAATTTTTATGAGTTTTAAGGGGTTTTTCAATTTTTAGGGTTATATATATATATCCAAAAATGACCAAAATGCACAGAAATTCAAACACACAAAAAATAAAAATTCCTATTTTTTTTAGAATTTTTGAAATGGTTTTAATATTTTTTTGGATTTTATAATCTGAACAGAGGCAAAAAAAAGATGTTTTTGAATTTTTAAAAATAATAAAAGGGCTCAAAAATGTTCCAAAAAATTAGTGAAAATTCTACACAGTGACAGGAGCCACGTGTCAAATTTTCACTAAATTTGGATGAAAATTGATATTTTAATTAAATTCAACAAGAGCCCACAGTACACAGGGACCTGTTTGTGATTTAAATAAAGTTTTGGGCTAAAAAGATAACAAACTCAAAAGCTCAGGGGGTCCTGGTGCAAAAGGTCCAAGTTTGCACGTGCAAGGTACGTGTACTGGGCACACAGGGACCCAAATGCAAAGGAAATAAGTTCTGATGGCTTATTAGCAACAGGTGCTAAAAGCCCAGGGAGCTAATTGCAAATAACTGATGACACGTCTGATCACTCAGGTAAAAGGTAATCAAGGGTCATTGCGACCCGAGTAACCAAGCGGTGTCAATCAAGAAAAATAGACCACCAAATCGGATAAAAATCAATCAAGCACAAATAGCGGTCTCGCTATTATATTAACCTGGTATAGCGACCAGGGTCGAACACAAGGAGCACGTGATGGCCTTACGGCCTACGAAGTAGTCAAAAAGAAAGAATAAAATAAAATACAAGTGTTTTTGGTGGATTTTTAGTTTTTATATTTTTTTTGGATTTTTTATTTAATTCAGAAAATGAAGAAAACAAGAAACAAGCCTACTCAAACAATTATTGAATGCATCAAAAATTACTAAAAAATTCAAATAAAAATGTTTTTATGTATTTTACGTTTTTTTATTATTTTTAGTGAATTTTTGGTATTTTTTTGATTTTCATTTTCTTTTCTAAAAATCAAACAATGCAAGGAAACAAGGGTACTGTCCAGCCGAGCTTAAGAGACTTAGATAAAATATCTAAAAGCCCCCAATCAGGCTGGAGGTACTTTTCTTGTAAAGAAAAAGAAATAAGGAAAATTTAGGCACCTTAATTATTATTTTTGGGTTTTTAGATTAATTATTAGAATTTTTATGAATTTTTAGGTGTTTTTCAATTTTTTTTGAGTTTTATATAATGAAAATTGACCAAATTTGGTCAGAAAATCAAGCAACCAAAAAGACACAGCAAATAATTTTTTAATAATTTTTCGGTGAGTTTAAATATTTTTTTTGATTTTTTAAATCAAACAGTGAAGAAAAAGGTTGTTTTTGAATTTTTAAAAATATCAAATAAAAGCGAAAATGTCCCCAAAAATTCTAAAAAATTTTACAACACGACAAGAGCCATGTGTCCAATTTTCATTGAATTCGGAGTAAATTTGATATTTTATTCAAAAATAAAATCTAGGTACAGTGCACAGGGACCTATACGTAAATATCCAAAGCTCTGGGGGGTCCGGTGCAAAATTCCCAATAAATCATGCGCGCGGCGCGTGTCTGGGGAACACAGGGACCTATATGCAAAGAAATAAAGTTCCTGGGCTAAATAATAACAAGTATTAAAAGCCTAGGAAACTTAATGTAATTTACCCACGAATATAACGCACATACGCATAAAAAGCACTCACAGGGGCATATCTGCAATTAATTAAAACATTTCATTCTTTCCATAACATTGCAGAACTACAGAGCTAGACATGCAAAATACCCAACAAAGCACGTGTTGATGCACGTGCTACGCTACAAATAGGGGCATATGTGCAAATATAGAAACAGACAGGGTCTAAAGTGCAAATGTACCAACGTAAATAAAATCCTAAAAATATTTACAGGATTGAAAAGAAACTACACTAAAGATAAGGGCCTAAGGGATAAATTACCCTTTATTAAATCCGAGGGTCGGATGCGTGCCACGTGGTGGATCGAGCGGTCGAGAACGGGTGACACTCCAACGTTAGACTCCTCGGGCTGATCAGACGATCAGGGCCTCGCCACGTGGGGGATCGAACGGAGGGGAAGCACTGTGGCTAAACCTCGGCCATCGGACGATCCAGAGCACTCCTCCATAGATCTGACGCTGCCGGTGGCTCCTCAGATGGACCGCTGTGATACGAACTGGAGCGGGAGGTGCATCGGATGGCTGCTGGAGGTCCTCGAAGAAAAAGTGGCCGGCGAACTTCGCCGGCCCAGTACGCGCGCTCCGAGCCTCCGCGGGGGCTTCTGATGATCGAGAAAGCTTCGCCTTAGCCTCCCGCATCTGTGGGACCTCTCCGATGAATCAACGGAGCTCTGGAGAGCTCGGTCGACCCCAACGGAGGAGGAGCTCCGGTGCTCGAATGGGAAGACCTCAGATAGCCTTCCTGGGACCTGCAAAATGACACCAAAAAGCTCCTGGGTCGAGGGCAAAGTGCCTCGACCCCGTAAGAGACTGTGAAGGTGAACGATGCGGTGGTGCGGGCGAACCCCGGCGATGCGACGGCGAAGGGGTTCGAACCCCAGCTCCTGTGCGAGCTGGGTTGAACGGAGGTGCGGAGAAGGTGCGCGGGAGAAGGGCGAGCGTGATGGGGGATTCCGATGATCGATACGAAGATGGATGTGGCCGGAATCAGAGGTGGACGGCAACGGTGAGAATTGGGGGAAACTCAAAATCAGAGAAAAGGGGAAAGAATCTAAACTACCTGGATGGAGGGATCGACTGGGGATGAACTGGGCTAGCTCTGGTCCTTGCCTCACGGGTTGTCGTGGCCCGAGGCTCTGGCGCTATCTCCTGGCGGCGCTCGGCAGCGGAAGCTCGCCGGATCGATGTCTCCTTACTCCCTCCTCGCTGCAACACCCTCTGGGGCGAGCTGTCACTCTCGGCAAGACGGTGGAGGTCACTGGTTGGGGAGCAAATGAGCCAAAGATGCTTGAATCGTGCAGCGGAGCTGACCTATATAGTGTTAGGGGTCCGAGAAGAATGGGAGTCGTGTGCGAACGTCGAGGCACGGACCCCTAAGATCCACCCCGGGCGAGGGTCTCAGATCTGCAAGGAAGGATTAGGACCCGGGGTTTAGGGTTTTAGTGATCGGATCAAGCGAGGAAAATAAGACGAAATCGGGTCCGACGCTGGATCCGCTGGGGAAGAAGGTCCGCGGAGGGAGTTGACCAGGGTCAACAAACCCCCGTGGACCAATCAGAATCAGCCACGTGGAAAATGTTTGGAAATTCAATTAAAAATAGCAAATGGCCAATTTATTAAAAACTTAAAACATGAAATATTTTTGTTTTAATTTTTCTATTTTTTGGGGCTTTTTAATTAATTTTTCAAAATAAAAATAGGGTATTTACAATATAGTACTATACATAGGTATATACACAATATTGAATTTTTATTTTTGATTTTTAATTCGTTATTTTTATACATTTTTATCCCCATTTTAAATTTTATTTATTTATAACATAAAATTAGGAATAAAAGGGTATTTTTATGTAATTTTTATTATTTATATACAAGGATAAAATAAATAGATATATACATTTATATACATGGTATATGTACAATATTATTTTTGGTTTTTAGTTTTGTTCTTTTTGTTTTGTTTTTATTTTTGTTGTTTTTATTTTATTTATTGACAACATAAAAGATAGAATATTTACAAAATTTTTGGAATTTTAAATAATTTATTTATATGGTGAAATAAATATAGGGGTGGTTGTATGTACATGGTGGATATATACACAAGTGACTCTTTTTATTTTCTTTTTAATTTTTCTATTTTTGTTTTGATTTTTATAATTATATACACAATATATACAAACCACTTTTATCATATTTTTGGGAGGAAAATATTTTTATTAATTTACAGGTCTATTTGCACATATGAGTCCCTATCTCCCTCTACTCTGTCTTTTATGCGGTCAGGCCCATGCTGAGCCCTCCCTTGGGGTTAGGTTGCTCAATATTTATTCTAAATATTTCCTCTTTTTCTTTTGTCTCTTTATTCTTTAAATTTTGCACAAAAACATACTAATTATAACTTTTTACACAATGCATGCTTTTGCTAATTATTTGTATTTATATGAATATACATGCATTTGCAAAGGTTTTTGTAGCTAAAATATAAGAATAAAGAGTGGTGAATGGGTATTCATCACCCCCCTATACTTAACTTTTGCTAGTCCCTTAGCAAACACTTATTTGAAAAAGAAGTGAAAAAAGAAAGAAAGAAAAAGAAAAAGAGGAGGATATACATGGATTAAGGCTGATTATTAAACTTGCCTTCATTAAATTGAATTATGGAGTTCGATCAGATCTTTGGATTATTAATGTGTCGGAACCTTATTTAGACTTAAGCTTAAAACTCAACAACCTCTAAGTTCCACTAATCTATGGACAAGACTCCTCAATAAACCAGATCAGAACAAGTCTACATACACAAACTCTAATGACCATGAATATTTCCATGCATTGTAAGTGATATGTAGCTCCCCATCTCAGAAGTGACAAAGAAACAACCTCCCCCAACCTGGAAACTCTAATGCCTCGGTCTAGCAACTCTTTCCTCGAGAAGCAGGGTATTCCCTTCTAAGTTCAAGTGCAACCGGCTCAAGAAGAGGGGGAATAAGAGGTATAGACTTTTGGGAGCTCAACCAGTGTAGCTAAGTCTCCCGCTGCAAGCTTCATGAGATGTAACATGGATACCATAAGCTTTTGCTTTATTTGACTATATACACTCCGGTGGGGTTATTAAATTTTTTCATTCCGACCCACCACTTTTTTGGAGTTCTTTTTGCATTTTTTTTCAAGTGCATCTGTACAACATATCTACATGGTGCAGCATATATACAAGAAATTTTCCTCTTGAGCCAGTAGACTATCCCTCTTTTGAAGCTTTATTGCAACCCACGACTTCTGTCTTTAGCCTTCATCACCACTAGACCAAGTTGAGATGCACTTCCTTCACTAGAAGAAGAAGAGAGGTTCCGCCTAGAAGTACTACCCTCACATGCTACCCCAAGCCAAAGGAAACTGCCTCCTCACCACCTCATCCATGGAGAGCCATGTGTAAAGTGCAGGTGCAAGTGAAGCCATTGTCTCTGAGAGTCATGCGTGTGTTGTTAAGTGCTCTACTTAGGCTCATCAAGATGACATATGCTCATAGCCTAGTGGACTCAAAGAATTAAGTCCTTATGGACCTGAAAAGCCTTAACCCTAAGTCCTATAAGGTTCCTCTTGAAGTTAAGTGGATTAAGATCTTATTCAAGCTCCATTTCTCAATTTAATTCCAGGCTTAGTTTAAATGTCAACTCTTATCCAGGAAAAACTGTATACATATATGTACACAAGATGCTATTTACAAATATTTTACAATCATGCAAAATTTTTGAAAAATGTTTTGAAATCATGAATGGATGGATGCATGAAGTGCAAGTTTTGCAAAAGTATTTACACACATTTACACAAGATTTTTGCAAACTTTTGATTTTCAAAACATTTTGGAAAAATTTTGTACTATATACATAATTTTGATAAGAAAATATTCACACAAGCTTTACACAAAAGATTTTTGAAAACATTTTTACAAAAATAATTTTGTACACTAGCTATGTATGTGCAATAAAAGAATGATTATTTACAGGATTTTTTTTTTAATTTTTGTGATTTTTAAGGTTTTCAGCCATTTTATTTATTAACACACTCACACAAAGTACGAGTTATGGCTAAAGTATATATGAAATATATACACACCCCCCTATACTTAGCTCGAACGATGTCCTCAGAGTGATCAAGAGCGATGAAGAAGACATAACTCGTGCTTAGTAAAGGGAAGTGAAAAGGAATGGCTAGATGAATGAATAGAATGAAGAGAAGATCAAGAGGGTCTCAGCTTTTCCCCCTATACTTAGGATCAAGTAATCCTAAGTATAGCAGGCTGTATATGAAGGGAAAACCGAGTGAAGGATGTACAGAATCTGCCCCCCCTATACTTAGGGTGAAATATCCCTAAGTATAGGCAACAAAATAGGGGTAGAAAGAAACAAAAGAACACCCGCAGGTCCTACATCCCCCCTATACTTAGGGTAAAGTACACCCTAAGTATAGCATAATCATAAGATGAGAAAAGGGATGTGGGACTAAAGAATAGAGTGATATGGACAACTGGATCTATACAGGTCAGAAGAACAACGATAATCAGGCGTGAGATGCAATAGATGTGAGTCAAGAGACCACATCTCACGCAAAGTGAATCGGGGAAACATCAACGACCCGCGGCTCATGATCTAGAAATGGCTTGAGCTGCTGGCCGTTCACTCGAAAGGTACTCTCAGAAGACAACTCGGATATATCTATGCTACCGTTGTCGTGTACCTTTCTCACCTGATAAGGTCCCTTCCACTTGCTTTGTAGCTTCCCTGGAAATAGGCGAAGCCTAGCATCAAAAAGCCATACTCTCTGTCCAGGCTCAAAATGCGTGTGGTTGATATGAGAATCATGCCACTCTTTCACTCTCTCCTTATATTGTAGGCTGTTTGAGAAGGCGGTATCTCGAAGCTCCTCCAGGGCTGCTAACTCTGCCCTCCTCTGGTCTCATACACTACCTGGATCTAAAATAATGTCTGTGACTGCCCAAAGTGACTTGTGCCTCAACTCAACAGGTATATGGCACGACTTGCCATATACGAGGCGAAAGGGAGATGCGCCTGATGAATACCCATTCATCACTCTTTATTCTTCTATTTTAGCTACAAAAACCTTTGCAAATACATGTAAATAGGTGTAAATACAAATAATTACCAAAAGCATGCATTGTGTAAAAACATATAATTAGCATGTTTTTGTGCAAAAATAAAAGAATAAAGAGTAAAAAGAAAAAGAGGGAAATATTTAGAATAAATATTGAGCGACCTAAACCCAAGGGAGGGCTCAGCATGGGCCTGACCGCATAAAAGCCAAAGTAGAGGGAGATAGGAGCTCATGTGTATAGACTTTTGTAAATAAATAAAATTATATTTTCCTCACCCAAAAATATGCTTGTACATATTTTGTATATATTTAGAAACTCCTAAAAACAAAATAAAAATTTAAAAATCAAAAATGCAAAAATATCCCTCCACCATGTGCATAGACCATCATCCTTTAACCCTATAAATAAATGTATTTATTTTCAAAACTTTTTGTGAATATTCTATGGCATATTTTGTAAATAACAGAAATAAAAAGAAACAAAACAAAAATCAAATAAAAATTACAAAATTAAAATTACAAAAATACATTGTATATATATATACCATGTGTATAAATGTATATATCTATTTATTTCACCTATGTGTATAAATAATAAAAATAAAATAAAAATAGCCTTTTATTCCTCATTTTATTCTATAAATAAATAAAACATAAAGTAGGAATAAAATTGTATAAAAATAATAATAAAAAAATCAAAAATAAAAAGCCTACACATTGTATATATCCCTATATAATGTACATACCTTATTCTTATTTCCAAAAATTAATTAAAAATCACCAAAAAATAGAAAAAATAAAAGAAAAATATTTCATGTTGAAAGTTTTTGCAAAATCGGCCATTT
The DNA here is from genome assembly GCA_037367405.1 of Ottelia alismoides. NCBI lineage: Eukaryota > Viridiplantae > Streptophyta > Magnoliopsida > Alismatales > Hydrocharitaceae > Ottelia > Ottelia alismoides. The sequence goes on along the minus strand of JAZKJV010010687.1, from coordinate 176,278 downwards.
GCTGCCTCATTTTTAAGTGTCAAATCTTGTCCACGTGGCAGCATCCCACTGGTCCACGGGGAATGTTGACCCCGGTCAACTCCCCCACGGACTCTTTCCTTTTTGAGAAGATGCGCGCCGCCCCGCCTTCGCCATTTTCTCCACGCGCCTCCAGCCTGTCGCCCACGCAAACCCCGCGCCCGGATCCTTCGCCGATCATCCGACATCCTCGCCAGATCCTTCGCCGTGAGATCCACACATTCCATAGCCGTCGCCTCCCAACCCTAATCGAGCCTGCAGCTATATATAGAACCACCTCCGCCGCCTCCGCGCTCCATCTTTGGCTCTTCCCCTTCTTCCCAGTGAACTCCAGAGGCACCGCGAGAGTGACAGCAAGCGATCGCCCCTGTTGCAGCGAGGCGAGGAGGTGAAACCACTGATCCGGCGTTCTTCGCCGCCGTTGCTCCGCCACCAGCGTGAGCACCGAGCCTCGGGCTGAGACGACCCTTGAGGCTACGACCAGGAGCACCCCCTGCTCTTCCCCAGTCTCTCCGACCGCCCAGGTAACCCTTTAGCCTTTCCATTGAGCGTAATTTTTAGTTTCCCCCAATTCGTACCTCTGACGTAATCCGTTGATTCCGGCCATATCGTGTATCTTCTCGATCATCGGAACGCACCGTCACCTTCGTCATTCCCTCACGCACATTCTTCACCCCTTCGCCCAACCCAGATCGCACAGGATCTGGGAATCGAGCTCCACCGTCCTCCGCTCGCCGGAGCTCGCTCACCCCGACGCACCGTTCACCTTCACCCCACCTAACCGGGTCGAGGCACTTTGCCCTCGACCCGCGAAGCTCTTGAGCTATTTTGCAGGTCAAGAGGAGGCCATCTGAGGCCCCCTCATATCCAGGCCAGGAGCTTACCGCCGTCGACCTCGCCGGAGCCCCTCCCGGGCTCGGTTGGGTCATCGGAGACCACCACCAGCTGCGGGACTCCCTCGCGGACCTTCTCCGATCTTCAGGCGCAGCAGGGGAGGTCAGGAGCGCACGTACTGGGCCGGCGAACTTCGCCGGCCACCTGTTCTTCCTCAACCTTCAGGCACCGTTCGATCGCCCTCCAGCTCCAGTTTCAATCCTAGCCATCCGTTCCAGGAGCGTCAGGCATCGCACGATCAAAGGAGGAGTGATCCGGACCATTTGATCTTGAGATGAGGCGCAGCTGAGCCGACACCGTCAGATCCTCCACGTGTCTTCGTCTGAGCCATCCGATCACGCCAAGGGTTGCAGGAGTGAGGAGCCTCCGCCTCTCCACCGTCGGATCTACACGTGGCGCACGCTCCGCCCTTGGATCGTAATAAAGGGGTAATTTACCTTAGGCCCCCTCGTAGTTTATGTTTTCACTTTCAGTCCTGTAAATATTTTATGCGTTTTATTTACGTAGGGTAAATTGCACATTGGACCTCGTACTTCTTCGTATTTGCATTTATGTCCTTGTTTGTGTGAGACACGTGCATCGACACGTGATATTTTGGTGTATTTGCAATATTAATCCTGTAGTTCTGGACGTTCCATAATGAATGAAACATTTTCAGTAATTGCATTTATGCCCCTGTGAGCATTTTATTTGCACATGTGCGTCTTTTAGTGGGATTTTTGCATAACAGTCCCTGGACTTTTAGGTACGAGTTACCAAAAGGTCCTAGGACTTGTTTTTCTTACATATAGGTCCCTGAGTGCCCCAGACACGCGCCTCGCGCGTGATTTCTTGGGTATTTTGCACCAGGACCCCCAGAGCTTTGGGTATTTGCACTTTGGTCCCTGTGCACAGTGCCCCCTTTTGGATTTTGAATAAAATATCAAATCACCTCCAAATTCGATGAAAATTTGACACATGGCTCCTGCCATGGTGTAGGATTTTTGAGAATTTTCGAGGACATTTCTGAGTTTATTTGTTATTTTTAAAAATTCAAAAACGCTTATTTTTGGCACTGTTGAGCTTGAAAAATCACAAAAAATATAAAAACCCCCTCAAAAATTCTATAAAAATTAGTTACTGTTTCTTGTGTGTTGTTTGAGTTTTCAGCCAATTTTGGCTATTTTTCATTGCTTAAAAACCATAAAAACTTAAAAACACCTAAAAACTCATAAAAATCATAATAAATAATTTAAAAACCCAAAAACAATAATCTTGGTGCTCAAATTTTCCTTACTTTCTCTAGTATACAGGAAAATTACCTCCAGGTACCTCTGAGGTCCTTAGATATTTTATCTTTGGATCTTGGGCTTGGCTGGACAGTACCTTGCCTTTTTCGCACTGTTTGATTTTTAGAAAATAAAAGACACCTTATAAAAATCCCAAAAATTCACCAAAAACACTTAAAAACCTAAAAAACATAAAAACACTTTTTCTTGAATTTTTGCTTGATTTTTTATGCTTTAAATAATTAGTAGAAGCTTGCTTGTTTTTGTGCTTCTTGTACTTTCTTCATATTTAAAAATTCAAAAAAAAAAATCTAAAAGTCAAAAACCACTAAAAAAATCATTTTATGAAATTTGACTACTTAGTTTTTAAATCGTGCTCCTTGTGTTCGACCCTGGTCGCTATACCATGTAAAAAGAATAGCGAAAGACCGCTTACATTGAATTTCTTGATTTTCTGAGTGGTTTACAAATTTTTCCGTTGACCGGTGTCTTGAAAGACATCCTATATGCCCACAAGACCGAGTCCAAAAGTTGTGACCAATCCTTTCGGTATGGGCGGACGACTTTCTGCAATATAGTCTTGATCTCCCTATTCGACACCTCGGCTAGACCATTCGTCTGTGGATGGTATGGAGTGGCAACTCGATGGTCTATGCCGAACTCGCTAGCAAGTGCCTTCACCTGGTCGTTGATGAAATGAGACCCCCATCTGAAATCAATACTCGAGGTACCCCGAACCGCGTGATGATGTGCTTCCTCAAAAATCTGCAAACTGTCCTGCTATCAGCGGATCGGGCGGGGATAGCCTCAACCCAACGACTAACATAGTCAACAGCCAACAGAATGTACTCAAATCCCTGACTCTTAGGGAATGGACCCATGAAATCGATGCCCCATGCGTCAAAAACCCCACAGAAGTGAATGGGATGCATCGGCATCATATCACGCTGTCCACAAGTGCCCATCCTCTGACAGTCAGTACACCTCTTCACGAACTCATCAGAGTCCTTGAAGAGGGTAGGCCACCACAACCCGGACTGGAGCACTTTCTGTGCCGTTCTCCTCCCAGAGTAATGTCCTCCTGCCTCAAGCTTGTGGCAGTAAGTGAGGACGCTATGGTGCTCATCCTGAGGAATGCACCGACGTCAGACGCTATCCCCTCCTTCGTGGTAAAGGATGGGATCCTCCCAGTGGTAGGACTTGGCCTTCACGAGGAAGGTCTCAAGCCTCTGCCTGGGCCAACCTTGTGGGATTTTCTTAGCAACAAGAAAGTTCACAATATCGGCATACCACATGAGAGAGGCGATAGCAAGGATTGCCTCATCTGGGAAGGTCTCACAAATGGGATCAATCTGCTCAGACTCCTCAGGCTGCTCTAGACGGGAGAGATGATCCGCCACCACATTCTTGACTCCAGGCTTATCCTTGATCTCAATGTCGAACTCCTGGAGTAGAAGGATCCATCTAGTCAGTCTGGCCTTGGCATCCTTCTTTGCCATGAGGTATCGGATGGCGGTATGATCAATATACAAAGTCACTCTAGATCCAATAATGTACTATCTGAACTTATCTAGGGCGAACACTACTGCTAGCATCTCCTTCTCTGTGACTGTATAATTCCGCTAGGCGGAATCCAAGGTGCGGCTAGCATAGTGGATAGCAAAGGGGACTCCATCCCTCCTCTGTTCCAGCACAACCCCTACGGCAAAATCGGAGGCGTCTGTCATGATCTCGAATGGAAGAGACCAATCTGGTGGCTGGAGGACAGGAGCCTCAACAATACAATGCTTGAGAGTCTCAAACGACAAAAGACACTTGTCATCGACAAGGAACTCGGTGTCTTTCGTCAGCAATTCAGTCAACGGCCGGGCAACTTTACTAAAATCACGAATGAATCGTCGGTAGAAACCGACGTGCCCCAGGGAAGACCGTAATTGCCGCAAGTTGGACGGTGGTGTGAGTTTTCTAGTGACATCCACCTTAGCCGGATCAACCTCCATGCCCCTGTTGGAGATGATGTGGCCAAGCACCGTCCCTTGAGTCACCATAAAGTGACTCTTCTCCCAAGAAAGAACCAAGTGAACCTCAATACATCACTGAAGTACTCGGTCTAGGCAGTCAAGACAGGAGTCGAATACGTCGTCGTAAACCGAGAAATCATCCATGAAGACCTCTAAGCACTCCCCTACCATGTCCGAAAAGATCGACAACATGCATCTCTGAAAAGTCGCAGGGGCATTGCATAGCCAAAATGGCATGCGTCGGAAGGCGTATGTGCCGAAGGGACAGGTAAAGGTGGTCTTCTCCTGGTCCTCAAGAGCGATGGTCACCTGGTTGTAGCCCGAGTACCCATCCAGAAAACAATAATGGCTCTTCCCTGCCAGTCTCTGAACGATCTGATCAATAAAGGGCAGGGGAAATGATCCTTCTTGGTGGCCTGGTTGAGTCTCCTGTAGTCAACACAAACCCGCCAAGAAGTGGGTACTCGTGTAGCAATCTCCTCTCCATACTCGCTAATCACTGTAGTGATGCCCGTCTTCTTAGGTACCACATGCAAAGGGCTGACCCACTTGGAGTCGGAGATGGGATAGATAAAATCGGCGCTCCACCATTTCGAAATTTCCTTCATGACAACCTCTCTCAGATTTGGGTTCAGCCGCCGCTGGAACTCACGCGACGGCTTCGCCTTATCCTCGAGATAGATATGGTGGGAGCACAGGGCCAGACTAATCCCCTGGAGATCTGCTACGCTCCATCCTATCGCCTTGCGGTTCTTTTCAACAACCCCCATCAAACGGGATTCCTGCTCTCCAGTCAAATTGGCTGAGATAATGACTGGGTATATCTCATGCTCACCCGCAAGGAATATATACTTCAACGACGAAGGAAGCAGCTTCTGCTCTGGACAAACTGGTGCCGGCAAATCTGGCTTCTGAAGAAGTCGTGTGTATGCTGCCAAATCTGCCCGGGAGAATGAGAACTCTCTCTCACAAACTGGATCTGGAGAAGGCTGCTCAACTGGACTGTCTCTGCTCTGCTCGGCATCTTCCTCCTCCTTAGCTTTAAGCTCAGTGGAAATCAGGTCTGGCATATAATCCTCATAATTTGCCCACTCATACTCTGACTCCGAGGGATCTGCATCATCTGCGGTGGCATCAGTACCACCATCATCACAAAAATCTGTGTCGCGGTCAAGAACCTGCTTTGCTGCCTCTAAAGTATCCTGAACCAGGAATGTGCTATCCAAGCTCTCCTCTGCTATCATCTCTGCATCAGCGGTGTCTGGAAATGAGAGGATGGCCTGTGCTGCTTGGTCTGCCCAAACTGCCTCATCGTCTGTGATCACAAAGTCACAGTCCTGGTGGATGTCTAGCCCGGCATCTGTCAGCTTCTCTATATCTGAAGTGGTCTCGGAGCATGATCTATCTCTGGCTCTGCTGTCCTCGATCGTCTCTATTTGTACACTTTCGCCTTCGACGTAAAAGTATACCTTCCCTCTATCATGGTCGGTCACTGCCTTGGCTGTGGCCAAGAACAGACGACCGAGAATGATGGGGGTATCGGTCACTGAATCAGGGATCTCCATGTCCAACACTACGAAGTCCACGGGGAATTGCAGGCCCTGAATAGTGACGACAACGTCTCGCAACAACCCCTTCAACCTCTTGACAGATCGAACGGCAAACTGAAGGACTGCCCTGCTCTGTCTAAGAGTGCCCAACTCGAAGAGGTCGAGAAGGGATGCCGGAAGGAGGTTGATCGACGATCCGCTATCTAGTAGAGTACGGTCGAACCTCTGCTCACTGATATGGCATCTGACATAAGGGGCTCTTGAATCTGGCCTCTTGGCCGGCAGACGGTTCTGGATCGCGAAACAAGTGGCTTTCGTCAGCACATGGATCTCGGAGTGGTGGTTCCTCCTCTTCCTCCTGACTGTGGTCCTGTCTTTCAATGAACGCTGAAGAAGGGGGATGTGCTGCAAAGCCTCCTGAAGAGTCAGTTGTATGTGAAAACGGTCTATCATCTGCTGGCTGAACTCTTCCTGCTCTCTCTTTTTTGGATTTCTGTTTTCTTCCCCTTCCCCATCTGAAGGGCTCTAGGGAAGGGGATCACTGGGTCCTTCTTAGATGAAGGACTAGGAAAAGGTCTAGACGGCTCGACGACCGGATCTGCACATACATCAAGCACCACAGTAGGACCAGAAGAACATAAACCCTTTCCTTTATTCACAACAGAGTTCCGAGATACAGGTGCAGAAGAAGGAAAAACAACATGTCTCTCAGAATGAACACGGGTGGCCTCAGTACCACCATCGGCTGGGTCGGCTGGAAGACTCACGGCCTCAGTACCGCGCTCTGGCTCGGCATCATGGGTGGCCTCAGTACCACCTCCTCGAACTGGTGAAAAGGTGGCCTCAGCACCGCCTGTGGAATCAGCATCCTTGGTGGCATCAGTACCACCGTCGTCATCCTCCTCGTCGGGCACTCTAGGTGGATCCTCATGATGTAGCTCAGATGAGGCGCCACCTGCTGGCATTCTACCGCTCCTAAGTGTAACAAAATCAGTATCAAACAGATATCCAGTCATATCACCAAATGTATCACTAGGAGTGGTATACTCAGTATAAGCTACCTGCTCAGATTTCCGCTTTAGGCTGTTGGGGTTCGGCTCTATCTGGACAGGGATGGTGGCCTTCCCTCTCACAATGTCCCGCATCTCCTGGCGGAACTCGTCCATCTCCCGTCTGAAGGTAGTCTGCTGATCCGTGAGGAGGCGTGCTATGTCATCCAAGACAGGGTTCTCAAGGGAACCCGACGGGTAGCCTCTCTGGTAGTGAGTCTGCTGGATCTGCTGCTGTGGCTGAGAGGGGTATGGGTGATGCTGCTGCTACTGCTGGTGAGGCTGATCTCGCCTCCAAGATTGTCCCTCCTGATAGGGACGAGGACCATAGGGTGACTGCTGCTGCTGTGGTGGTGGGTACACTGGGGGCTGCTGCTGCGGCTGGTGATCTCTCTGATGGTTGTACTGGCCACCCTGTCCTGACGGCTGCTGCTGGGGTTGGGTACCTCCGTTCTCCCACCGGAATCTGGGATGGTCTCGTCGGATACCGGGCTGAGGGCGGTCATACCAAATCCCGTTGACATCCATCATTGGCTCTGCATCGTACTGGGCTGGCGGGAGTACTGCCAGAGGCTGATCCGGCTCGTATACCACCATCTGCAAGTCTGAAGATGGTGGTGACTGGTAGGTGGGCTGCGGCTGCTGGTACGGCTCCGCCTGTACAAGGTGAACCTGTCTAGGCTGCTGGTGTGAGCTGGAGCGCTGGAACAAGCTGCTGCTGCTGTCGTGATCGCCTCGCGACTGAAGATGGGGCTGAGAAGCCGTCTGTGCCTCCTGGAGGCACAAGAGCTGGGTCTTCATGTCGCTCAGAGTCTGTGCCATCTGCTCCATCTGAGTGATGCCCTGGCACTACTTCTTCTCAATCAGCTCCATCCGATCCAACTTCTCGCTAATGATACCCATGTCCACAGCTGATGACTCTGCCTGTGCTGCTGCTACTGCGGACGAACTGGAAGGACCGGCGTCGACCCATACTATCCTTTGGTACTGCACCGGTCCTGGCTGCTGGGGTCTGCCCTGAGTGTACAACCAGGTCTGGGACATCACCATGTAGTTCTCGGCCATCTCCTCGTAGATGGCCCAGACCTGATCGTGATCCTTGGCGAAGTACGACATGCCACAAGAAGCGTTCACCAAGCCCTGAAGCTCTGGTGTCAGCCCGCTGAAGAAGCTCTGAACAAGGTTTGGCTTGGAAATGTCATGGTGCGGGCATCTTTCGGTCAGCTCTCGAAACCTCTCCCATGCCTCATGGAACTGCTCGTTGGGAAGGATAGAGAACTTGCTGATCAGGGCTCTCGCGGCATTGGTCCGCCCGAGTGGATAGTACTTGTGCAAGTACTCGGCGCGGAGCTGCTCCCAAGTGTAGACAAACTTCCCCAGGTGCTTCAGCCAGGTGGCTGCTCTGTCTGCCAAGGAAAAGGGGAAGGCAATTATCCTGACAGTATCCTGGTCCACCTGACGATCGTGGACAGTACTGCAAATCATCTCAAACTCCTGCAGGTGGAGATGAGGCTCCTCAGTAGCCAAACCGTGAAACCGGGGAAGGAGATGCAAAGTGTTCGGGGGGAACTTGAAATCCCCCACGATAGCTGGTAGCACCACCCAACGGTGCGTCAAAGTCGATCCGGGATGGTGGTTCTCCCGCATCGTCCTCGGTGGTCCTGCTCCGCCTCCTGCTGCTACTACCGCGGCTGCGGCTGCTGCAGCAGCTGCCGCATCGTCGAGTCCTCCTCCGCGGTTCTCGCGGTCGGCTCTCAACTGCTCAAGCTCTCGCCTCATCTCGATCATAAACGCTCCCTGATCCCTCAACTACTGCTGCACTGAATCAAGTGAGGCGATCAGGGTGGAGTTGATCGCACCCTGGTCCAGAACGAAATGCTGATCTCCCCGTGGACGTCCAACACGATCATCAGAACTGCCGGCCATCGTTTCTGAAAAATCAAAACAACCGAACTCAGGTGTCGATTAATTATCTGTCTGTCTCTTCTGTGACACTGGTATCTCGGTCTCAGAAGAAGAAGGGTGGTCGAGGGGGAACAAGGCGGAATCGTACTCGGGTTCGGAGAGCGGGTCTGAGCTCTCACGAACCGACCTAGATGAAGGGACTGGAGTGCTAAAAAGCGGTACAACCAGAGGCTGCCTAAGAGACCTCCTGCCCATCATCGTGATCTGGCGAGTAGTGTGGATGAGATCTGGAGAAACTATGAGTACAAGCAAACCCCCAGTTCACCAACGCAACGCGAGCTGAAGACCGTAAAGGTTCGGTCAATTTATCTTGTCAATTTTATTTTTGTGAACACTCAAGATATCGGAGCGATTACGTGACCTGTTGGGATACCCGATACTCTCCCAACCGACTGTCCCGCACAGAAGAGTCGGTAATCAGTCGAGATGAGTACCGGAGGGCTTTACCTAGTGTACGTGTCACTCTCTCGCACAAGCAAACCAAGCAATGAGGGGGTTGCTCTCCCCAAGACAATTTTTTAGTTAAGTGTCTTTTAGGATCAATAGTTTTAGCAGTCCCAATTTTATTGTTTTTCTTTTTTAGATATTTTTCATACAAGAAAAAACGCCTAACGAATTTTTCGATTCTCCTGGTTATTAAGTCAAAAACAGGGGGGAGAAGACAAAAAAGCCGATGCGCGATAAATCAATGATGCATGTAGAGATAGAAATGCGTACCTGTCTCCAGAACTCTACATGTAATATGATCCGTGCAGAATTTAAAGACAAAAATAAAACTACCTATATGGTGCAGTGGAAAACCGAGTCCTAAGCAGGCAACTTCTATTCGAAAGCACCGTCTAGCTGGTCACTCACCCTCGATCCAAAGAGTCCGGTCTAGAGCCACCCCTCCTCTTCTCGACAGGTCGAGTTCAGGAGTAGCGCTTAACGGGGCAGGCTCGCGACGCGTAGGCTCTAAGGAAAGTGAATCAGCTATTTTTATTAATGTTTTATTAGTAGGTCCAGTTAACGATCTATAGGTACGAGCAATCTATTAGGTGTGTGGATCCTACTGAATACGACACAATCAATCAGAAAGTCCTAAAGCTAGGGGCTCGAGAAAAACTGCGTAAAATCGTAAACGGCAGCGAAAAATCTAAAACCGCGAAGAAAAACCGCGAAAAATGTAAGGGTCCCCGAGCACACTCGGACTTTGATAAAATACCTAAAGTCTCAATCAGCCTGGAGGTAATTTTCCTTTAAAGAGAAAGAAACAAGGAAAATTTAGGCACCTTAATTATTATTTTTGGGTTTTTAGATTAATTATTAGAATTTTTATGAGTTTTTAGGTGTTTTTCATATTTTTTGAGTTTTATATAATGAAAAATGACCAAATTTGGTCAGAAAGTCAAGCAAGCAAAAAGACACAGTAGCTAATTTTTTTTATAATTTTTAGGTGAGTTTTAATATTTTTTGTGATTTTTTAAATCAAACAGTGAAGAAAAGGGGTGTTTTTGAATTTTTAAAAATATCAAATAAAAGCGAAAATGTCCCCAAAAATTCTAGAAAATTTTACAACATGGCAGGAGCCATGTTCCAATTTTCATTGAATTCGGAGTAAATTTGATATATTATTCAAAAATAAAACCTAGGTACAGTGCACAGGGCCCTGTATGTAAATATCCAAAGCTCTGGGAGGTCCAGTGCAAACTTCCCAAGAAATCACGCGCGCGACGCGTGTCTGGGGCACACAGGGACCTATATGCAAAGAAATAAAGTTCCTGGGCTAAATAATAACAAGTATTAAAAGCCCAGGAAACTTAATGTAATTTACCCACGAATATAACGCACATGCGCATAAAAAGCACTCACATGGGCATATCTGCAATTAATTAAAACATTTCATTCTTTCCATAACATTGCAGAACTACAGAGCTAGACATGCAAAATACCCAACAAAGCACGTGTCGATGTACGTGCTACACTACAAACAGGGGCATATGTGCAAATATAGAAACAAACAGGGTCTAAAGTGCAAATGTACCAACGTAAACAAAATCCTAAAAATATTTACAGGACTGAAATGAAACTACACTAAAGATAAGGGCCTAAGGGATAAATTACCCTTTATTAAATCCGAGGGTCGGATGCGTGCCACGTGGTGGATCGAGCGGTCGAGAACGGGTGGCACTCTAACGCTAGACTCCTCGGGCTGATCGGACGAACAGGGCCTCGCCACGTGGGGGATCGAATCGAGGGGAAGCACTGTGGCTAAACCTCGGCCATCGGACGGTCCAGAGCACTCCTCCAAAGATCTGACGCTATTGGTGGCTCCTCAGATGGACGGCTGTGATACGAACTGGAGCGGGAGGTGCATCAGATGGCTGCTGGAGGTCCTCGAAGAACAAGTGGCCGGCGAACTTCGTGGCCCAGTACGCGCGCTCCGAGCCTCCGCGGGGGCTTCTGATGATCGAGAAAGCTTTGCCTTAGCCTTCCGCGTCTGTGGGACCTCTCCAATGAATCAACGGAGCTCCGGAGAGCTCGGTCGACCCCAGCGGAGGAGGAGCTCCGGTGCTCGAATGGGAAGACCTCAGATAGCCTTCCTGGGACCTGCAAAATGACACCAAAAAGCTCCTGGGTAGAGGGCAAACTGCCTCGACCCCGTAAGCGGCTGTGAAGGTGAGCAGTGCGGTGGTGCGGGCGAACCCCGGCGATGCGACGGCGAAGGGGTTCGAACCCCAGCTCCTGTGCGAGCTGGGTTGAACGGAGGTGTGGAGAAGGTGCGCGGGAGAAGGGCGAGCGTGATGGGGGATTCCGATGATCGATACGAAGATGGATGTGGCCGGAATCAGAGGTGGACGGCAACGGCGAGAATTGGGGGAAACTCAAAATCAGAGAAAAGGGGAAAGAATCTAAACTACATGGATGGAGGGATCGACTGGGGATGAGCTGGGCTAGCTCTGGTCCTTGCCTCGCGGGTCGTCGTGGCCCGAGGCTCTAGCGGTACCTCCTGGAGGCGCTCGGCAGCGGAAGCTCGCCGGATCTATGTCTCCTTACTCCATCCTTGCTGCAACACCCTCTGGGGTGAGATGTCACTCTCGGCAAGACGGTGGAGGTCACTGGTTGGGGAGTAAATGAGCCAAAGATGCTTGAATCGTGCGGCGGAGCTGACCTATATAGTGTTAGGGGTCCGAGAAGAATGAGAGTCGGGTGCGAACGTCGAGGCACGGACCCCTAAGATCCACCCCGGCCGAGGGTCTCGGATCTGCAAGGAAGGATTAGGACCCGGGGTTTAGGGTTTTAGTGATCGGATCAAGAGAGGAAAATAAGGTGAAATCGGGTCCGGCGTTGGATCCGCTGGGGAAGAAGGTCCGCGGAGGGAGTTGACCAGGGTCAACAAACCCCCGTGGACCAATCAGAATCAACCACGTGGAAAATGTTTGGAAATTCAATTAAAAATAGCAAATGGTCGATTTATTAAAAACTTAAAACATGAAATATTTTTGTTTTAATTTTTTCTATTTTTGGTGCTTTTTAATTAATTTTTCAAAATAAAAATAGGGTATTTACAATATAGTACTATACATAGGTATATACACAATATTGAATTTTTATTTTTGATTTTTAATTTGTTATTTTTATACACTTTTATCCCCATTTTAAATTTTATTTATTTATAACATAAAATTAGGAATAAAAGGGTATTTTTATTTAATTTTTATTATTTATATACAAGGGTAAAATAAATAGATATATACATTTATATACATGGTATATGTACAATATTATTTTTGGTTTTTAGTTTTGTTCTTTTTGTTTTGTTTTTTTTGTTTTTATTTTATTTATTGATAACACAAAAGATAGAATATTTACAAAATTTTTGGAATTTTAATTAATTTATTTATATGGTGAAATAAATATAGGGGTGGTTGTATGTACATGGTGGATATATACACAAGTGACTCTTTTTATTTTCTTTTTAATTTTTCTATTTTTGTTTTGATTTTTATAATTATATATACAATATATACAAACCACTTTTATCGTATTTTTGGGAGGAAAATATTTTTATTAATTTACAGGTCTATTTGCACATATGAGTCCCTATCTCCCTCTACTCTGTCTTTTATACGATCAGGCCCATGTTGAGCCCTCCCTTGGGGTTAGGTTGCTCAATATTTATTCTAAATATTTCCTCTTTTTCTTTTGTCTCTTTATTCTTTTATCTTTGCACGAAAACATACTAATTATAACTTTTTACACAATACATGCTTTTGCTAATTATTTTTATTTACATGAATATACATGCATTTGCAAAGGTTTTTGTAGCTAAAATATAAGAATTAAGAGTGATGAATGGGTATTCATCAATAACCCACTATATTCAGCACATGTTCAATAAAAACACTCACAGGGGTATATGTGCAATAACTAAAAGTATTTCTCATTCATTAACAACCAGAAACTACGACCCACAGAATGCAATTTCACCAAAACATCATGTGTCGATGCACGTGTCCACAATATACAGGGGTGGAAATGCAATTAAAATAAACTAACAAGTCCTCTATGCAAATGTTCCAAAATAAAATGAACTACGGAAAATATTTACAGGACTAAATGCTAAAACAAAACATGAGGGGGGGCTAAGTGAAATTACCCCTATTACTTATCCGAGGGCTGGGATGACGCCACGTGTTGAATCTGACGGCTGGGAGTGATGGCGCCTCAACGCAGGTCCTCTGGGATGATCGGACGGTGGAGGGCTCGCCACGTAGGATATCTGACGGTCGAGAGTCGATGGCTTCCCTTCGCTGGATGGAGGGCGGAGAAGAGGACACGTGGTGTATCCAACGGCTACTACTGGCCTCTTCTTCGCCTGAATCGAACGGTCCGTATAAGATCTGGCAGGTGAAGGCCAAACGAACGGCTCTGGAGGGTCCTCCAAGAACAGATGGCCGACGAACTTCGCCGGCCCAGAACTCGTGCGATGGACCTCCACGGTTGCTGCTATGATGTGGAGGAGCTCCGCCGTGACGTCCCGCAGCTGCTACTGGTCTCCGATGAGGCCGGGAACGTCGGAGACGCTCCGGCGATGACGGTGGCCTGGAGCTCCTGTGCTCGAACGGGAAGACCTCCAGATAAAGCCCTTCTGACCTTAAAAGTGGCACACAAAGCTCCTGGGTCGAGGGCAAAGTGCCTCGACCCGGTTAGAGGCGAGGTGGGTGCTCTGTGCGTCGAGATGGTCGATCTCCGGCGAAGCGACGACGGTGAAGATCGAAGACCCTGCTCTGGGGCGAGTCAGGGGGTGCGAGTGGGTGCAGAAGGTGCGGAGGAGTCTCGTGGGTGTGAGGGTCGAGTCCTATGGTCGAAAGGGGGACGGGTACGCCCGGAATCGATAGTCGAAGGCGAACGGGGGATTTGGGCGTAAATGGAAATTCGAGAAAGATAGAAGCAATTCGGCTTACTGGATGATCGAAGTCGACTGTGGAAGAGCTCCTGGAGCTCTTGGTTCTTGCCTCGAGGGCCGTCGATGCCCGAGGCTCGAGCGCTGCTCCTGGGCGGCGCACGACGACGCTAGGCTGCCGGATCAGTGGCCGGGACACTTCCTCCTCACTGCGACACCACCAGTCGCTAGCTGTCACTCAGGCGAAGGTAGTGGAGGTCCTAGGATGGGAAGGCAGAGCCAAAGATGGCTGGAATCGAGCGGCGGAGCTGAGACTAAATAGTCCTAGGGGTTCGAGAAGATGGGGTCGGGCATGGAAATCAGAGCTCGGACCCCTAGGGGAAACCACCAGGCGTGGATCTCGGTTGATTCCTCTTTAATCGGGACCCGGGGTTTAGTGATTTGGGACTCGGATCTGGTTTGGATAAATGGGCGAAATTGGGTTGGTACTCAGATCCGCGGGCTGGTGGTCCAAGGGGGGAGTTGACCAGGGTCAACGATCCCCCGTGGACCAATCAGAGCCCGCCAATTATGATTTATTTGATCATTTATTTTAAAATAGTAAATGACCGAATTTTAAAAAAGTTAAAACATGAAAAATGTTACTTTATTTTTAAACTATTTTTTGTGATTTATATTTATTTTTCTGAAATATAATTTAGGTATTTACAAAATATTATTATTATATACATGTATATACATATGTATTTTTTATTTTTGAGTTTTAATTATTAATTTTTATATAAATTATTCCAATTTTATATTTTATTTATTTATAGGATAAAATTTGGAATAATATGGTATTTTTATTTTATTTTTATTAATTATGTACATGGGTGAAATAAATAGTCTTATTTATATACATGTATGGTATATATACAATGTGGCTTCTGATTTTTATTTTTATTTATTTTTATTTTTATTTAATTGTTGTGGTTTTTTTTATTTTATTTATATACGTTGTGGAATATAGAATATGTACATATTTTTATGGATTTTTATTTATTTATTTACAAGGTGAAATAAATAAGTATGTGGTCTTATGTACATGGTGAATATAGACAAGGGTGAAGGGATTTATTTTCTTTTTAATTTTCTTTTATTTTTCTCATTTTTGTTTTAATTTAATATTTAAAAATATTTACATGTAAATACACACCCATTTTTATTTTTATTTAGAGGAAAATATTTTTATTTATTTACAGGTATATATGTACATACATGAGCTTCCTTATCTCTCTCTACTTTGGTTTTTATGCGGTCAGGCCCATGCTGAGCCCTCCCTTGGGATTAGGTCGCTCAATATTTATTCTAAATATCTCCTTCTTTTTCTTTTATTTCTTTATTCTTTTATTTATGCACAAAAACATGCTAAAAATGCATATTTACACAATGCATGCTATTTGACAATTATTGATATTTACAGGAATATACATGTGTCTTACATGGGTTTTCTAGCTAAAATAAAAGAATAAAGAGTGATGGATGGGTATTCATCAATGGTCCACTGTAATACATCACCTGTTGTATTACAACAGTGTTAGCAGAGGTTCCGATCTCCAGAGTGACGAAGGGATGCCATCACCTGTTGTATTACAGCAGAGGATCCGGTCTCCAAAGTGACAAAGGGATGACACACATCTGTGGAGTATCCGGGCATGTAAGAATTCATTTGGTGATACTTTTGAAGGGAACATCATCTCAAGGCAATTAAAGAATCTCCATCAAAATGGGGATATTCGAAATTTACAAATAGAGGTGTGACTTTCATAAGATATAACTTGGCAACTATGAAATTAAATATATAAATTAAAAAGCAAATGGTTGTGGATATTGATATTGATATTAGTTTTTCTTATTTATATTTATATATAATATTTACATTGTGATGCTTTGTTTATTTTGTTGGTTGATAAACAAAGAGCCCGAAGGGATGCGGCCCAGGAGGGCGTAGTGCGGCTGGACGGCTTGGAGGATCAAAGAGAGCTAGAACAGGAAGAGATAGCTGAGAGGGCGAGGCTGTTAGAAGAGTTGTTGCTCGAGGATACAAAAGAAGAGTTAGAATGGAGGCAGATATCCAGGAAAAAGTGGTTGTGGGAGGGAGATGCGAATACAAAATTTTTCCATGTAATGGCATCAGGAAGAAGGAGGAGAAACTACATCCACGAGCTGGAGGTCAGGGGGGAGAGGGTAGTGGGGGACACACAGCTGGGTCGTGCTCTCCAGGGACATTTCGTGGAAGTGACTAGGAGGAGACGAGTAGAGGGTTGGGGCTGGATTGGGAGAAGGGTGAAGGTGTTGTCAGGCGAGCAAGTGGTGGGGCTTAAGGCCCCTTTTAAAGAGGAGGAGGTTAAGAAAGCAGTATGGGGACTGAATGCAGACGGTGCCCCTGGTCCAGATGGTTTTCCAGTCTTTTTCTACAGAGAATTTTGGGATTTGCTGAAGGATGAGCTTATGGAAGTGATCAATGAGTTTAGGGAGGTGAAAAATGGAAAATGAGAGAGCCTCTAAGTAATGGTCTGACAGATCAAGCTCACTGTCGTTGAGGCGACTACTCAGGCCTTCACGTTGATCAACAATTAACCCACACAATTAATCAAGCAATCAAGAGAAAGGATTAAAATTTATTATACCCTACTAAGAATGTATAGTGGCAAGCAAGTAGGGGTCGAACACATGAAGCGAGGGAGTAAAGTAAACTAAATAATAGTCAAATGCCTTATGTCTTGTAAACTACTCAACCAATATGGACTTTTTTGTGGGTTTTTTATTTCTTTATTTTTATTTAATTTTTTTGATTTAAAATTTTTGTATTTTGATTTTTAATTTACTGATTTTGTATTTTCTTTTTATATTTTGTATTTTTGTATTTTCCTTTTCTTGTAGTCAAGATATAATATATGTATGGTATATATATATATATTAAAATAGGTGAGAAATAAAAATAGGAAAAAATAATCAAAATACAGGACATAAAATATATTTGTGTCTTTTATATATTTCTAATGTTTTTGTGATTTTTCTATGTTTTGCCAAATTTTTTGTTATTTTTAAAGGTAAAAATACTAGAAAACAGTGATCTAGTTGCTGGCCGAAATTGAAATGAGGATGAAAAATATCAATCAGTGTCTAAAATTCCTCAAATTAATTTTAAACTAAAGACAATAGAATAGAGAAAAAAACTGAAATTGTATTTTTAGGATTTTTGTAGAATTTTTAAGATTTTTATGAAGATTTTAGGGGTTTTGTAATTTTTAGGAGTTGTTTTTTGTAATTTTTAGTGATTTTTGGTCTAGGGCTAAAGCACAGAGAAACACACAAAAAATATTTTTTTTGGAATTTTTCAAAAGTTTTTATAATTTTTATGTATTATCTAATGCAAACAGTAGAGAAAATGCGCATTGTTGAATTTTTATAAATATTAAAATGCAATAAAAATGTGAAATGAAAAAATGGCGTAGAGGTAAAATGCAACAGGAGTCTATGCTAATTTTTTGGAGATTTTTAGAGATTTATAGATGCATCAAATAAATACTAGCAACATCAAGAAAATACAAACATGTAGGGGTATTTTTGTAAATATGGAAAAACTCAGGGGCCTGCATGCAATTTTTACACAAAATATATAATTCAATAAAGAACGTTATGGACTAATTAGAAATAAACAACACCGCAGGCCCTTCCCTGCAAAAATCTCAAAATCACGCGCCTAATCACGTGGTCCTGGTAGGGACCCAAGTGTAATTAACAAAACTCTTAGGGACTTTACTACAGTTTATCCAGAAATATTACACTGTAATTAAATGTTTCGATACTAAAATGAAATAGCCACACTCATAGGGGATCCCCTGCAAAATGCCCGCACCTCACACGCACATCCACGTGAGGTAACGTGGCAGAGGACCTACGTGCAATTAGAGGATGTTCAGGGGCTAGTTCCTAAATATTACAAAAGTTTTTAACTGCAGATGAAAGTTCTAGAACTATAAAATAAATACAAAAAGGGCTTGGGTTAAAATGCAAAATACCCAAGCTTTGCGCGGGAGCGGACGACTGAGATGCGTCCCCTTAAACACGTGGCGCGCGCTGAACGCACAATACCCCTTCGCATCGGACGTCTGCGATTAGATGGTGGAGAGGCGAACAACGACGCAGATGGAGTAGATTGGACGACGACTGGAAGACCTAGGCTCCTGTTCTTGATCCAACAATCAGATCAATCTATGGGCAAGACTCCTCAATAAACCAGATCAGAACAAGTCTACATACACAAACTCTAATGACCATGAATCTTTCCTTGTACAGTGTAAGTGATATGTAGCTCCCCACCTCAGAAGTAACAAAGAAACAACCTCCCCCAACATGGTAACTCTAATGCCTCGGTCTAGCAACTCTTTCCTCGAGAAGCGGGGTATTCCCTTCTAAGTTCAAGTGCAACCGGCTCAAGAAGAGGGGGAAGAAGAGAATGGACCATGACCAGTGTAGCCATGTATCCTTGGGAGCTCTAACCAGTGTAGCTGAGTCTCCCGCTGCAAGCTTCATGAGATGGAACATGTATACCATAAGCTTTGCTTTATTTGACTATATACACTCTGGTGGGATTATTAAATTTTCAATCCGACCGACCATTTTTTTGGAGTTCTTTTATTTTTGCACATTTTTTTGTGCAATTGTACAACATATCTACATGGTGCAGCATATATACAAGGAGTTTTTCCTCTTGAGCTAGTAGACTATCCCTCTTTTGAAGCTTTATTGCAACCCACAACTTTATCTTTAGACTTCATCACCACCAGACCAAGTTGAGACGCACTTCCTTCACTAGAAGAAGAAGAGAGGTTCCGCCTAGAAGTACTACCCTCATATGCTACCCCAAGCCAAAGGAAACTGCCTCCTCACTACCTCATCCGTGGAGAGCTATGTGTAAAGTGCTGGTGCAAGTAAAGCCATTGTCTCTGAGAGTCTTGCGTGTGTTGTTAAGTGCTCTACTTAGGCTCATCAAGATGACATATGCTCATAGCCTAGTGGACTCAAAGAATTAAGTCACCATGGACCTGAAAAGCCTTAACCCTAAGCCCTATAAGGTTCCTCTTAGAATTAGGTGGATTAAGATCTTAATCAAGATCCATTTTCCAATTTAATTCCAGGCTAGTTTAAATATCAACTATGATTCAGGAAAAACTATACAAATATTTACAAAGATGCTATTTACAAATATGCAATTTACAAATATTTACAATCATGCAAAATTTTTGAAAAATGTTTGAAAACATGGATGTATGCATGAATGCGAAGTTTTGCAAAAAATATTTACAAACATTTACACAAGGTTTTTGCAAACTTTTTGTTTTCAAAACATTTTACAAAAATTTTGTACTATATACATAATTTTGTTATGAAAATATTTACAAATCCTTTACACAAATCATTTTACAATCATTTGTACAAAAATAATTTGTATAAATAAATAGGTATGTGCAAAATGAATTTTATATACAAGGGAAAAATTTTTAAATTTTATGGGTTTTTAGCCATTTTTATTTATTATCACACTCACACAAAGTACGAGTTATGGCTAAAGTATATATGAAATATATACACACCCCCCTATACTTAGCTCGAACGATGTCCTCGGAGTGATCAAGAGCGATGAAGAAGACATAACTCGTGCTTAGTATAGGGAAGTGAAAAGGAATGGCTATATATAGAGATGAATCAAAGAATAGAATGAGGATAACTCGGTGTTTTCCCCCTATACTTAGGATCAAGTAATCCTAAGTATAGTAAGCTGTACATGAAGGGAAATCCGAGTGAAGGATGTACAGAGTCTACCCCCCTATACTTAGGGTGAAATATCCCTAAGTATAGGCAGCAAAATAGGGATAGAAAGAATCAAAAGAATACCCGAGAGTCCTACATCCCCCCTATACTTAGGGTAAAGTACACCCTAAGTATAGCATAATCATAAGATGAGAAAAAGGGATGTGGGACTAAAGAATAGTGTGATATGGACAACTGGATCTATACAGGTCGGAAGAACAGTGATAACCAGGCGTGAGATGCAATAGATGTGAGTCAAGAGACCACATCTCACGCAAAGTGAATAGGGGCAACATCAACGACCCGCGGCTCATGATCTAGATATGGTTTGAGCCGCTGGCCGTTCACTCGAAAGGTACTCTCAGAAGACAACTCAGATATGTCAATACTCCCATTGTGTGTACCTTCCTCACTAAATATGGTCCCTTCCATTTGCTCTGTAGCTTCCCTGAGAATAATCTAAGCCTAGCATCAAACAGCCATACTCTCTGTCTTGGCTCAAACTGCTTGTGGCTAATATGGGAATCATGCCACTCTTTCATTCTCTCCTTATAATGTAAGTTGTTTGCAAAGGTGGTATCACGAAGCTCCTCCAGGGCTGCTAACTTTGCCCTCCTCTGGTCTCCCACACTATCTAGATCCAAAAGTATATCAGTGACTGCTCAAAGTGACCTATGTCTCAGCTCAACAGGTAAATGGCACGGCTTGCCATAAACGAGGCTAAAGGGAGATGTACACAAAGGAGTCTTGAAAGACGTCCGATATGTCCACAAGACCGAGTCCAAAAGCTGTAACCAATCCTTTCGGTGAGGGCGGACGACTTTCTGCAATATAGTCTTGATCTCCCTGTTCGACACTTTAGCAAGACCATTCGTCTGAGGGTGGTATGGAGTGGCTACTCGATGGTCTATGCTGAACTCGCTAGCAAGGGCCTTTACCTTTTCGTTGACGAAATGAGACCCCCCGTCTGATATCAACACTCTAGGCACCCCGAATCGTGAAATGATATTCTTCCTCAAAAATCTGCAAACAGTCCTAGCATCTGCGGTTCGGGCGGGGATGGCCTCAACCCAACGACTCACATAATCAACGGCCAACAGAATGTACTCGAATCCCTGACTCTTAGGGAATGGACCCATCAAATCGATGCCCCATACGTCAAAAACCTCACAGAAGTGTATGGGCTGCATCGGCATCATATCACACTGTCCACAAGTGTCCATCCTCTGACAGTCAGTACATCTGTTCACGAACTCATCAGAGTCCTTGAAGAGAGTAGGCCACCATAGGCCGGATTGGTTTTTAAAACTTCCTGTGCCATTCTCCTCCCTGAGTGATGTCCTCCTGCCTCCAGCTTGTGGCAGTAAGTAAGGATGTTGTGGTGCTCCTCTTGAGGAATGCACCTACACCAGATACTATCCCCTCCCTCATGGTAAAGGATGGGATCCTCCCAATGGTAAAACTTGGCCTTCGCAAGGAAGGTCTCAAGTTTCTGCCTGGGCCAATCTTGTGGAACTTTCTTGGCGACAAGATAGTTCACAATATCGACATACCATGGGAGCGAGCCGATAGCAAGGATCACCTCATCTGGGAAGGTCTCACAAATAGGGTCAATCTGCTCAGAATCCTCAAGGTACTCCAATCGGGAGAGATGATCCGCCACCACATTCTTGACTCCAGGCTTATCCTTAATCTCTATGTCAAACTCCTGGAGTAGAAGGATCCATCTGGTCAATCTAGCTTTGGCATCCTTCTTTGCCATGAGGTACCTGATGGCGGTATGATCAGTAAAGATGGTCACTCTAGATCCGATAATGTACGATCTGAACTTGTCTAGGGTAAAAACTACGGCTAGCATCTCCTTCTCAGTGACTGTGTAGTTCCGTTGCGCGGCATCCAATGTATGGCTAGCGTAGTGAATATCAAATGGGACTCCATCCCTCCTCTGTCCTAGCACGGCCCCTACGGCAAAATTGGAGGCGTCCGTCATGATCTCGAATGGGAGAGACCAATCAGGTGGCTAAAGGACAGGAGCCACTATCACACATCTCTTGAGAGTCTCGAACAGCAAAAGACACTTGTCATCGACAAGGAACTTGGTGTCTTTCATCAGCAGATCAGTCAACGGTCGGGCAACCTTACTGAAATCATGAATGAATCGCCGGTAGAAACCAACTTGCCCTAGAAAAGACCGTAACTGCCGTAAATTGGACGGTGGATTGAGTTTGCTAATAACATCCACCTTGGCGGATCAACCTCCATGCCCCTGTTGGAGATGATGTGGCCAAGCACCGTCCCATGAGTCACCATGAAGTGACTCTTCTCCCAAGATAATACCAGGCGAACCTCAATGCATCGCTGAAGGACTCGGTTGAGGCAGTCAAGACAGGAGTCGAATCCGTCGCCGTAGACCGAGAAATCATCCATGAAGAACTCCAAGCACTCCCTCACCATGTCTGAAAATGTAGACAACATGCATCTCTGAAAAGTCGCAGGGGCGTTGCATAGCCCAAATGGCATGTGTCTGAAGGCGTATGTCCCAAAGGGACAGGTGAAGGTAGTTTTTTCCTGGTCCTCTGGCGCAATGGCCACCTGATTGTAGCCGGAGTACCCATCCAAGAAGCAGTAATGGCTCTTCCCTGCCAGTCTCTCAATGATCTGATCTATAAAGGGCAGGGGGAAATGATCCTTCTTGGTGGCCTGATTGAGTCGTCTGTAATCCATGCAGACCCGCCAAGAAGTGGGTACCCGGGTAGCAATCTCCTCTCCAGACTCCGTAACCACTGTAGTGATGCCCGTCTTCTTGGGCACCACATGTAACAGACTGACCCACTTGGAGTCGGAGATGGGGTAGATAAAATCGGTGCTCCACCACTTTGAGATCTCCTTCATGACAACCTCTCTCATATTCGGGTTCAGCCGCCGCTAGAACTCATGTGATGGCTTTGCCTCATCCTCGAGATAGATGTGGTGAGAGCACAGAGCCGGACTGATCCCCTGGAGATCTGCTACACTCCATCCTATCGCCTTGCGGTTCTTTTCAAGAACCCCCATCAGACGGGATTCTTTCTCTCCAGTCAAATCAGCGGAGATAATGACTGGGTACATCTCATGCTCACCCGCAAGGAACCTATACTTCAACGACGCAGGTAGTGGCTTCAGCTCTTGACAAACTGGTGCGGGCAAATCTGGCTTCTGAAGAATCCGAGTGTATGCTGCCAAATCTGCTCAGGAAAATGAGAACTCTCTCTCGCAAACTGGATATGGAGAAGGCAGCTCAAGTAGACTGTCTCTGCTCTGCATGGCATCAACCTCCTCCGTATCTGTAATCTCAGAAGAAGTCAGATCTGGTGTAAGCTCATTAAACTCTTCCCAATCAAAATCTGACTCCGAGGGATCTATATCATCCATGGTGGCCTCAGTACCACCGTCATCACAAAACAAGTCTGTCTCGCGGTCTCGAACCGGCTCTTCTGCCTCAAAAGTATCCTGGACCAGGAATGCGCTCTCCAAGCTCTCCTCTGTTGGCGTCTCTGCATCAGTGGACTCTGAAGGTGAGAGGATAGCCTGTGTGTCTGGATCTGCCCATACTGCCTCATCATCTATAATCACGAAGTCGCAGTCCTGGTGGATATCTGGCCCTGTATCTATCATCTGTTATGTATCGGAAGTAGTCTCTAAGCATGCTGTATCTCTGGCTCTGATGTCCTCGACCGTCTCTGTTTGTACACTCTCGCCCTCGACGCGAAAGTATACCTTCCCGCTATCTTGGTCGGTCACGGCCTTGGTTGTAGCCAAGAACGGGCGACCTAAAATGATGGGGGTATCGGTCACAGACTCAGGGATCTCCATGTCCAACACAAAGAAGTCCACGGGGAATTGTAGGCCCTGAATCGTGACGACAACGTCCTTCAGCAACCCCTTCAGCCTCTTGACAGATCTATCAGCAAACTGAAGGACTGTCCTGCTCTGTCGTCGAGTGCCCAACTCGAAGTGGTCGAGAAGGGCTACCCGAAGTAGGTTGATCGAAGAACCATTGTCTAATAGAGTACGGTCGAACCTCTGCTCTTTGATGTGGCATCTAACATAAGGGGCTCTTGAATCTGGTCTCTTGGCCGGCAGACGATTCTAGATCACGAAACAAGTGGCTCTGGTCAGCACATGGATCTCTGACTGGTGATTCCTCCTCTTCCTCCTAACTGTGGTCCTGTCTCTAAGTGAACGCTGGAGTAGAGGGATGTGCTGCAAAGCCTCCTGGAGAGTCAGCTGAATGTGAAAGCGATCGATCATCTGCTGGCTCAACTCTTACTGCTGCCTCTTTTTTGGATTTTCTATTTTCTTCTCCTTTCCCATGTGATGAGCTCTAGGGAAGGGGATCACAGGATCCTTCTCAGATGAAGTACTAGGAGAGGGTCTAGGCTGCTCGATGGCAGGATCCACACATACATCAAGCACCACAGGTGGACCAGAAGAAAACAAACCCTTTCCTTTATTGCCAGCAATGTCCTGAGATACATGTACAGACGGAAAGACTACATGACTCTCAGAAGTGAAAATGGTGGCATCAGCACCAGCCTCGGCAGGTAGATGTGCGGCATCAGTACCGCGCTCTGGCTCGGCAACAATGGTGGCCTCAGTACCACCTCCTCTGGCTGGTGAAGTGACAGCCTCAGTACCGTCGGTGGGATCAACATCCGTGGTGGCATCAGTACCACCGTCATCATCTTTAGCGGCATCAGCACCGCTCTCCTCCTCGTCGGACGCTCTGGAAGTGGCCTCGGGGTGTTGCTCAGACGAGGCGCCGCCTGCTGGCATCCTACTGCTCCTAAGTGTGAAAAAATCAGTATCAAACAGATATGCAGACAAATCATCAAATGTATCACTAGGAGTGGCATACTCTGTGAAATCTACCTGCTCAGATTTCCTCTTTAGGTTGTTCAGGTTGGGCTCAATCTGGGCAGGTATGGCGGCCTTCCCTCTCACTATCTCCCGCACCTCCTGGCGGAACTCATCCATCTCCCGTCTGAAGATAGCCTGCTGGTCAGTAAGAAGGCGGGCTATGTCGTCTAAGGCTGGGTTCTCATAGGATGGCCCATAAGAACCTGAAGGATGGCCTCGTTGGTAGTGAGGCTGCTGCTGGTGCGGGTACTGTTGTGGCTGGTGAGAGGGGTACTGCTGGGGATGATACTGCTGCTGCTGAGGCTGCTCTCGCCTCCAAGACAATCCCTGCTGATGGGGACGAGGACCATACTACTGTGACTGCTGTTGTTGCTGCTGGTACATTGGGGGCTGCTGCTGCTGGTGATCTCTCTGATGGCTGTACTGGCCACCCTGTCCTGACGGCCGCTGCTGGGAGCTGGAACCTCCGGCCGACCAACGGAATCCGGGATGGTCTCGTCAGATACCGGGCTGGGGTCGGTCGTACCAAATCCCGTTGACATCCATCAACGGCTCTGACTCGTAAGGGGATGGCGGGAGTACTGCTTGAGGCTGATCCGGCTGGTATACCACCATCTGAGTGTCTGGGTATGGTGGTGCCTGGTAAGAAAGCTGCGGCTGCTGGTATGGCTCCGCCTGTACAAGGTGAACCTGTCTAGGCTGCTGGGGGCTGGAGCGCTGGGACGAGCTGCCGGTGCCACTCGGATCGCCTCGTGCCTGAAGACGAGGCTGGAAAGCCGTCTGTACCTTCTAGAGACACATGAGGTGAGTCTTCAGGTCACTCAGAGTCTGTGCCATCTGCTCTATCTGCATGATGCCCTGGCACTACTTCTTCTCTATGATCTCCATCCGGTCCAGCTTCTCGCTGATGATGCCCATGTCGGTGGCTGTGGACTCGTTCTCTGTTGCGGCCGCCGACAAAGTAGAAGGACCGGCGTCGACCCATGCTATCCTCTGGTACTACAAGGACTGTGGCTGGGGGCGTCCCTGTGTATAGAGTCAGGTCTGGGACATCACTGTATAATTCTCTGACATCTCCTCGTAGATGGACCAGAACTGATCATGGTCCTTGGAGAAGTAGGACCTGCCACAAGAAGCG
Organism: Ottelia alismoides; assembly: GCA_037367405.1. Classification (NCBI taxonomy): domain Eukaryota; kingdom Viridiplantae; phylum Streptophyta; class Magnoliopsida; order Alismatales; family Hydrocharitaceae; genus Ottelia; species Ottelia alismoides. The sequence continues at coordinate 150,231 of JAZKJV010010687.1, read as the reverse complement.
TTCACCAGGCCCTGCAGCTCTGCTGTCAACCCGCAAAAGAAGCTCTGAACAAGGTTCATCTTCGAGATGTTGTGGTGCGGGCATCTGTCGGTGAGCTCTCTAAACCTCTCCCATGCCTCATGAAACTGCTCGTTGGGGAGTATGGAGAAGTTGCTGATTAGGGCCCTCGCTGCATTCGTCCGCCCAAGTGGATAGTACTTGTTCAAGTACTCAGTGCGGAGCTGCTCCCAGGTGTACATGCACTTCCCCAAGTGCTTCAGCCAGGTGGCTGCTTTATCAGCCAGTGAGAAAGGGAAGGCAATCATGTGGATGGTGTCCTCGTCCACCTATCTCTCGTGGACAGTGTTGTAGATCATAAGAAACTCCTGAAGGTGGAGATGGGGCTCCTCAGTAGCTAGCCCATGGAACCGCGGGAGAAGCTGCAAAGTGTTCGGGGCGAACTTGAAGTCCCCCATGATGGCTGGAAGTACCACCCAGCGGTGCGTCAAAGTCGATCCGAGGTTGTGCAACTCCCGCATCGGTCTCGGAGGCTCTGCTACTGCTGCTGCGGCTGCTGCGGCTGCTGCTGCTGCGGCTACTGCCGTACCACCGGGTCCGTCCTCGCGCTGCTCGCGATTGGCTCTCATCTGCTCCATCTCTCTCCTCATCTCGATCATAAATGCTCCCTGATCCCTCAACTGCTGCTGAACTGAGTCAAGGGAGGCGATCAGGGTGGAGTTGATCACACTCTGGTCCAAGATGAATGTCTGCTCTCCTCGGGGACCTCCGAGGCGATCCTCGCTGCTGACGGCCATGGTCTCTGCAAAGACAAAAGACCCAAACTCAGGTGCCGATAAATCATCTGACTGTAGTCTCTCATCTAGCACTGGTATCTCAGAACTGGTAGAAGGATGGTCGAGGGGGAACAGGGTGGAGTCGAACTCGGGTTCGGAGAGCGGGTTTGAGCTCTCACGAACCGACCTAGATGAGTGGGCTAGAGTGCTGAAAAGCGGTGCAACCAGAGAATGCCTAAGAGACCTCCTGCCCATCATCGTGATCTGGCGAGTCGGGCGGATGAGATCTGGTAACAACAATGATCACAAGCAAACCCCTGATTCACCTACGCAACGCGAGCTGAAAATCGTAAAGGTTCGGTCAATTATCTTGTCAATTTTATTAGGTGATCAAGTCAGGGTAGTAGAACGATTAACGTGACCTATTGGGAATCCATTCTGCCAACCAGACTGTCCCGTATAAAAGGTCGGTAGTCTGATCGGGGCTCGGATATGGCTCTATCCTAGTGTGCGGGTCACTCTCTCGCTCAAGCAAACCAGACAATGAGGGGGTTGCTCTCCCCAAGACAAGTTTTTTGGTGTGGTGTCTTTTAGGGTCAAATAGAGTTAGTAGTCCCAAATTTTGTGATTCAAATTTTTAGGTATTTTTGAATAATCAAAAAAATCGTCTAACGAATTTTTCAGTTCTCCTGGTTATTTTAATCCAAAAAAGGGGGAGAAGACGAAAAAGCCGATGCGCGAAATCAATGATGCATGCAGAGTAAGAAATGCGTACCTGACTCCAGCAGTCTACATGCAAAATGATCTGCGCAGTATTTAAAGACTGAAATAAAACTACCTAAATGATGCAGGCGGAAATCCGAGCCATAAGCAAGTAGTTCTACTCGAAAGAACAGGTAGTCGACCACCAGCCTCCAATCTAAGAGTCTAGTCTAGGCTCACCCCTCCTCTTCTCGACAAATCGAGTTTAGGAGTGGCGCTTGACAGGATGGGCTCGCGTCACGTAGGCTAGAAGGTAGTGGATCGACTACTTTATTAGATTTTTTTATTGGTCCAATTAATCGATCTATAGGTACAGGCAAAATTATTAGGGTGTGTAGACCTACTTATTTACATCACAGTCAAGCAAAAATCCTAAGGCTAGGGACTAAAAACCGCGAGAATCAGAAAGGCAGGAAATAAATGGTAGAAAGCCGTGATAAAAGCCGCTAAAAACCGCGAAAAAGACGAGGGGTCCCCCGAGCACATCGGTGCTCGGCGAAACAGACCCCGAGAGTCTAAGTCCAAGCTGAGTGTCCTGTCCCTGTATTATAACAATAATAGTTCAAATAGTGCTGGAAATAAACCTAATCTAAAGCTATACTAATCTTCTCACACTCGGTTGTCTCCTCGCGCTCGCCTGCGGCTCCGTGCAGAAGGGAACCGCCTCCGATTGTCGCAGTTGCGTCGGCTCCTCGAAAGTCACCGCCTCGGTCCTCAGGCCCTCGCAAGCAAACAAATAGAGTGTATCAGACCAAATAAATGTCTAAACAAGTCAGAAAAATATATACAAAAATCTATACAGAAAACCGCGAAAAAGAAAGCCGCGGAAAAAATACAACTACTAAGCCGTGCTCCCGGCAACGGTGCCATCCTGATGACCGAAAAATCACTCAGATCAATTTGGGATAAAATATAAAATCACTCAAGGGTCGTTGCGACCCGGATCGAGAGAAATAATTCAGTCAATCAAGAAAAGATAAGCAGACCACCAAATAGAGATAAAAATCAATAAAAACAAATAGTGGCCATGGCTATGAGATTAGCCTGGTATAGCACCCAGGGTCGGACTCAGGGAGCACGAGAAGGCCTTGCGGCCTACGAAGTAGTCAACAAATATAAACAAATATTTTTTTGGTGGTTTTTAATATTTTTATATTTTTTGGATTTTTAAATATGAAGAAAAATGATAAAAAGGTGAAAACAAGCACAAATAACAATTCATTTAACTACTCTAAAAAGCTCCAAAAATTCAAACAAAAATATTTTTATATTTTTTATATTTTTTACTGTTTTTAGTAATTTTTTGATAATTTTATGATTTTTATGGGATTTTCTAAAAATAAAGGAAGGAAGAGAAACAATGCTACTGTCCCGCCAGGCTGCAAAGACCACTTAAAAATATCAAATGCTCTTTTCAAGGCCTGGAGGTAAGTTTTATGAAAAATACAAGCAATGAAGAAAATACAGGAAAAGAGTCTATGATTTTTGGAATTTTCTATGGGTTTTTAGAATTTTTATGAGTTTTAAGGGTTTTTTCAATTTTAGGGATTTTATATATCCAAAAATGACCAAAAATGCACAGAAATTCAAACACACAAAAATTAACAATTCCTAATTTTTTTAGAATTTTTGAAAGGGTTTTAATTTTTTTTGGATTTTATAATCTAAACAGAGGCAAAAATGGATGTTTTTGATTTTTTAAAAATAATAAAAGGGCACAAAAATGTACCCAAAAATTAGTGAAAATTCTACACAGTGACACGAGCCACGTTTCAAATTTTCACTCAATATGGATGAAAATTGATATTTTATTTAAATCCAACAAGAGCCCACAGTATACAGGGACATGTTTGTAATTTAAATAAAGTTTTGGGCTAAATAGATAACAAACTCAGAAGCTCAGGGGGTCCTGGTGCAAAAGGTCCAAGTTTGCACGCACAAGGCATGTGTACTGGGCACACAAGGATCCAAATGCGAAGGAAATAAGTTCCGAGGGCTTACTAGCAACAGGTGCTAAAAGCCCAGGGAGCTAATTGCAAATAACCCACTAAATTAAGCACATGTTCAATAAAAACACTCACAGGGGTATATGTGCAAATAAATAAAAGTAATTCTCATTCATTAACAACCAGAAACTACGACCCACAGAATGCAATTTCACCAAAACATCACGTGTCGTTGCACGTGTCCACAATATACAGGGGTGGAAATGCAATTAAAATAAACTAACAGGTCCTCTATGCAAATGTTCTAAAATAAAATGAACTGCGGAAAATATTTACAGGACTAAATGCTAAAACAAAACATGAGGGGGGCCTAAGTGAAATTACCCCTATTATTTATCCGAGGGCTGGGATGACGCCACGTATTAAATCTGACGGCTGGGAGTGATGGCGCAAACTCAGCTGCGTCATAGATGGGGCCTGTTCCCTCAACGCAGGTCCACTGGGATGATCGGACGGTGGAGGGCTCGCCACATAGGATATCTGATGGTCGAGAGTCGATGGCTTCCCTTCACTGGATGGAGGGCGGAGAAGAGGACATGTGGTGTATCCAACGACTGCTATTGGCCTCTTCTTCGCCTGAATCGAACGGTCCGTATAAGATCTAGCAGGTGAAGGCTGAACGGACGGCTCTGGAGGGTCCTCCAAGAACAGGTGGTCGGCGAACTTCGTCGGCCCAGAACTCGCGCGATGGACCTCCCCAGCTGCTGCTAAGATGCGGAGGAGCTCCGCCGTGACGTCCCGCAGCTGCTACTGGTCTCCGATGAGGCCGGGAACGTCGGAGACGCTCCGACGACGGCGGTGTCCTGGAGCTCCTGTGCTCGAATGGGAAGACCTCCAGATGAGGCCCTTCTGACCTGAAAAGTGGCACGCAAAGCTCTTGGGTTGAGGGTAAAGTGCCTCGACCCGGTTAGAGGCGAGGTGGGTGGTCTGTGCGTCGAGATGGTCGATCTCCGACGAAGCGACGGCGGTGAAGATCGACGACCCTGCTCCGAGGAGAGTCAGGGGGTGCGAGTGGGTGCAGAAGGTGCGGAGGAGTCTCATGGGTGTGAGGGTCGAGTCCGATGGTCGAAAGGGGGACGGGTATGGCCGGAATCGATAACCGAAGGCGAACGGGGGATTTGGGCGTAAATGGAAATTTGAGAAAGATAGAAGCAATTAGGCTTACTGGATGATCGAAGTCGACTGTGGAAGAGCTCCTGGTCCTTGCCTCGAGTGCCATCGATGCCCGAGGCTCGAGCGCTGCTCCTGGGCGGCGCACGACGGTGCTAGGCTGCCGGATTAGTGGCCAGGACACTTCCTCCTCCCTGCGACACCACCAGCCGCTAGCTGTCACTCAGGCGAAGGTAGTGGAGGTCCTGGGATGGGAAGGAGGAGCCAAAGATGGCTGGAATTGAGCGGCAGAGCTGAGACTAAATAGTCCTAGGCGTCCGAGAAGATGGGGTTGGGCATGGAAATCGGAGCTCGGACCCTGAGGGGAAACCACCGGGCGTGGATCTTGGTTGATTCCTCTTTAATCGGGACCTGTGGTTTAGTGATTTGGGACTCGGATCTGGTTTGGATAAATGGGTGAAATCTGGTTGGTACTCAGATCCGCGGGCTGGTGGTCCAAGGGGGGGAGTTGACCGGGCTCAACGATCCCCCGTGGACCAATCAAAGCCCGTCAATTATGATTTATTTGATTATTTATTTTAAAATAGTAAATGACCGAATTTCAAAAAAGTTAAAACATGAAAAATGTTCTTTTATTGTTAAACTATTTTTTTATGATTTTTATTTTTTTTCTGAAATATAATTTAGGTATTTACAAAATATTATTATTATATACATGTATATACATATGTATTTTTTATTTTTGATTTTTAATTATTTATTTTTATAGAAATTATTCCACTTTTATATTTTATTTATTTATAGGATGAAATAAATAGTCTTATTTACATACATGTATGGTATATATACAATGTGGCTTCTGATTTTTATTTTTATTTCTTTTTATTTTTATTTTATTGTTGTGATTTTTTTATTTTATTTATATATATTACGGAATATAGAATATGTACATATTTTTATTGATTTTTATTTATTTATTTACAAGGTGAAATAAATAAGTATGTGGTCTTATGTACATGGTGAATATAGACAAGGGTGAAGGGATTTTATTTTCTTTTTAATTTTCTTTTATTTTTTTCATTTTTGTTTTAATTTAATATTTACAAATATTTAAATATAAAGACACACACATTTTTATTTATTTACAGGTATATATGTACACACATGAGCTTCCTTATCTCTCTCTACTTTGGTTTTTATGTGGTCAGGCCCATTCTAAGCCCTCCCTTGGGATTAGGTCGCTCAATATTTATTCTGAATATCTCCCTCTTTTTCTTTTATTTCTTTATTCTTTTATTTATGCACAAAAACATGCTAAAAATGCATATGTACACAATGTATGCTCTTTGACAATTATTGATATTTACAGGAATATACATGTGTTTTGCATGGGTTTTGTAGCTAAAATAAAAGAATAAAGAGTGATGAATGGGTATTCATCAATGGTCTACTGTAATACATCACCTGTTGTATTACAACAGTGTCAGCAGAGGATCCGATCTCCAGAGTGACAAAGGGATGACATCACCTGTTGTATTACAGCAGAGGATCCAGTCTCCAAAGTGACAAAGGGATGACAAACATCTGTGGAGTATCTGGGCATGTAAGAATTCATTTGGGGATACTTTTGAAGGGAACATCATCTCAAGGCAATTAAAGAATCTCCATCAAAATGGGGGATATTCAAAATTTACAAATAGAGGTGTGACTTTCATAAGATATAACTTGGCAACTATAATATTAAATATATAAATTAAAAAGAAAATGGATGTGGATATTGATATTGATATTAGTTTTTCTTATTTATATTTATATATAATATTTACATTATGATGCTTTGTTTATTTTGTTGGATGATAAACAAAGAGCCCGAAGGGGTGCGGCCCAGGAGGACGTAGTGCGGCTGGACGGCTTGGAGGATCAGAGAGGGCTAGAACAGGAAGAGATAGCTGAGAGCGTGAGGCTGTTAGAAGAGATGTTGCTCGAGGATATAAAAGAAGAGGTAGAATGGAGGCTGATATCCAGGAAAAAGTGGTTGCGAGAGGGAGATGCGAATACAAAATTTTTCCATGCAATGGCGTCAGGAAGAAGGAGGAGAAACTACATCCACGAGCTGTAGGTCAGGGGGGAGAGGGTAGTGGGGGACACAAAGCTGGGTCGTGCTCTCCGGGGACATTTTGTGGAAGCTACTAGGAGGATACGAGTAGAGGGTTGGGGCTAGCTTGGGAGAGGGGTGGAGGTGTTGTCAGGCGAGCAAGTGGTGGGGCTTGAGGCCCCTTTTAAAGAGGAGGAGGTTAAGAAAGCAGTATGGGGAATAAATGCAGACAGTGCCCCTGGTCCAGATGGTTTTCCAGTCTTTTTCTACAGGGAATTTTGTGAGTTGCTGAAGGATGAGCATATGGAAGTGATCAATGAGTTTAGGGAGGTGAAAAACGGAAAATGCGAGTGCCGCTAAGAAATGGTCTGACAGATCAGACTCACTGTCGTTGAGGCGACTACTCAGGCCTTCACGTTGATCAACAATTAACCCATACAATTAATCAAGCAATCAAGAGCAAGGATTAAAATTTATTATACCCTACTAAGAATGTATAGGGGCAAGCAAGTAGGGGTCGAACACAGGAAGCGAGGGAGTAAAGTAGACTAAATAATAGTCAAATGCCTTATGTATTGTAAACTACTCAGCCAATATGGACTTTTTTGTGGGTTTTTTATTTCATTATTTTTATTTATTTTCTTTGATTTTATATTTTTGTATTTTGATTTTTAATTTACTGATTTTGTATTTTCTTTTTATATTTTGATTTTTGTATTTTCCTTTTCTTGTAGTCAAGATATAATATCTGTATGGAATATATATATATATATATTAGAAATAGGAGAGAAATAAAAATAGGGAAAAATAATCAAAATACAGGAAATAAAATATATTTGTGTCTTTTATATATTTCTAATGTTTTTGTGATTTTTCTATGTTTTGCCTTTTTTTTGTTATTTTTAAAGGTAAAAATACTAGAAAACAGTGATCTACTTGCTGGCCGAAATTGAAATGAGGATGAAAAATATCAATCAGTGTCCAAAATTCCTCAAATTAATTTTAAACTAAAGACAATATAATAGAGAAAAAAAACTGAAATTGTATTTTTAGGATTTTTGTTGAATTTTTAAGATTTTTATGAAGATTTTAGGGGTTTTGTAATTTTTAGGAGTTGTCTTTTTTAATTTCTAGTGATTTTTGGTCTAGGTCTAAAACACAAAGAAACACACAAAAAATAATTTATTTGGAATTTTTCAAAAGTTTTTATAATTTTTATGTATTATCTACTGCAAACAGTAGATAAAATGCACATTTTTGAATTTTTATAAATATTAAAATGCAATAAAAATGCGAAAATAAAATATGGCAAGGAAGTAAAATGCAACATGAGGCTATGCTATTTTTTGGAGATTTTTAGAGTTTTATAGATGCATCAAATAAATACTAGCAACATCAAGAAAATACATACATGTAGGGGTATTTTTGTAAATATGGAAAAACTCAGGGGCCTGCGTGCAATTTTACACAAAATATATAATGCAATAAAGAACGTTCTAGACTAATTAGAAATAAACAACACCGCAGGCCCTTTCCTGCAAAAATCCCAAAATCACGCGCCTAATCACGTGGTCCTGGTAGGGACCCGAGTGTAATTAACAAAACTCTTAGGGACTTTACTACAGTTTATCCAGAATATTACACTGTAATAAAATGTTTCGATACTAAAATGAAATGGCCACACTCACAGGGGGTCCCCTGCAAAATGCCCGCACCTCACGCGCACACCCACATGAGGTGACGTGGCGGAGGACCTACGTGCAATTAGAGGATGTTCAGGGGCTAGCTCCTAAATATTACAAAAGTTTTTTAACTGCAGATGAAAGTTCTAGAACTATAAAATAAATACAAAAAGGGCTTGGGTTAAAATGCAAAATACCCAAGCTTTACGCGGGAGCAGACGGCTGAGATGCATCCCCTTAAACACGTGGCGCGCGCTGGACGCACAATACCCCTTCGCGATCGGACGGCTGCGATTAGATGGTGGAGAGGCGATCAACGACGCAGACGGAGCAGATTGGACGACGACTGGAAGACCTAGGCTCCTGTTCTTGATCCAACAATCAGATCAATCTATGGGCAAGACTCCTCAATAAACCAGATCAGAACAAGTCTACATACACAAACTCTAATGACCATGAATCTTTCCTTGTACAGTGTGAGTGATATGTAGCTCCCGACCTCAGAAGTAACAAAGAAACAACCTCCCCCAACCTGGTAACTCTAATGCCTCGGTCTAGAAACTCTTTCCTCGAGAAGCGGGGTATTCCCTTCTAAGTTCAAGTGCAACCGGCTCAAGAAGAGGGGGAAGAAGAGAAAGGACCATGACCAGTGTAGCCATGTATCCTTGGGAGCTCTAACTAGTGTAGCTGAGTCTCTCGCTGCAAGCTTCATGAGATGGAACATGTATACCATAAGCTTTTGCTTTATTTGACTATATACACTCTGGTGGGATTATTAAATTTTCAATCCGACCCACCACTTTTTTGGAGTTCTTTTCTTTTTGCACATTTTTTTTCTTTGTGCATCTGTACAACATATCTGCATGGTGCATCATATATACAAGAAGTTTTTCCTCTTGAGCCAGTAGACTATCCCTCTTTTGAAGCTTTATTGCAACCCACGGCTTCTCTCTTTAGACTTCATAACCACCAGACCAAGATGAGGTGCACTTCCTTCACTAGAAGAAGAAGAGAGGTTCCGCCTAGAAGTACTACCCTCATATGCTACCCCAAGCCAAAGGAAACTGCCTCCTCACCACCTCATCCGTGGAGAGCTATGTGTAAAGTGCTGATGCAAGTAAAGCCATTGTCTCTGAGAGTCATGTGTGTGTTGTTAAGTGCTCTACTTAGGCTCATCAAGATGACATATGCTCATAGCCTAGTGGACTCAAAGAATTAAGTCACCATGGACCTGAAAATCCTTAACCCTAAGCCCTATAAGGTTCCTCTTAGAGTTAGGTGGATTAAGATCTTAATCAAGCTCCATTTTCCAATTTAATTCCAGGCTAGTTTAAATGTCAACTATGATCCAGGAAAAACTATACAAATATTTACAAAGATGCTATTTACAAATATGCAATTTACAAATATTTACAATCATGCAAAATTTTTGAAAAATGTTTGCAAACATGGATGTATGCATGAATGCGAAGTTTTGCAAAAATATTTACAAGCATTTACACAAGGTTTTTGCAAACTTTTTGTTTTCAAAACATTTTACAAAAATTTTGTACTATATACATAATTTTGTTATGAAAATATTTACAAATCCTTTACACAAATCATTTTACAATCATTTGTACAAAAATAATTTGTATAAATAAGTAGGTATGTGCAAAATGAGTTTTATATACAAGGGAAAAATTTTTAAATTTTATGGGTTTTTAGCCATTTTTATTTACTAACACACTCACACAAAGTACGAGTTATGGCTAAAGTATATATGAAATATATACACCCCCCTATACTTAGCTCGAACGATGTCCTCAGAGTGATCAAGAGCGATGAAGAAGACATAACTCGTACTTAGTATAGGGAAGAGAAAAGGAATGGCTATATACAGAGATGAATCAAAGAATAGAATGATGAGAACTCAGTGTTTTCCCCATATACTTAGGATAAAGTAATCCTAAGTATAGTAAGTTGTACATGAAGGGAAATCCGAGTGAAGGATGTACAGAGTCTACCCCCCCTATACTTAGGGTGATATATCCCTACGTATAGGCAGCAAAACAGGGATAGAAAGAATCAAAGAATACCCGAGAGTCCTACATCCCCCCTATACTTAAGGTAAAGTAAACCCTAAGTATAGCATAATCATAAGATGAGAAAAGGGATGTGGGACTAAAGAATAGTGTGATATGGACAACTGGATCTATACAGGTCGGAAGAAGTGATAATCAGGCGTGAGATGCAATAGATGTGAGTCAAGAGACCACATCTCACGCAAAGTGAATAGGGGCAACATCAACGACCCGCGACTCATGATCTAGATATGGTTTGAGCTGCTGGTCATTCACTCGAAAGGTACTTTCAGAAGACAACTCAGATATTTCAATACTCCCATTGTCGTGTACCTTTCTCACTAAATACGGTCCCTTCCATTTGCTCTATAGCTTCCCTGGGAATAATCTAAGCCTAGCATCAAACAACCATACTCTCTGTCCTGACTCAAACTACTTGTGGCTGATATGGGAATCATGCCACTCTTTCACTCTCTCCTTATAATGTAAGCTGTTTGAAAATGCGGTATCACGAAGCTCCTCCAGGGCTGCTAACTCTGCCCTCCTCTGACCTCCCACACTATCTAGATCCAAAAGTATATCAGTGCCTGCCCAAAGTGACCTATGTCTCAGCTCAACAGGTAAATGGCATGGCTTGCCATAAACAAGGCGAAAGGGAGATGTACCCAAAGGAGTCTTGAAAGACGTCCGATATGCCCACAAGACCGAGTCCAAAAGCTGTTACCAATCCTTTTGGTCAGGGCGGACGACTTTCTACAATATAGTCTTGATCTCCCTGTTCGACACTTCAGCAAGACCATTCGTCTGAGGGTGGTATGGAGTGGCAACTCGATGGTCTATGATGAACTCGCTAGCAAGGGCCTTTACCTTGTCGTTGACGAAATGAGACCCCCCGTCTGATATCAACACTCTAGGCACCCCGAATCCTGAAATGATATTCTTCCTCAAAAATCTGCAAACAGTCCTAGCATCTGCGGTTCGGGTGGGGATGGCCTCAACCCAACGACTCACATAATCAACGGCCAACAGAATGTACTCGAATCCCTGACTCTTAGGGAATGGACCCATGAAATCGATGCCCCATGCGTCAAAAACCTCACAGAAGTGTATGGGCTGCATCGGCATCATACCACGCTGTCCACAAATGCCCATCCTCTGACAGTCAGTACATCTCTTCACGAACTCATCAGAGTCCTTGAAGATAGTAGGCCACCATAGGCCGAATTGGAGCACTTTCTGTGCCGTTCTCCTCCCTGGGTGATGTCCTCCTGCCTCCAGCTTGTGGCAGTAAGGAAGGACGCTGTGGTGCTCCTCCTGAGGAATGCACCTATGCCAGATACTATCCCCTCCCTCATGGTAAAGGACGGGATCCTCCCAATGGTAAAACTTGGCCTTCGCAAGGAAGGTCTCAAGTTTCTGCCTGGGCCAATCTTGTGGTACTTTCTTGGCGACAAGATAGTTCACAATATCGGTATACCATGGGAGCGAGCCAATAGCAAGGATCGCCTCATCTAGGAAGGTCTCTCAAATATGGTAAATCTGCTCAGAATCCTCAAGGTACTCCAATCGGGAGAGATGATCGGCCACCACATTCTTGACTCCAGGCTTATCCTTAATCTCTATGTAAAACTCCTGGAGTAGAAGGATCCATCTGGTCAATCTAGCATTGGCATCCTTCTTTGCCATGAGGTACCTGATGGCGGTATGATCAGTAAAGATGGTCACTCTAGATCCGATAATGTACGATGAACTTATCTAGGACAAAAACTACGGCTAGCATATCCTTCTCAGTAACTGTGTAGTTCCGCTGCGCGGCATCCAATGTACGGCTAGCATAGTGAATAGCAAATGGGAATCCATCCCTCCTCTGTCCTAGCACAGCCCCTACGGCAAAATTGGAGGCATCCGTCATGATCTCGAATGGGAGAGACCAATCAGGTGGTTGAAGGACATGAGCCTCTATCACACATCTCTTGAGAGTCTCGAACGACAAAAGACACTTGTCATTGACAAGGAACTCGGTGTCTTTCATCAGCAGATCAGTCAACGGTCGGGAAACCCTACTGAAAGCACGAATGAATTGCCGGTAGAAACCAACGTACCCCAGAAAAGACCGTAACTGCCGTAAATTGGACGGTGGATTGAGTTTGCTAATGACATCCACCTTTACCGGATCAACCTTCATGCCCCTGTTAGAGATGATGTGGCCAAGCACCGTCCCATGAGTCACCATGAAGTGACTCTTCTCCCAAGATAATACCAGGCGATCCTCAATGCATCGCTGAAGGACTCGGTCTAGGCAGTCAAGACAGGAGTCGAATCCGTCACCGTAGACCAAGAAATCATCCATGAAGACCTCCAAGCACTCCCCCACCATGTCCGAAATGATAGACAACATGCATCTCTGAAAAGTCGTAGGGGCGTTGCATAGCCCAAATGGCATGCGTCTGAAGGCGTATGTCCCAAAGGGACAGGTGAAGGTAGTCTTGTCCTGGTCCTCTGGCGCAATGGCCACCTGATTGTAGCCGGAGTACCCATCCAAGAAGCAGTAATGGCTCTTCCCTGCATGTCTCTCAACGATCTGATCTATAAAGGGCAAGGGGAAATGATTCTTCTTGGTGGCCTGGTTGAGTCGTCTGTAATCCACACAGACCCGCCAAGAAGTGGGTACATGTTGGACATGTGAGCCCACGGCGAGCCATTATGCAATAAATGTTATTGCAAATATCATTCCCTGATCTGAAATGAAGAATAAATAATTTGCATAATAGGTCCCTCTGTACAATTAGGGTTATGTACCATGGCTATCTTAATGATCATACAGCTGTTGATTCAATTATTGAATCATAGAGGCTGGTGCTTGGATGAATATCTAAAGAGTTAGATTGAGGACTCATCAAGCACCATCAAATGATTGTTAAGATGTGATCTCCAGCCTGAGTAGGAGATGGCAATCCTTTCTCACATAGGCTGATATCTGACCGACCTCTTGATGCAGGTCCTCTGCATAGGAATAGAGATTCAGAGGTATCAGATTAGTTAGGTCAGTGGGTTGACTTAACGAGATCGAGATAACATAAGTCCTATGTTGAATGCTGTCACAGCATAGGCACGCATCCTCTGACCGGAGACAGATGTGTTACTATATGTCTGAGTGTGTACATTTGGCAGACCAATAGGTTGATGACCTAACCAAGGTCTATACACCGGTGCGCTGGTGTGCATGTAAGGGCATATGAGTAATACGATCTCTCAAAGGGATCATACAGGTTCACTACTGAACCGGAAGACATGAGCTCACTCATGAGATATTGGGAAGAATCAAAATCCGTGCACGGTCGTCTCGCTTTGGAAGCTTGACTGAAGTATCCAAGCAAAAGTATCCTGGACCAGGAATGCGCTCTCCAAGCTCTCCTCTGCTGGCGTCTCTGCATCAGCGGACTCTGAAGGTGAGAGGATAGCCTGTGTGTCTGGATCTGCCCATACTGCCTCATCATCTGTAATCACGAAGTCGCAGTCCTGGTGGATATCTGGCCCGATATCTATCATCTGTTATGTATCGAAAGTAGTCTCTAAGCATGTTGTATCTCTGGCTCTGATGTCCTCGACCGTCTCTGTTTGTACACTCTCGCCCTCGACGCGAAAGTATACCTTCCCGCTATCTTGGTCGGTCACGGCCTTGGTTGTAGCCAAGAACGGGTGACCTAAAATGATGGGGGTATCGGTCACAGACTCAGGGATCTCCATGTCCAACACAACGAAGTCCACGGGGAATTGTAGGCCCTGAATCGTGACGACAACGTCCTTCAGCAACCCCTTCGGCCTCTTGACAGATCTATCAGCAAACTGAAGGACTGTCCTGCTCTGTCGTAGAGTGCCCAACTCGAAGTGGTCGAGAAGGGCTACCAGAAGTAGGTTGATCGAAGAACCGTTGTCTAATAGAGTATGGTCGAACCTCTGCTCTCTGATGTGGCATCTGACATAAGGGGCTCTTGAATCTGGTCTCTTGGCCGGCAGACGATTCTAGATCACGAAACAAGTGGCTCTGGTCAGCACATGGATCTCTGACTGGTGATTCCTCCTCTTCCTCCTAATTGTGGTCCTGTCTCTAAGTGAACGCTGGAGTAGAGGGATGTGCTGCAAAGCCTCCTGGAGAGTCAGCTGAATGTGAAAGCGATCGATCATCTGCTGGCTGAACTCTTCCTGCTGTCTCTTTTTTGGATTTTCTATTTTCTTCTCCTTTCCCATGTGATGAGCTCTAGGGAAGGGGATCACAGGATCCTTCTCAGATGAAGGACTAGGAGAGGGTCTAGGCTGCTCGATGGCAGGATCCACACATACATCAAGCACCACAGGTGGACCAGAAGAAAACAAACCCTTTCCTTTATTGCCAGGAATGTCCTGAGATACATGTACAGACGGAAAGACTACAGGACTCTCATAAGTGAAAATGGTGGCATCAGCACCAGCCTCGGCAGGTAGACGTGCGGCATCAGTACCGCGCTCTGGCTCGGCAACAATGGTGGCCTCAGTACCACCTCCTCTGGCTGGTGAAGTGACGGCCTCAGTACCGTCAGTGGGATCAACATCCGTGGTGGCATCAGTACCACCGTCATCATCTTTAGCGGCATCAGCACCGCTCTCCTCCTCGTCGGACACTCTGGAAGTGGCCTCGGGGTGTCGCTCAGACGAGGCGCCGCCTGCTGGCATCCTACTGCTCCTAAGTGTGAAAAAATCAGTATCAAACAGATATGCAGACAAATCATCAAATGTATCACTAGGAGTGGCATACTCTGTGAAATCTACCTGCTCAGATTTCCTCTTTAGGTTGTTCAGGTTGGGCTCAATCTGGGCAGGTATGGCGGCCTTCCCTCTCACTATCTCCCGCACCTCCTGGCGGAACTCATCCATCTCCCGTTTGAAGATAGCCTGCTGGTCAGTAAGAAGGCGGGCTATGTCGTCTAAGGCTGGGTTCTCATAGGATGGCCCATAAGAACCTGAAGGATGGCCTCGTTGGTAGTGAGGCTGCTGCTGGTGCGGGTACTGTTGTGGCTGGTGAGAGGGGTACTGCTGGGGATGATACTGCTGCTGCTGAGGCTGCTCTCGCCTCCAAGACAATCCCTGCTGATGGGGACGAGGACCATACTACTGTGACTGCTGTTGTTGCTGCTGGTACATTGGGGGCTGCTGCTGCTGGTGATCTCTCTGATGGCTGTACTGGCCACCCTGTCCTGACGGCCGCTGCTGGGAGCTGGAACCTCCGGCCGACCAACGGAATCCGGGATGGTCTCGTCAGATACCGGGCTGGGGTCGGTCGTACCAAATCCCGTTAACATCCATCAACGGCTCTGACTCGTAAGGGGATGGCGGGAGTACTGCTTGAGGCTGATCCGGCTGGTATACCACCATCTGAGTGTCTGGGTATGGTGGTGCCTGGTAAGAAAGCTGCGGCTGTTGGTATGGCTCCGCCTGTACAAGGTGAACCTGTCTAGGCTGCTGGGGGCTGGAGCGCTGGGACGAGCTGCCGGTGCCACTCGGATCGCCTCGTGCCTGAAGACGAGGCTGGAAAGCCGTCTGTACCTTCTAGAGACACATGAGGTGAGTCTTCAGGTCACTCAGAGTCTGTGCCATCTGCTCCATCTGCATGATGCCCTGGCACTACTTCTTCTCTATGATCTCCATCTGGTCCAGCTTCTCGCTGATGATGCCCATGTCGGTGGCTGTGGACTCGGCCTCTGTTGCGGCCGCCGACAAAGTAGAAGGACCGGCGTCGACCCGTGCTATCCTCTGGTACTACAAGGACTGTGGCTGGGGGCGTCCCTGTGTATAGAGTCAGGTCTGGGACATCACTGTATAATTCTCTGACATCTCCTCGTAGATGGACCAGACCTGATCATGGTCCTTGGAGAAGTAGGACCTGCCACAAGAAGCGTTCACCAGGCCCTGCAGCTCTGCTGTCAACCCGCAAAAGAAGCTCTGAACAAGGTTCAACTTCGAGATGTTGTGGTACGGGCATCTATCGGTGAGCTCTCTAAACCTCTCCCATGCCTCTTGAAACTGCTCGTTGGGGAGTATGGAGAAGTTGCTGATTAGGGCCCTCGCTGCATTCGTCCGCCCAAGTGGATAGTACTTGTTCAAGTACTCAGTGCGGAGCTGCTCCCAGGTGTACATGCACTTCCCCAAGTGCTTCAGCCAGGTGGCTACTTTATCAGCCAGTGAGAAAGGGAAGGCAATCATGTGGATGGTGTCCTCGTCCACCTATCTCTCGTGGACAGTGTTGTAGATCATAAGAAACACCTGAAGGTGGAGATGGGGCTCCTCAGTAGATAGCCCATGGAACCGCGGGAGGAGCTGCAAAGTGTTCGGGGAGAACTTGAAGTCCCCCATGATGGCTGGAAGTACCACCCAGCGGTGCATCAAAGTCGATCCGAGGTTGTGCAACTCCCACATCGGTCTCGGAGGCTCTGCTGCTGCGGCTGCTGCGGCTGCTGCTGCTGCGGTTGCTGCAGCTGCTGCCGTACCACCGGGTCCGTCCTCGCGCTGCTCACGATTGGCTCTCATCTGCTCCATCTCTCTCCTCATCTCGATCATAAATGCTCCCTGATCCCTCAACTGCTGCTGAACTGAGTCAAGGGAGGCGATCAGGGTGGAGTTGATCACACTCTGGTCCAAGATGAATGTCTGCTCTCCTCGGGGACCTCCGAGGTGATCCTCGCTGCTGACGGCCATGGTCTCTGCAAAGACAAAAGACCCAAACTCAGGTGCCGATAAATCATCTGACTGTAGTCTCTCATCTAGCACTGGTATCTCGAAACTGGTAGGAGGATGGTCGAGGGGGAACAGGGTGGAGTCGAACTCGGGTTTGGAGAGCGGGTTTGAGCTCTCACGAACCGACCTAGATGAGTGGGCTAGAGTGCTGAAAAGCGGTGCAACCAGAGAATGCTTAAGAGACCTCCTGCCCATCATCGTGATCTGGCGAGTCGGGCGGATGAGATCTGGTAACAACAATGATCACAAGCAAACCCCTGATTCACCTACGCAACGCGAGCTGAAAATCGTAAAGGTTCGGTCAATTATCTTGTCAATTTTATTAGGTGATCAAGTCAGGGTAGTAGAACGATTAACGTGACCTATTGGGAATCCATTCTGCCAACCAGACTGTCTCGTATAAAAGGTCGGTAGTCTGATCGGGGCTCAGATATGTCTCTATCCTAGTGTGCGGGTCACTCTCTCGCTCAAGCAAACCAGACAATGAGGGGGTTTCTCTCCCCAAGACAAGTTTTTCGGTGTGGTGTCTTTTAGGGCCAAATAGAGTTAGTAGTCCCAAATTTTGTGATTCAAATTTTTAGGTATTTTTGAATAATCAAACAAATCGCCTAACGAATTTTTCAGTTCTCCTGGTTATTTTAATCCAAAAAAGGGGGAGAAGACGAAAAAGCCGATGCGCGAAAATCAATGATGCATGCAGAGTAAGAAATGCGTACCTGACTCCAGCAGTCTACATGCAAAATGATCCGCGCAGTATTTAAAGACTGAAATAAAACTACCTAAATGATGCAGGCGGAAATCCGAGCCATAAGCAAGCAGTTCTACTCGAAAGAACAACTAGTCGACCACCAGCCTCCAATCTAAGAGTCTAGTCTAGGCTCACCCCTCCTCTTCTCGACAAATCGAGTTTAGGAGTGGCGCTTGACAGGATGGGCTCGCATCACGTAGGCTAGAAGGTAGTGGATCGACTACTTTATTAGATTTTTTTATTGGTCCAATTAATCGATCTATAGGTACATGCAAAATTATTAGGGTGTGTAGACCTACTTATTTACATCACAGTCAAGAAAAAATCCTAAGGCTAGGGACTGAAAACCGTGAGAATCAGAAAGGTAGGAAATAAATGGTAGAAAGCCGTGATAAAAGCCGCTAAAAACCGTGAAAAAGACGAGGGGTACCCCGAGCACATCGGTGCTCGGCGAAACAGACCCCGAGAGTCTAAGTCCAAGCTGAGTGTCCTGTCCCTGTATTATAACAATAATAGTTCAAATAGTGCTGGAAATAAACCTAATCTAAAGCTATACTAATCTTCTCACACTCGGTTGTCTCCTCGCGCTTGCCTGCGGCTCCGTGCAGAAGGGAACCGCCTCCGGTTGTCGCAGTTGCGTCGGCTCCTCGAAAGTCACTGCCTCGGTCCTCAGGCCCTCGCAAGCAAACAAATAGAGTGTATCAGACCAAATAAATGTCTAAACAGGTCAGAAAAATATATACAAAAATCTATACAGAAAACCGCGAAAAAGAAAGCCGCGGAAAAAATACGACTACTAAGCCGTGCTCCCGGCAACGGTGCCATCCTGATGACCGAAAAATCACTCAGATCAATTTGGGATAAAATATAAAATCACTCAAGGGTCGTTGCGACCCGGATCGAGAGAAATAATTCAGTCAATCAAGAAAAGATAAGCAGACCACCAAATAGAGATAAAAATCAATAAAAACAAATAGTGGCCATGGCTATGAGATTAGCCTGGTATAGCACCCAGGGTCGGACTCAGGGAGCACGAGAAGGCCTTGCGGACTACGAAGTAGTCAACAAATATAAACAAATATTTTTTTGGTGGTTTTTAATATTTTTATATTTTTTGGATTTTTAAATATGAAGAAAAATGATAAAAAGGTGAAAACAAGCACAAATAACAATTCATTTAACTACTCTAAAAAGCTCCAAAAATTCAAACAAAAATATTTTTATATTTTTTATATTTTTTACTGTTTTTAGTAATTTTTTGATAATTTTATGACTTTTATGGGATTTTCTAAAAATAAAGGAAGGAAGAGAAACAATGCTACTGTCCCGCCAGGCTGCAAAGACCACTTAAAAATATCAAATGCTCTTTTCAAGGCCTGGAGGTAAGTTTTATGAAAAATACAAGCAATGAAGAAAATTCAGGAAAAGAGTCTATGATTTTTGGAATTTTCTATGGGTTTTTAGAATTTTTATGAGTTTTAAGGGTTTTTTCAATTTTAGGGATTTTATATATCCAAAAATGACCAAAAATGCAAAGAAATTCAAACACACAAAAATTAACAATTCCTAATTTTTTTAGAATTTTTGAAAGGGTTTTAATTTTTTTGGATTTTATAATCTGAACAGAGGCAAAAATGGATGTTTTTGATTTTTTAAAAATAATAAAAGGGCTCAAAAATGTACCCAAAAATTAGTGAAAATTCTACACAGTGACACGAGCCACGTTTCAAATTTTCACTCAATTTGGATGAAAATTGATATTTTATTTAAATCCAACAAGAGCCCACAGTATACAGGGACATGTTTGTAATTTAAATAAAGTTTTGGGCTAAATAGATAACAAACTCAGAAGCTCAGGGGGTCCTGGTGCAAAAGGTCCAAGTTTGCACGCACAAGGCATGTGTACTGGGCACACAAGGATCCAAATGCAAAGGAAATAAGTTCCGAGGGCTTACTAGCAACATGTGCTAAAAGCCCAGGGAGCTAATTGCAAATAACCCACTAAATTAAGCACATGTTCAATAAAAACACTCACAGGGGTATATGTGCAAATAAATAAAAGTAATTCTCATTCATTAACAACCAGAAACTACGACCCACAGAATGCAATTTCACCAAAACATCACGTGTCGTTGCACGTGTCCACAATATACAGGGGTGGAAATGCAATTAAAATAAACTAACAGGTCCTCTATGCAAATGTTCCAAAATAAAATGAACTGCGGAAAATATTTACAGGACTAAATGCTAAAACAAAACATGAGGGGGGCCTAAGTGAAATTACCCCTATTATTTATCCGAGGGCTGGGATGATGCCACGTATTAAATCTGACGGCTGGGAGTGATGGCGCAAACTCAGCTGCGTCATAGATGGGGCCTGTTCCCTCAACGCAGGTCCACTGGGATGATCGGACGGTAGAGGGCTCGCCACATAGGATATCTGATGGTCGAGAGTCGATGGCTTCCCTTCGTTGGATGGAGGGCGGAGAAGAGGATACGTGGTGTATCCAACGACTGCTATTGGCCTCTTCTTCGCCTGAATCGAACGGTCCGTATAAGATCTAGCAGGTGAAGGTTGAACGGACGGCTCTGGAGGGTCCTCCAAGAACAGGTGGTCGGCGAACTTCGTCGGCCCAGAACTCGCGCGATGGACCTCCCCAGCTGCTGCTAAGATGCGGAGGAGCTCCGTCGTGACGTCCCGCAGCTGCTACTGGTCTCCGATGAGGCCGGGAACGTCGGAGACGCTCCGACGACGGCGGTGTCCTGGAGCTCCTGTGCTCGAATGGGAAGACCTCCAGATGAGGCCCTTCTGACCTGAAAAGTGGCACGCAAAGCTCTTGGGTTGAGGGTAAAGTGCCTCGACCCGGTTAGAGGCGAGGTGGGTGGCCTGTGCGTCGAGATGGTTGATCTCCGGCGAAGCGACGGCGGTGAAGATCGACGACCCTGCTCCGAGGAGAGTCAGGGGGTGCGAGTGGGTGCAGAAGGTGCGGAGGAGTCTCATGGGTGTGAGGGTCGAGTCCGATGGTCGAAAGGGGGACGGGTATGGCCGGAATCGATAATCGAAGGCGAACGGGGGATTTGGGCGTAAATGGAAATTTGAGAAAGATAGAAGCAATTAGGCTTACTGGATGATCGAAGTCGACTGTGGAAGAGCTCCTGGTCCTTGCCTCGAGTGCCATCGATGCCCGAGGCTCGAGCGCTGCTCCTGGGCGGCGCACGACGGTGCTAGGCTGCCGGATTAGTGGCCGGGACACTTCCTCCTCCCTGCGACACCACCAGCCGCTAGCTGTCACTCAGGCGAAGGTAGTGGAGGTCCTGGGATGGGAAGGAGGAGCCAAAGACGGCTGGAATTGAGCGGCGGAGCTGAGACTAAATAGTCCTAGGCGTCCGAGAAGATGGGGTTGGGCATGGAAATTGGAGCTCGGACCCCGAGGGGAAACCACCGGGCGTGGATCTTGGTTGATTCCTCTTTAATCAGGACCTGTGGTTTAGTGATTTGGGACTCGGATCTGGTTTGGATAAATGGGCGAAATCTGGTTGGTACTCAGATCCGCGGGCTGGTGGTCCAAGGGGGGGAGTTGACCGGGCTCAACGATCCCCCGTGGACCAATCAAAGCCCGTCAATTATGATTTATTTGATTATTTATTTTAAAATAGTAAATGACCGAATTTTAAAAAAGTTAAAACATGAAAAATGTTCTTTTATTGTTAAACTATTTTTTTATGATTTTTATTTTTTTTCTGAAATATAATTTAGGTATTTACAAAATATTATTATTATATACATGTATAGACATATGTATTTTTTATTTTTTATTTTTAATTATTTATTTTTATAGAAATTATTCCACTTTTATATTTTATTTATTTATAGGATGAAATAAATAGTCTTATTTATATACATGTATGGTATATATACAATGTGGCTTCTGATTTTTATTTTTATTTCTTTTTATTTTTATTTTATTGTTGTGGTTTTTTTATTTTATTTATATATATATATATTACGGAATATAGAATATGTACATATTTTTATTGATTTTTATTTATTTATTTACAAGGTGAAATAAATAAGTATGTGGTCTTATGTACATGGTGAATATAGACAAGGGTGAAGGGATTTTATTTTCTTATTAATTTTCTTTTATTTTTTTCATTTTTGTTTTAATTTAATATTTACAAATATTTAAATATAAAGACACACACATTTTTATTTTTGTTTAGAGTAAAATATTTTTATTTATTTATAGGTATATATGTACACACATGAGCTTCCTTATCTCTCTCTACTTTGGTTTTTATGTGGTCAGGCCCATGCTAAGCCCTCCCTTGGGATTAGGTCGCTCAATATTTATTCTGAATATCTCCCTCTTTTTCTTTTATTTCTTTATTCTTTTATTTATGCACAAAAACATGCTAAAAATGCATATTTACACAATGCATGCTATTTGACAATTATTGATATTTACAGGAATATACATGTGTTTTGCATGGGTTTTGTAGCTAAAATAAAAGAATAAAGAGTGATGAATGGGTATTCATCAATGGTCTACTGTAATACATCACCTGTTGTATTACAACAGTGTCAGCAGAGGATCCGATCTCCAGAGTGACAAAGGGATGACATCACCTATTGTATTACAGCAGAGGATCCGGTCTCCAAAGTGACAAAGGGATGACAAACATCTGTGGAGTATCTGGGCATGTAAGAATTCATTTGGGGATACTTTTGAAGGGAACATCATCTCAAGGCAATTAAAGAATCTCCATCAAAATGGGGATATTCGAAATTTACAAATAGAGGTGTGACTTTCATAAGATATAACTTGGCAACTATGAAATTAAATATATAAATTAAAAAGCAAATGGATGTGGATATTGATATTGATATTAGTTTTTCTTATTTATATTTATATATAATATTTACATTATGATGCTTTGTTTATTTTGTTGGATGATAAACAAAGAGCCCGAAGGGGTGCGGCCCAGGAGGATGTAGTGCGGCTGGACGGCTTGGAGGATCAGAGAGGGCTAGAACAGGAAGAGATAGCTGAGAGCGTGAGGCTGTTAGAAGAGATGTTGCTCGAGGATAGAAAAGAAGAGGTAGAATGGAGGAAGATATCCAGGAAAAAGTGGTTGCGAGAGGGAGATGCGAATACAAAATTTTTCCATGCAATGGCGTCAGGAAGAAGGAGGAGAAACTACATCCACGAGCTGGAGGTCAGGGGGGAGAGGGTAGTGGGGGACACAAAGCTGGGTCGTGCTCTCCGGGGACATTTCGTGGAAGCTACTAGGAGGATACGAGTAGAGGGTTGGGGCTAGCTTGGGAGAGGGGTGGAGGTGTTGTCAGGCGAGCAAGTGGTGAGTCTTGAGGCCCCTTTTAAAGAGGAGGAGGTTAAGAAAGCAGTATGGGGAATAAATGCAGACAGTGCCCCTGGTCCAGATGGTTTTCCAGTCTTTTTCTACAGGGAATTTTGTGAGTTGCTGAAGGATGAGCTTATGGAAGTGATCAATGAGTTTAGGGAGGTGAAAAACGGAAAATGCGAGTGCCGCTAAGAAATGGTCTGACAGATCAGACTCACTGTCGTTGAGGCGACTACTCAGGCCTTCACGTTGATCAACAATTAACCCATACAATTAATCAAGCAATCAAGAGCAAGGATTAAAATTTATTATACCCTACTAAGAATGTATAGTGGCAAGCAAGTAGGGGTCGAACACAGGAAGCGAGGGACTAAAGTAGACTAAATAATAGTCAAATGCCTTATGTATTGTAAACTACTCAGCCAATATGGACTTTTTTGTGGGTTTTTTATTTCATTATTTTTATTTATTTTCTTTGATTTTATATTTTTGTATTTTGATTTTTAATTTACTGATTTTGTATTTTCTTTTTATATTTTGTATTTTTGTATTTTCCTTTTCTTGTAGTCAAGATATAATATCTGTATGGAATATATATATATATATATATATATTAGAAATAGGAGAGAAATAAAAATAGGGAAAAATAATCAAAATACAGGAAATAAAATATATTTGTGTCTTTTATATATTTCTAATGTTTTTGTGATTTTTCTATGTTTTGCCTATTTTTTTGTTATTAAAATACTAAAAAACAGTGATCTACTTGCTGGCCGAAATTGAAATGAGGATGAAAAATATCAATCAGTGTCCAAAATTCCTCAAATTAATTTTAAACTAAAGACAATATAATAGAGAAAAAAACTGAAATTGTATTTTTAGGATTTTTGTTGAATTTTTAAGATTTTTATGAAGATTTTAGGGGTTTTGTAATTTTTAGGAGTTGTCTTTTTTAATTTTTAGTGATTTTTGGTCTAGGTCTAAAACACAAAGAAACACACAAAAAATAATTTATTTGGAATTTTTCAAAAGTTTTTATAATTTTTATGTATTATCTAATGCAAACAGTAGATAAAATGCGCGTTTTTGAATTTTTATAAATATTAAAATGCAATAAAAATGCGAAAATAAAATATGGCAAGGAAGTAAAATGCAACATGAGGCTATGCTATTTTTTTGGAGATTTTTAGAGATTTATAGATGCATCAAATAAATACTAGCAACATCAAGAAAATACATACATGTAGGGGTATTTTTGTAAATATGGAAAAACTCAGGGGCCTGCGTGCAATTTTACACAAAATATATAATGCAATAAAGAACGTTCTAGACTAATTAGAAATAAACAACACCGCAGGCCCTTCCCTGCAAAAATCCCAAAATCACGCGCCTAATCACGTGGTCCTGGTAGGGACCCAAGTGTAATTAACAAAACTCTTAGGGACTTTACTACAGTTTATCCAGAATATTACACTGTAATAAAACGTTTCGATACTAAAATGAAATGGCCACACTCACAGGGGGTCCCCTGCAAAATGCCCGCACCTCACGCGTACACCCACATGAGGTGGCGTGGCGGAGGACCTACGTGCAATTAGAGGATGTTCAGGGGCTAGTTCCTAAATATTACAAAAGTTTTTTAACTGCAGATGAAAGTTCTAGAACTATAAAATAAATACAAAAAGGGCTTGGGTTAAAATGCAAAATACCCAAGCTTTACGCGGGAGCGGACGACTGAGATGCATCCCCTTAAACACGTGGCGCGCGCTGGACGCACAATACCCCTTCGCGATCGGACGACTGCGATTAGATGGTGGAGAGGCGATCAACGACGCAGACAGAGCAGATTGGACGACGACTGGAAGACTTAGGCTCCTGTTCTTGATCCAACAATCAGATCAATCTATGGGCAAGACTCCTCAATAAACCAAATAAGAACAAGTCTACATACACAAACTCTAATGACCATGAATCTTTCCTTGTACAGTGTGAGTGATATGTAGCTCCCCACCTCAGAAGTAACGAAGAAACAACCTCCCCCAACCTGGTAACTCTAATGCCTCGGTCTAGAAACTCTTTCCTCGAGAAGCGGGGTATTCCCTTCTAAGTTCAAGTGCAACCGGCTCAAGAAGAGGGGGAAGAAGAGAAAGGACCATGACCAGTGTAGCCATGTATCCTTGGGAGCTCTAACTAGTGTAGCTGAGTCTCTCGCTGCAAGCTTCATGAGATGGAACATGTATACCATAAGCTTTTGCTTTATTTGACTATATACACTCCGGTGGGATTATTAAATTTTCAATCCGACCGACCACTTTTTTGGAGTTCTTTTCTTTTTGCACATTTTTTTCTTTGTGCATCTGTACAACATATCTGCATGGTGCATCATATATACAAGAAGTTTTTCCTCTTGAGCCAGTAGACTATCCCTCTTTTGAAGCTTTATTGCAACCCCCGGCTTCTGTCTTTAGACTTCATAACCACCAGACCAAGATGAGGTGCACTTCCTTCACTAGAAGAAGAAGAGAGGTTCCGCCTAGAAGTACTACCCTCATATGCTACCCCAAGCCAAAGGAAACTGCCTCCTCACCACCTCATCCGTGGAGAGCTATGTGTAAAGTGCTGATGCAAGTAAAGCCATTGTCTCTGAGAGTCATGCGTGTGTTGTTAAGTGCTCTACTTAGGCTCATCAAGATGACATATGCTCATAGCCTAGTGGACTCAAAGAATTAAGTCACCATGGACCTGAAAATCCTTAACCCTAAGCCCTATAAGGTTCCTCTTAGAATTAGGTGGATTAAGATCTTAATCAAGCTCCATTTTCCAATTTAATTCCAGGCTAGTTTAAATGTCAACTATGATACAGGAAAAACTATACAAATATTTACAAAGATGCTATTTACAAATATGCAATTTACAAATATTTACAATCATGCAAAATTTTTGAAAAATGTTTGCAAACATGGATGTATGCATGAATGCGAAGTTTTGCAAAAATATTTACAAGCATTTACACAAGGTTTTTGCAAACTTTTTGTTTTCAAAACATTTTACAAAAATTTTGTACTATATACATAATTTTGTTATGAAAATATTTACAATCCTTTACACAAATCATTTTACAATCATTTATACAAAAATAATTTGTATAAATAAGTAGGTATGTGCAAAATGAGTTTTATATACAAGGGAAAAATTTTTAAATTTTATGGGTTTTTGGCCATTTTTATTTACTAACACACTCACACAAAGTACGAGTTATGGCTAAAGTATATATGAAATATATACACCCCCTATACTTAGCTCGAACGATGTCCTCAGAGTGATCAAGAGCGATGAAGAAGACATAACTCGTACTTAGTATAGGGAAGAGAAAAGGAATGGCTATATACAGAGATGAATCAAAGAATAGAATGATGAGAACTCGGTGTTTTCCCCCTATACTTAGGATCAAGTAATCCTAAGTATAGTAAGTTGTACATGAAGGGAAATCCGAGTGAAGGATAAACAGAGTCTACCCCCCTATACTTAGGGTGAAATATCCCTACGTATAGGCAGCAAAACAGGGATAGAAAGAATCAAAGAATACCCGAGAGTCCTACATCCCCCCTATACTTAAGGTAAAGTAAACCCTAAGTATAGCATAATCATAAGATGAGAAAAGGGATGTGGGACTAAAGAATAGTGTGATATGGACAACTGGATCTATACAGGTCGGAAGAAGTGATAATCAGGCGTGAGATGCAATAGATGTGAGTCAAGAGACCACATCTCACGCAAAGTGAATAGGGGCAACATCAACGACCCACGACTCATGATCTAGATATGGTTTGAGCTGCTGGTCATTCACTCGAAAGGTACTTTCAGAAGACAACTCAGATATTTCAATACTCCCATTGTCGTGTACCTTTCTCACTAAATACGGTCCCTTCCATTTGCTCTATAGCTTCCCTGGGAATAATCTAAGCCTAGCATCAAACAACCATACTCTCTGTCCTGGCTCAAACTACTTGTGGCTGATATGGGAATCATGCCACTCTTTCACTCTCTCCTTATAATGTAAGCTGTTTGAAAATGCGGTATCACGAAGCTCCTCCAGGGCTGCTAACTCTGCCCTCCTCTGGTCTCCCACACTATCTAGATCCAAAAGTATATCAGTGCCTGCCCAAAGTGACCTATGTCTCAGCTCAACAGGTAAATGGCATGGCTTGCCATAAACAAGGTGAAAGGGAGATGTACCCAAAGGAGTCTTGAAAGACGTCTGATATGCCCACAAGACCGAGTCCAAAAGCTGTTACCAATCCTTTTGGTCAGGGCGGACGACTTTCTACAATATAGTCTTGATCTCCCTGTTCGACACTTCAGCAAGACCATTCGCCTGAGGGTGGTATGGAGTGGCAACTCGATGGTCTATGCTGAACTCGCTAGCAAGGGCCTTTACCTTGTCGTTGACGAAATGAGACCCCCCGTCTGATATCAACACTCTAGGCACCCCGAATCGTGAAATGATATTCTTCCTCAAAAATCTGCAAACAGTCCTAGCATCTGCGGTTCGGGTGGGGATGGCCTCAACCCAACGACTCACATAATCAACGGCCAACAGAATGTACTCGAATCCCTGACTCTTAGGGAATGGACCCATGAAATCGATGCCCCATGCGTCAAAAACCTCACAGAAGTGTATGGGCTGCATCGGCATCATACCATGCTGTCCACAAATGCCCATCCTCTGACAGTCAGTACATCTCTTCACGAACTCATCAGAGTCCTTGAAGAGAGTAGGCCACCATAGGCCGGATTGGAGCACTTTCTGTGCCGTTCTCCTCCCTGGGTGATGTCCTCCTGCCTCCAGCTTGTGGCAGTAAGGAAGGACATTGTGGTGCTCCTCCTGAGGAATGCACCTATGCCAGATACTATCCCCTCCCTCATGGTAAAGGACGGGATCCTCCCAATGGTAAAACTTGGCCTTCGCAAGGAAGGTCTCAAGTTTCTGCCTGGGCCAATCTTGTGGTACTTTCTTGGCGACAAGATAGTTCACAATATCGGCATACCATGGGAGCGAGCCGATAGCAAGGATCGCCTCATCTAGGAAGGTCTCTCAAATATGGTCAATCTGCTCAGAATCCTCAAGGTACTCCAATCGGGAGAGATGATCGGCCACCACATTCTTGACTCCAGGCTTATCCTTAATCTCTATGTAAAACTCCTGGAGTAGAAGGATCCATCTGGTCAATCTAGCATTGGCATCCTTCTTTGCCATGAGGTACCTGATGGCGGTATGATCAGTAAAGATGGTCACTCTAGATCCGATAATGTACGATGAACTTATCTAGGGCAAAAACTACGGCTAGCATATCATTCTCAGTAACTGTGTAGTTCCGCTGCGCGGCATCCAATGTACGGCTAGCATAGTGAATAACAAATGGGAATCCATCCCTCCTCTGTCCTAGCACAGCCCCTACGGCAAAATTGGAGGCGTCCGTCATGATCTCGAATGGGAGAGACCAATCAGGTGGTTGAAGGACAGGAGCCTCTATCACACATCTCTTGAGAGTCTCAAACGACAAAAGACACTTGTCATCGATAAGGAACTCGGTGTCTTTCATCAGCAGATCAGTCAACGGTCGGGCAACCCTACTGAAAGCATGAATGAATTGCCGGTAGAAACCAACGTACCCCAGAAAAGACCGTAACTGCCGTAAATTAGACGGTGGATTGAGTTTGCTAATGACATCCACCTTTGCCGGATCAACCTTCATGCCCCTGTTAGAGATGATGTGGCCAAGCACCGTCCCATGAGTCACCATGAAGTGACTCTTCTCCCAAGATAATACCAGGCGATCCTCAATGCATCGCTGAAGGACTCGGTCTAGGCAGTCAAGACAGGAGTCGAATCCGCCGCCGTAGACCGAGAAATCATCCATGAAGACCTCCAAGCACTCCCCCACCATGTCCGAAATGATAGACAACATGCATCTCTGAAAAGTCGTAGGGGCGTTGCATAGCCCAAATGGCATGCGTCTGAAGGCGTATGTCCCAAAGGGACAGGTGAAGGTAGTCTTGTCCTGGACCTCTGGCGCAATGGCCACCTGATTGTAGCCGGAGTACCCATCCAAGAAGCAGTAATGGCTCTTCCCTGCATGTCTCTCAATGATCTGATCTATAAAGGGCAGGGGGAAATGATCCTTCTTGGTGGCCTGGTTGAGTCGTTTGTAATCCACGCAGACCCGCCAAGAAGTGGGTACCTGTTGGACATGTGAGCCCACGGCGAGCCATTATGCAATAAATGTTATTGCAAATATCATTCCCTGATCTGAAATGAAGAATAAATAATTTGCATAATAGGTCCCTCTGTACAATTAGGGTTATGTACCATGGCTATCTTAATGATCATACAGCTGTTGATTCAATTATTGAATCATAGAGGCTGGTGCTTGGATGAATATCTAAAGAGTTAGATTGAGGACTCATCAAGCACCATCAAATGATTGTTAAGATGTGATCTCCAGCCTGAGTAGGATATGGCAATCCTTTCTCACATAGGCTTATATCTGACCGACCTCTTGATGCAGGTCCTCTGCATAGGAATAGAGATTCAGAGGTATCAGATTAGTTAGGTCAATGGGTTGACTTAACGAGATCGAGATAACATAAGTCCTATGTTGAATGATGTCACAACATAGGCACGCATCCTCTGACCGGAGACAGATGTGTTACTATATGTCTGAGTGTGTACATTTGGCAGACCAATAGGGTGATGACCTAACCAAGGTCTATACACCGGCGCGCTGGTGTGCATGTAAGGGCATATGAGTAATACGATCTCTCAAAGGGATCATACAGGTTCACTACTGAACCGGAAGACATGAGCTCACTCATGAGATATTGGGAAGAATCAAATTCCGTGCACGGTCGTCTCGCTTTGGAAGCTTGACTGAATTTGTAGGTTTGATATATACTTTTGGAAAGTATATGATCAAGACCTAGGTATGATATATGCTTTTGGAAAGTATATGATCGATACCAAATCCCAATGATCAAATGAGAAACTTAGTGATCAAACCCTGAAGAAGACAGTATAAAATTGATCTTGATCTTCGGGTTGACCATGGGTCTTCCAGTATGCAGGATGTACAGGTATTGGGAATACCTGAAGGGTGATGTGATCATAAACGATTGTATATCCATGACGCTTCCATTCCGAGGGAGTGATGAAACAGGTCTGGATTTTAGTGACTCCTTTTAGTAGAGAAGCAATCCGATCTTAGTCCAAGTGTTGGACATTGGTTTGAATGAGATTCAGATCCAATGAGAAGATTGGATTTGCGGTCTTGATTTAATCAAGCATCCGTGGGAGGTCCGTAAGATCTGGATTTGAGATAAGATCTCAATATCCAAGTCACTATACATGGAATAATACAATTGCCCTGTCCTTATCTCCAAGTATCCGCAGAGAAAGCACATTATTCATGAAAGGGTTCAAGAATAATTCTTTTGATGAAATATCCAAGCAAGGACTTGATGATTAAATAAGATTTAATTATCAAGTTTGATATGAATATAATTCATATTGTGAAAATGATTATCTAAGATAATTAAATGGGATTTAATTATCAAGGATTAAGAGAATGTGGATAACACTATCCATGATGTATGTGTATTATAAATATGATTTATAATATACATATATAAGGGAGAGAATTTATGTGAATAACATTTGTTAATTAATAATGTGGATTAGATTCACATTTATTAATTAATTGGAAATGCAATTTACTAACTATTTTGGGTTGTGAATATGATTCACATAATATTCAATGGCATGATTGAAATATTCACAAATTAATTGGGAATTAATTTGGTGAATATTTTTGTGAATACAAAATTAATTAAGGAATAATAAGATAAATAAAAAAAGGAGCCAAAATTGACCACCATTCATAGGTGGCGTCACCCATGAATTGTTCATGGGTGACGCCCCCTAATTTTAGGGAGGTTGGTTGACTCCATTTTATTTATCACATTATCTCTTAATTAGTTAATGTTAAATTAAATTATGTTGATAATGTTGCAACATTTTTAATTTAAATTAATGTTGTTGGTTTTAACCAACAACAATCATAGCCATTGATTTACCATGGACCAAGCATAGCCCTTGGATCCATGTGTCCCATGGATTGAGATCCATTGGACCCTAAACTAGTATAAAAGGAGGGCTAGGGTAGCCTTTCCAAGTGACAACATTCTTGAGTTGAAGAACTCTACTCTCTCTCTCTCTCATTCTCGTGGGGTCTCCCTAATACTCAAGTGGCCGCCCACTTTGTGTATTAGGAAGGAGATCATTTTTGCTACGCCTCGACGCTTGGATCTTCGTCAAAGGATTGCGGGAAGGACGTGACTCATCATCGTGCCCGCAAGCGCATTCTCCGTGGGTCGGACTTAAGATAGGAGGATCTCTACTTTGGGGTCTCGCGATCACAACCACGCTTCAAGAGGTATTCTTTATACTTTGTGGTTTGATGAAACGATCTGAGAAGTGTTCTCGTGATCATGTGGTTTCATCTTTAAAGTTAAAAATTTTAATTTCCGTTGCATCTAGCATCTACTACGACTAGTTGCTCCGATTGCATATGATGCGATCGACACGCTTCCGTGATGCGCTTAAGGATTCAAAATATCCTTCAAGTGGTATCGGAGCCAGGTTGAATAAGGTTTTGGATATGATCCATAGACCTTAGACGATTTGGTTCTTGAAAGGGTTGCGAAATTTTTACTGCAGTTCAATTTTCGCACCTCTGTCTAATTGAATTTTTCGGCACTGTTTAAAATATTTAAACACGAATTTTTTAATTGTATTTTGTTCCCCATTAATTAAGGAAACCATAGGACTTGAGTTTACTAAATTTGGACTTCATTTGCTCAAGATATGGCTTTTTGAATATGACTATATTCACTGTTGCGGGAACTGCAGATTTAAACGTGATTAATGAGATAATTACGGTTTTAATCCACCTCAAAATGCATGAATTATCACTTGGGTTCTTTAATAAATCAAATAGGCAATCTTTGGAAACTGAGTTTGCAATTTTTGGATTTAAATTGATCAAGATATGTTAATTTTAGTGATTGGGGGTAACTGCTGGAAATTGACATTTTTGATCTTGAACCTTGTGATATGCCATTCAATTATCATGATGAAAATTAATTGTTAATTTTCTGGAATAATTAGTGATAAATATTTGTGAAATATTTAAAGAGATAATTATTTCATTGAATGACACTTGCCTAAACCACAATGATGAGATATTAGATCTTGATCATTGGTTCATCAACAAACATTGATTTCATGAAAACCATAGTTTATCCTACAATAGTTGTAGGACAACTTTTACATGAAAACCCCTCTTTCTTGAATAGGATTGGGGATTTGTCTAGAAAATCTCCTTATAATATAATCAAAAATGTTTTGATGTATATTATATGGTATAATTTCGGTTGAAAAATCGATGAGCATTTCAAAGTACATGATGATCTATCTGGTATTATCCTTTCCCGAGGCGGATGTGGTGCCTAGTCGGAGAGCATTGGGGTCGCGGGTTGCAACGTATGTGGTCCGTCCCACTCTCGTCGGTACTGGCCATGACAGCGGGTAGGGACTGTATAATGCCGGAAAAGGTCAAAATGTATTTTCTAATTATTAAAATTCGAATAATACGTACTTTGAGAATATACCTACTATTCAAGTAAAAGACATGTTTGTTGATTGATGATTGAATTAATTATTAATTTAATGTGATTAGATTAATTATATCCAATAAACACTCTATTATGAATAGATGTGTATTTCCCTTGGAAGAGTTAATTATGTGAATATGATTCACGATAATTAATTATACAATTTGAATAAGAGATGGAGGATCACATAAGTGACATCCATGGTCTCCCGTCAAGCCAAAGGATTCCGTCGCCAGTTGTTGTGTATAGGAGATGCCTGTCCGAAGTGACAGATCCTATATATGATTTAATTGGATCGGGTTCTTTGCTTCTCGAAAGAGTAAGGCCGTATACGTAGTGACCCCAATATCGGGTCCTCATATTATTGGGGCGATATTGGATTGCGTATAGCAAGTATTAAGCATGTTGACGGTTGGTTCAATTAATGACGGGTCAACATCATCTTAGGGGTGGTGGGCCCGGGTGTTAAAGACCAAATTGGGAAATGCAAGTTGGACTTGCAAGGCGGAATGTGTTTCGCTTCTTTTTATCCGAGTTGTAGGTTCTCATATTATTGGGATGCAACAAAGATAGGAAAGGAGATCCCAGATCTTGCTAGAGATATAATGGTAAGAATATCTCTTACATTGAAAGTGATTAAGGGAATGAACTTTCAGTGTTGACAAGGCAAGACAACTTTGATATAAAAATTCCTAAATCAAAGTAAAACATGTATATATAATTTATATACCCTTATGCAAAAATTTCTTATTTCATATAATCCTTCATTAAACCCACTCAATGTTATACTCAATAATAACCAGTAAAAATATCTTGGATTGGACTCATGATCCAGATATTATACTTGCAATTGGACACATAATGTATGTGGTTGCAGTGTGCAAGTCCCCTCAACATAATGAGGAAGGACAATTAAATAAGACAATAAGACATCACCTTAGGGTTTGTATGTCTCTATAGTCTTGATCTTTCATCGAATGTACTTTGGAAGTGACATGTCAATGGTGATCGTAATTGTCGAATAATCCTTATAAAATAAAAGAAGATATTTTGGCATACATATGTACTCTAGACATTTAATCATGAATGACATGGTTCTCTGCATTATGCAGAATGGTGGCTCGAAAGAGATGATGTATTCAAAATGTTTGAATACATACCTGAACCTAAGTGTCTAAGAGTTAAGATGTATGTAGATATGATGAATGTCATCATTCTACTATCTATACTCAAGTCATTCATGAAGCTTCATAATAATCATTTTGAATGAATTTAATGAAGCATGTATAAATGTTAAAATGCTCTTGTATTGAAATCCTTTGAATTCAACATAAGAGATTCTTTGTCTTAAACAATGGTTGTTTATTGATGAAGAGAGCACAGTGGAAGCATGGGTCGGACCCGAGTAAGAAGGAAAGTCAAAGAGTTGACCTACTTCTGTGACTTCCATATCACATCCAAAGAGTTGGATGAATGCCAATGCTGCAATAAGTTGATGTGTTGATAGTATGACTATCAAGTATGTCTAAAATCCTTAGTGAAGGACTCAGATAGAGCATCAGAATAATCTACATATAATCATTGACTCTGACTTTCTTATTTCATAAGATAGAGTCTAACAATTGTATCCCAATCTTCTAATAACATTTGCAATTGGTTGCATGTATATATTAGAAGATTAGAAATTTGATCTTAAGGTTTAAAAGTCATCTACATGGATATTGATGTAGTCGTGACAACAATCTCTATTGGATAGATGGACTTCATATTCTCAGTGGGAGAGCCCTTAGTCTTAGAGAATGTCTCTATGACCTAGATATTAGAATACCCTCATTGTTTGTTTCTAAATGTTGGAAATAAACATGAATTCTGAGATAGAACTATCATAAAGAGTTATGATGGAAATATTTCAGATAGTAATCTAACATCTAGTGGACTCCACAAAATTAGAAAATTAATGAATGGTTCATTAAGATTTCTAATACTGAAAATCAAACCTTATACGATCAATAGGAGGATGAAGATCATTTGACAATGATCTGGCATCAAGCCTTGGACATTTGTCTATTGATTTGATCAATAGACTAGTAAGAGATGAAACTTTAGAATGTCTAAAATTTCAAATCTTACATACTTATGAATATTGTATTCGAAGAAAAATGTCCAATACACCCTTCTCTGGAATGGTGTTAGATGTCGAGGAATTCAAGATCTCATACATATTGATGTATGTAGATCATCTATATCATAGTAAACATTATGGATATGTGATATCTATTGATGATTACGTATGATATGAGATTTCTTCTCTTCACCTGAGAAACCTTTGAAATGTTCAAAGATTTCACAATTTTGGTTTAGAACCAAAGTTTGAAGAAAGATGAAATGAATTTGATCTAAGCAAGGTAGCAAGTACCTATTAGATAAAATTCAAAGAATACCTTATGGAGATATGAATATCATTTCTATCTCAATCCTTCTAACACACCTGAACTCAATGAAGTTGTAGGGAGATACAATTGGATCATGTGTGACATGATTTGGTCAATGATGAATTTTTAGCATAATTATCCCTTAGTTTCCAAGTATATATGTGTAGTAGAGACTACAATATATATCCTTAATGAGGTTCCATGCATGTAAGCTGGAATCTAGCACTTGAGAGTGCTACTTCATTAGGAAAATAAAGGATGGTATTGGATACCTACTTTATGACCTTAAGATTCTTAAAAGATCTCATCTCTAAGAATGTGATTCTTAGAGGATGACTCTCTTGAGAATCAAGATGAAAATGAAGTGTAGGAACTCATTTAATCTTGAGATGGTAATAAGGCTCCTGAGATCGGAAACTAGAAGGATAATTAAAGATGAAACATTAATACCTCTTCAAATGAGTTTGAGGATTATTCCATGTGTCAGTTAAGTCTGACAGTGATCGGACTTCATGTGATGAAGCTCCTAAGGTTCATGACAAGGAAAGATGGATATTAGCAATAAAGTCTAAAGCAGACTTCATATACAAGTGTTGTATATGGACCCTCGAGGATCCACCTATATGGGTAAGACCCATAAAGGTGTAAATGGATCTTCAAGAGAAGAGGGAACCTGATGAGAAGGTAGAGACCTTCAAAGCTCGGTTCGTAGTCATAAGCTACACATCGGAAGAGAAGACATTGCTTGCAATGAGACTTGCTCTTCAGTGGCCATGCTTAAAATCATTAGAATGTTGCTAACCTTAGATACACAACTTGACTATTGCATCTTCAAGATGTAAGTCAAGATTGCATTCCTCTAAGAATACCTCTCTGAGGATATTCACATGAAGTAGCCCCAGGATTTCATGGTTGAGGAAAGCAAGGTGTGCAAGCTAAAGAAACTCCATCTATGGACTCAAATAAGTTTCTTGAAGTTGGAACATAAGATTTGATGAAATTATAAATGTTATGATTTCAGATAGAATCTTGATGTACCATATGAAGCCTAGTGGGAGTTCCATTGTATTCATCATGCTAAATGTAGATAATATTCTAATCATTTGGAATGATATAAGGATGATAATAAGTGTTTTATAGACTGGCTATTCCACACCTTGAGATACGATCTCAAGAATACCTCTTAGATCTTAGTTCTGAAGTTGTTCAGAAGCAAAGAAAAGAGGGTATTGGGATTGTCACATTAGTAGTACACCTTGGATATGTTCCATTTTTTCGGAAATTCCAAGAAAGGCTTCCTTCCATTGAGATTTGGTAATGACCTATCTAAAGGGATAGCACCTCAAAGAGTTGAGGATGTGAATGCTAGAACTGCTTGTACTTGTGCATCGGTTACGAGAAGCTAAGTGTATGCTAAATGTGTATAAAAGCCAGATATCTGCCATGCAGTGGGAGTAGTAAACTGTTACTAATCCTACTATGGAGAAAGAACACTTGATTGCAGTAATAACAATATCTTCAAAGATGACAAGGCTTTAGAGATAGTGATCTCTAAGTCTTATCTTCAAGAAATTAAGACTTTTAGATAGAGATCTAAAAGGTCTTAACTGTTGATACCTTGAGAGATAGTGATCTCCAGGAAAAGGGTATTCTGATAAGGATTATGGAAATACTGGTTATAATAGTTATTGAGCAATAGTGTCAAGGACACTATAACTACTTTGACTAGATTGAGTATTAGTTGCAATAGATGAAACATTCGTATTGGATGCGAGCACTGTTACCTAGGGATATGCAAGTGCCGTAAAAGGACTTGGCATAGTCTTTTGGGAACAGAGTGACTGATCAACTTACCTAGCTATTTCTAAATAGCCTATGATTGTCACATGAGTGTGAGTTTAAATGATTAGCCCATTAATGGCTCTTTGGGCTAGTGGGAGATTGTTGGACATGTGAGCCCACGGCGAGCCATTATGCAATAAATGTTATTGCAAATATCATTCCCTGATCTGAAATGAAGAATAAATAATTTGCATAATAGGTCCCTCTGTACAATTAGGGTTATGTACCATGTCTATCTTAATGATCATACAGCTGTTGATTCAATTATTGAATCATAGAGGCTGGTGCTTGGATAAATATCAAAAGAGTTAGATTGAGGACTCATCAAGCACCGTCAAATGATTGTTAAGATGTGATCTCCAGCCTGAGTAGGAGATGGCAATCCTTTCTCACATAGGCTGATATCTGACCGACCTCTTGATGCAGGTCCTCTGCATAGGAATAGAGATTCAGAGATGTCAGATTAGTTAGGTCAATGGGTTGACTTAACGAGATCGAGATAACATAAGTCCTATGTTGAATGTTATCACAGCATAGGCACGCATCCTCTGACCGGAGACAGATGTGTTACTATATGTCTGAGTGTGTACATTTGGCAGACCAATAGGTTGATGACCTAACCAAGGTCTATACACCGGCGCGCTGGTGTGCATGTAAGGGCATATGAGTAATACGATCTCTCAAAGGGATCATACAGGTTCACTACTGAACCGGAAGACATGAGCTCACTCATGAGATATTGGGAAGAATCAAATTCAGTGCACGGTCGTCTCGCTTTGGAAGCTTGACTGAATTTGTAGGTTTGATATATACTTTTGGAAAGTATATGATCAAGACCTAGGTATGATATATGCTTTTGGAAAGTATATGATCGATACCAAATCCCAATGATCAAATGAGAAACTTAGTGATCAAACCCTGAAGAAGACAGTATAAAATTGATCTTGATCTTCGGGTTGACCATGGGTCTTCCAGTATGCAGGATGTACAGGTATTGGGAATACCTGAAGGGTGATGTGACCATAAACGATTGTATATCCATGACGCTTCCATTCCGAGGGAGTGATGAAACAGATCTGGATTTTAGTGACTCCTTTCAGTAGAGAAGCAATCCGATCTTAGTCCAAGTGTTGGACATTGGTTTGAATGAGATTCAGATCCAATGAGAAGATTGGATTTGCGGTCTTGATTTAATCAAGCATCTGTGGGAGGTCCGTAAGATCTGGATTTGAGATAAGATCTCAATATCCAAGTCACTATACATGGAATAATACAATCGCCCTGTCCTTATCTCCAAGTATCCGCAGAGAAAGCACATTATTCATGAAAGGGTTCAAGAATAATTCTTTTGATGAAATATCCAAGCAAGGACTTGATGATTAAATAAGATTTAATTATCAAGTTTGATATGAATATAATTCATATTGTGAAAATGATTATCTAAGATAATTAAATGGGATTTAATTATCAAGGATTAAGAGAATGTGGATAACACTATCCATGATGTATGTGTATTATAAATATGATTTATAATATACATATATAAGGGAGAGAATTTATGTGAATAGCATTTGTTAATTAATAATGTGGATTAGATTCACATTTATTAATTAATTGGAAATGCAATTTACTAACTATTTTGGGTTGTGAATATGATTCACATAATATTCAATGGCATGATTGAAATATTCACAAATTAATTGGGAATTAATTTGGTGAATATTTTTGTGAATACAAAATTAATTAAGGAATAATAAGATAAATAAAAAAAGGAGCCAAAATTGACCACCATTCATAGGTGGCGTCACCCATGAATTGTTCATGGGTGACGCCCCCCAATTTTAGGGAGGTTGGTTGACTCCATTTTATTTATCACATTATCTCTTAATTAGTTAATGTTAAATTAAATTATGTTGATAATGTTGCAACATTTTTAATTTAAATTAATGTTGTTGGTTTTAACCAACAACAATCATAGCCATTGATTTAGCATGGACCAAGCATAGCCCTTGGATCCATGTATCCCATGGATTGAGATCCATTGGACCCTAAACTAGTATAAAAGGAGGGCTAGGGTAGCCTTTCCAAGTGACAACATTCTTGAGTTGAAGAACTCTACTCTCTCTCTCTCTCTCATTCTCGTGGGGTCTCCCTAATATTTAAGTGGCCGTCCACTTTGTGTATTAGGAAGGAGATCATTTTTGCTACGCCTCGACGCTTGGATCTTCGTC
Organism: Ottelia alismoides; assembly: GCA_037367405.1. Taxonomy (NCBI): domain Eukaryota; kingdom Viridiplantae; phylum Streptophyta; class Magnoliopsida; order Alismatales; family Hydrocharitaceae; genus Ottelia; species Ottelia alismoides. Next base: position 110,623 of record JAZKJV010010687.1, on the reverse strand, counting down.
AAAGGATTGCGGGAAGGACACGACTCATCATCATGCCCGCAAGCGCATTCTCCGTGGGTCGGACTTAAGATAGGAGGATCTCTACTTTGGGGTCTCACGATCACAACCACGCTTCAAGAGGTATTCCTTATACTTTGTGGTTTGATGAAACGATCTGAGAAGTGTTCTCATGATCATGTGGTTTCATCTTTAAAGTTAAAAATTTTAATTTCCGCTGCATCTAGCATCTACTACGACTAGTTGCTCCGATTGCATACGATGCGATCGACACGCTTCAGTGATGCACTTAAGGATTCACAATATCCTTTAGTACCCGGGTAGCAATCTCCTCTCTGGACTCCGTAACCACTGTAGTGATGCCCGTCTTCTTGGGCACCACATGTAACGGACTGACCCACTTAGAGTCGGAGATGGGGTAGATAAAATCGACGCTCCACTACTTTGAGATCTCCTTCATGACAACCTCTCTTAGATTCGGGTTCAGCCGCCGCTGGAACTCACGCGACGGCTTTGCCTCTTCCTCGAGATAGATGTGGTGAGAGCACAGAGCTGGACTGATCCCTTGGAGATCTGCTACACTCCATCCTATCACCTTGCGGTTCTTTTCAAGAACCCCCATCAGACGGGATTCTTGCTCTCCAGTCAAATCAGTAGAGATAATGACTGGGTACATCTCATGCTCACCCGCAAGGAAGAAGGAGGTCATCAGCGGAATACAAAATTTTTCCATGCAATGGCGTCCAGAAGAAGGAGGAGAAACTACATCCACGAGCTAGAGGTCAGGGGGGAGAGGGTAGTGGGGGACACACAGCTGGGTCGTGCTCTCCGGGGACATTTCGTGGAAGCGACTAGGAGGAGACGAGTAGAGGGTTGGGGCTGGCTTGGGAGAGGGGTGGAGGTGTTGTCAGGCGAGCAAGTGGTGGGGCTTGAGGCCCCTTTTAAAGAGGAGGAGGTTAAGAAAGCAGTATGGGGACTGAACGCAGACGGTGCTCCTGGTCCAGATGGTTTTCCAGTCTTTTTCTACAAGGAATTTTGGGAGTTGCTGAAGGATGAGCTTATGGAAGTGATCAATGAGTTTAGGGAGGTGAAAAACGGAAAATACGAGAGCCGCTAAGTAATGGTCTGACAGATCAGACTCACTGTCGTTGAGACGACTACTCAGGCCTTCATGTTGATCAACAATTAACCCACACAATTAATCAAGAAATCAAGAGCAAGGATTAAAATTTATTATACCCTACTAAGAATGTATAGTGGCAAGCAAGTAGGGGTCGAACACAGGAAGCGAGGGAGTAAAGTAGACTAAATAATAGTCAAATGCCTTATGTCTTGTAAACTACTCAGCCAATATAGACTTTTTGTGGGTTTTTTATTTCTTTATTTTTATTTAATTTTTTTGATTTTATATTTTTGTATTTTGATTTTTAATATACTAGTATTGTATTTTCTTTTTATATTTTCTATCTTTGTATTTTCCTTTTCTTGTAGTCAAGATATAATATTTGTATGGAATATATATATATATATTAGAAATAGGAGAGAAATAAAAATAGGGAAAAATAATGAAAATACAGGAAATAAAATATATTTGTGTCTTTTATATATTTCTAATGTTTTTGTGATTTTTCTATGTTTTGCCTAATTTTTTGTTATTTTTAAAGGGAAAAATACTAGAAACAGTGATCTAGTTGCTGACCGAAATTGAAATGAGGATGAAAAATATCAATGAGTGTCCAAAATTCCTCAAATTAATTTTAAACTAAAGACAATAGAATAGAGAAAAAAACTGAAATTGTATTTTGAGGATTTTTGTATAATTTTTAAGATTTTTATGAAGATTTTAGGGGTTTTGTAATTTTTAGGAGTTGTCTTTTGTAATTTTTAGTGATTTTTGGTCTAGGCTAAAATACAGAGAAACACACAAAATTTTTTTTGGAATTTTTCAAAAGTTTTTATAATTTTTATGTATTATCTAAGGCAAATAGTAGAGAAAATGCACGTTTTTTAATTTTTATAAATATTAAAATGCAATAAAAATGTGAAGCGAAAATATGGTGTGGAAGTAAAATGCAAGAGGAGGCTATGCTATTTTTTTGGAGATTTTTAGATATTTATAGATGCATCAAATAAATACTAGCAACATCAAGAAAATACAAACATGCAGGGGTTTTTTTGTAAATATGGAAAAACTCAGGGGCTTGCGTGCAATTTTTACACAAAATATATAATGCAATAAAGAACTTTCTGGACTAATTAGAAATAGACAACACTGCAGGCCCTTCCCTGCAAAAATCCCAAAATCACGCGCCTAATCACGTGGTCCTGGTAGGGACCCAATTGTAATTAACAAAACTCTTAGGGGACTTTACTACAGTTTATCCATATATATTACACTGTAATAAAATGTTTCGATACTAAAATGAAATAGCCACTTACAGGGGGTCCCCTGCAAAATGCTCGCACCTCACGCGCGCATCCATGTGAGGTGACGTGGCGGAGGACCAACGTACAATTAGAGGATGTTCAGGGGCTAGTTCCTAAATATTACAAAAGTTTTTTAACTGTAGATGAAAGTTCTAGAACTATAAAATAAATACAAAAAGGGCTTGGGTTAAAATGCTAAATACCCAAGCTTTGCGCAGGAGTGGACGGCTGAGATGCGTCCCCTTAAACACGTGGCGCGCGCTGGACGCTCAATACCCCTTCGCGATCGGACGGCTATGATTAGATGGTGGAGAGGCGATCAACGACGCAGACGGAGCAGATTGGACGACGACTGGAAGACCTAGGCTCCTGTTCTTGATCCACCGGATGGGAGGTCCCTTCGATGGACAAGGATAAACTCGTAAGATGCGAAGTTCCCTAGCGTCGATTGACTTCCTCCGTTAGTCGATGAAGTTCCAAGAAGGCCCAGGGGGTCTCTGCAGGTGTCCTGAAGATGCTGGAGGTCACAAGAGGCGGGAGGTGGTCGGATGCGCTTGCACAGAGGTGGCAGAGCTGAGGGGCTGGAGTACCTCCGGCAAGCGCCCAAATTTACCTCCAACTGATGCGTGCTCATTGTACCTGCAGCGATGAGTTACAAGGGTCGCGGGAAAACCGTCGCAACCCTCCAGAGGGTGAAATGAAGTGAAAGGCGATGAGGGAGGGTTTCGTTGTTGCCCGGCAAACTCGACGCACGACCAATCAACGAAATCCAAGGATTAGATGATGGTTTAGCGAGAGACAATTGAAGGGTAAGATGCGGAGATGGATTTGGGCTAATTTAGGAGCTAAAGATATGATAGAGTGAGGAAGAAAGGACCTCACCGAGGCAGCGCTGGAAGCTAACTCCGGCGAGCCCTTCGGCAAGGGGATACACTTCGATTCGACACCTCTGACTCCAACCAAAGGGTGGACTCGTTCCCTGCTATCACCAGGAAGGTGGCTAAAACCCTAGGACACAGAACGGAAGGCGTAAGAGTGATCAAAGGAGCAAGGGAAGTCAGGGGTGTGTTTTGAATAGGTGGTTGACAAGGCTACAAGAATGAGGCGTCAGGAAAAAAAGGCATCCTATAGGCGTGAATCCTCGATCAACGGCGAACAAAAGTCGAGAAGGAGTCATCACCAGATAATGAAAGACGTGATCTCCAAAATTCGGAGAAAACGCCAAAAAATAGTTCTGACAAAGGCTAGACCTCAGTCAGAGAGTTGACCGAGGTAAACCAAGGAAGAAGTCTGGTTCGTCCACGTGGACCAACCAGAAAAAACCTTGGAAAAAATAATTGTAAATTCATTTAAAAATAACAATTGAATTTATTATTTTTTTATTATCAAATAAAACATTTTTATTCTTTTAAAAATTATTTTATTATGATTTTTATTTATTTTTTTCGAGGTAAAAATTACAAGTTTCCTTCTATATGATATATACAGGTATATTCCTCTATATATTTTAATATTTTATTTTTACTTTGTTTATTTGATTTAATTATTTTGGTTTATTATTTTATAAATTTATAAACTATTTTTATGATCTGAAATATATTTTTATTTTGTTTTTTTGATGTATTTTATACACTTAATAAAAATAAGTAGTAATTATATAGGTATGTTTATAGGTATTATACATAGGTATTATATACAAGTATTTTATTTTTGTATTTTATTCCTATTCTAATGTACACATATATTATAAATAATATTTACAAAATTATAAAAATATAAAATTATAAAAATAATGAATAATAAATAAAATGAATATTTAAATCTGTACAAGTATACAATAAGGGTCCAAAACTCAACATTCAAACCGTAGCTCCGCCAAACGCGAAACCGCCTTCATTAAATAGCTTATTTAGAAGTATATACAATTAAAGTGAGTTTGGCACGTTTCGAGTTTTTATTTGAGAGATACGGGTCTGGAATCTAATTCAGATCATAACTTTTTATCTGTACATTATTTTGTCTGAAATCAATTTTGTATTTTTCTTTGTTTAATCATCTACAACTCTCATGTACAGAGTTTCTTTATTTGAAGTATAAAAAGTGGAACCAAAAATATGTCCCATAATGAATAAAGAATGAATAAAATTAAAGGTATTTTTATCATATTTTGGCCTTTATCTCCCCCTACTTTATTCCTTGTCGACCTAGTCATCGAGATGCCTAGGTCTCGGGGTTTCGGGTCATAAAATATTTGCAATATTTTATTCTTTTTCTTTTCTTTATTCTATAATTTTGGCTTTAAAAACCACACTTTATACAATATTTACACAACAATGCATGGATGATAAAATGCATGAATTAACGCTATTTACACGCATTTACAAGGGTTTTCAAGGCCAAAATGATAGAATAAAGATGATGAAACGTAGATTCATCAGGAGGGTAATAGGGGCTTTAAGAAGGTCAATAGAGCTTTGCTCGTCCTTCTCCCAAAGAAAGAACATCCATTAACAGTGGAAGACTATAGACCGATTGCCCTTTCAAATGTCGTCTACTTGATTGTTGCACAACTTTTAGCAAACAGGCTTAAGTGTGTCCTTGACTCGGTGATTCTTGAAGGTCAGTATGCTTTCATTCCCGGTCGATAGACAGCGGATGGTATGATTATGGCATCAGAAATTTGCCTTCAGTGGAAGCGTTAAAAAAGGAAGGCGATAATTTGGAAGATAGACTATGCGAAGGCTTACGATTGTGTAGACTGGAGCTTTCTGTGGGTATCCCTGAGGTGTCGCGGATTTGCAGATTGATGGATCGAATGGATGAAGAGGTGTATCACGACTTCCTCTTACTCGGTATTAGTGAACGGGAGGCCTGAGGGGGGTTTTTTCAGCCCCAAAGGGGTGTTTGTCAGGGGTGTCCTATGGCCCCTTTATTGTTTGTCCTGTTGGCAGATGCATTGACAGTTTCATTCAGGTGCGCAGTGAACGAAGGCTGATGTGCGGGGTTTCGCAGCGGGGAAATTTCCATTCCACTCTTGCAATATGCAGATGATACGATGCTCTTTCTGGGAGGTTTAGATGATATGACTACAAGGGCGGTTTAGATCGTGGAGGTGTTCAGTAGGTTATGGGCCTTCAGATCAATAAGCATAAGTCAGTTGTGATTCCGTTTGGAATGGAGGAGGAATATAGGGGTAGAATGGCGGAGCTACTGGGATGCCCTCTAGATGAGCTATCGATTTCGTATTTGGGACTTCCCTTGGTAGTGGGACTTCCCTTAGTAGCGGAAAAACTCAATAAGATAGATTGGGACGTGGTTCTGCAGACATTCGAGCAAAGGTTGGCAGGCTGGAAGGCAGTCTCCCTCTCCAAGGGTGGAAAGTTGATCATCTTGAAACATGTTCTTTCGACTATCCCTATTTTCTTTTTTCCCCTAAACTGATGCCAGTGGGAGTACGGAAAAACATTGAAAAGATGATGAGGAGATTTTTCTGCTCTGATGGAAAGCAACAAAGAACAGGGGTGCACCTGATGGGTTGGGAGGAATTGACATGCCCAAAAAGTGAAGGAGGTTTGGGAATTTGAGATGTAGCGTGCACGAACAAGGTGCTTTTGGCAAAATGGGCTACTCAAATATGAGGCGATTCAAATAGACTGGCAATCAGGCTCCTACGGGAGTTATGCGGGGTTCGGGGATCGCTCGAGGCTGGGAGGGTGCGATTTCAATCTCCTCTGTGGGAAGGTGTCCGCGATGTTTTACCTCTTTTAGCACCAAGACTGCGGCTGAAGATTGGTGATGGGGAATTATTTCAGTTCTGGCAAGATGATTGGACAGGGGACGGGAAGCTATGTAACCATTTCCCGAGGTTGTTTGCATTGGCGGAAATGAAGGAGTGCTCTTTAGCGCAGACAGGGATGACAGGATCATGGGATCCAAAATTTGTGTCGAATCTCTCTTCTCAACGTTTGGAGGATTTTGTCAGAATGTGGTCCGAGTAGCCATCACCAAACTGCATCAATGAGGGAAGAGACCATTTTGAGTGGAATGATGGAAGGTTCTCGAGAAGAAGGAATACATGGAGTTCAAGGGGACCTCGACGGACACATATACAAAACTATGTCAAAATATGAAGATCATATGGGCTAGCAAGACTTCGTGCAGGGTTAAGGTCTTCCTATGGTGCATGAGAAGGGGTAGACTGTGTGAAAAAGCAAGGAGGGGAAGGCTCTTCGGCAGCGTGGACACGTAGTGCGACAGGTGTGGTAGGCAGATCGAAGACTCTGATCAATTGTTCTTCAGGTGTCCATCATCGGCTCAGATTTGGCAGGAGATAGGAGAATCTTGGATATCAAGTGGAAGCATTGATGATTTTTGGAGGTCAGTGAGATCGGTAGGAGGCAACTCAACACATGACTGCACGATGGCCTTTGCGGCTTTGTGGGCGATTTGGGTAGGAAGAAACGACCTCATTTTCAAAAATCAGAGGTTCTATCCAGAAAATGCAGTTGCACATTGTACCTCCCTTTTTAATTTATGGTCCTCCAGATGTAGTATGCTAATTTTTTAAGTAATATATTTCACAGGCGGTGAATCCCAACTCGGGATGTCACCCTCACATTTCTAAAAAAACAAAGTAATAAAAAAATCAGCATTGTCAAAGAACCAACGTCTGTCAAAAAGTTCTCTCATCAATTAACCATGTTGTTTAACGGTATGTTGTTATCCATGGTGGGAATGGATTCTTCATATAAATTAAATTGCATAACAATTCAAATTTGATAAGTGGGTTCTTTACAACAATAATTGAACCAACATGATATCGTGCGTATTAACTCATATGATCATGTATCCATGCATAAGTATATGTGGGTTCTTTAATGCAATATTTGAATAAACATGATATAATCTTGATCTTGTCTTGGGAGGTTCTTGAACATCATATCTTTGAGTTCCTTACGTTACAAGAAAAACACAATTTGGCAAGCACAAAAGAGCGAAGATGGGACGGGCACATGTGCTTGCTACCTTTGGGTGAGCACCTTACGAGCACATGTCCTCGTCCACCTGCCTCGTCAAGTTAAATTTCAATGTTTGATTTTAAATGGCATGTGAAAATTTGGGGGAGAGCACATGGAGAGTACATTCCCACGTCTATTAAACAGAACATTAATGGGCTCTCTGTCCTTCATTCCAAATGAAGTCAAACCCCAAAAACCATTTGTTTAACCTGAAAATCGTGCGGTCTAAAGTAGTGCACATAAGGTGGGACTATGATGTCGCTGAGGCGACCGCTCACGAAATCCAGATTAAAACAACAGTTAACCCACAATAGATAAATCAAGCAATGAAAGTAAATGTGCAGCGTTAAAATTTATTATAACTCTACAACAAAGATGTGTATAGGTGCAAGTATGTGTAGAGTGTCGAACACATGATGCAAGCAGGTAGATCAGGGCAAATGATGCTAAAAAATGAATGTGATGTGTTGGTCTATATGTGTTATTTTTTGTGGGTAATTAATTTTATATTTTTTTATTTAATTTTTACTTTTATATTTTTATATTTTGATTTTTAATTTACTTTTATATTTTCTTTTTATATTTTATCTTTTTATTTTTTATTTTTCTTTTAATAAGAATATAAAACTATATAGGATATATATACACAAGAGAGATGAAAAAGAGATAAAAATAGTTAAAAATATTCAAAATACAATAAATAAAATGTTTTTGCGTTTTTTATATTTTTCTAATTCTTTTGTGATTTTTCTGTATTTTTTCTAATTTTTTGATATTTTGTAAAGTTCAAAACACTCAAAATAGGGAATAAAATAAATAACTGAAATTAAAAAAGATATGAAAAATATTAAACAGTAACAAAAATTCTCCAAATTAATTTTAATATAAATATAATAAAGTAGAAAAATTTAGGAACATGAAATACAATTTTTAGATTTTTTATAGATTTTACAAATTTTTAGGAAGGTTTTTTTGGGTTTTACAATTTTTATGAACTTCCTTTTATAGTTTTTTAGTGGCTTTGGTATGAAGATAAACACAAAAATAAACAAAATATATTTTTTGGGGGATTTTTAAAATAATTTTTATAATTTTTATGGATTTTCTAATGCAAACGGGTATGAAAATGCACGCTTTTTATTTTTTATAAATATTAAAAAGTTCCAAAAATGTGAAATAAAAATATGGTATGATAGAGAAATGAAACAGACACATAATGGTATTTTTTAGATTTTTTATAGATTTATAGATGCATGAAATAAATACAAGAAACAAAGAGAAAATTCAACACTAGGAGGGGTATTTTTTAAATATATGAAAGTGTGAGGGCCAAGTTGTAATTTTCCCACAAAAATTATAACTAAACAAAAACGCCGAATAGCACATGCGAGAACACGGGACCTAGTAGTGACTAAATTACAATTCTCAAGACTCTGAGGGCTAGAATGCAAAATCACCAAAAAGTTGATAACTTAATTAATAAGTTTTGGGAATTAAAAATGCAACAATGTCCAGTGGCCTGGCCGTAAAATGCACAACTCACGTACTTTCACATGTGAGCTACGTTGGCGAGAACGTAGTTCAAATTATACAAATGGCTGGGGACTATAATGCAAAATGTCCAAAAAATGTAAAACGGTCGAAGAAAGTTTCAATATTAATATCAAAAGGCAAAATTGCTTAGGGTGAATGTAGCAAAATACCCAAAACACTGTGCGATCCAATGGCGGTCGATCATTCACTAACGCTACGCGTCGTGATATCCTACAACGATGACGACTCGTGTCGAAGGTTGAGATTAGAAGCTCCTAGCATATCTGACGGTGGAGAGCGGGGACGATCTGAAGATGGCTAGAGCGTCTCCAAGAACACCAGAGATCGGACGGCTCAGGGCGGCTTAGGAAGAACAAGGCCGAAGCTTGGTTCCTCCGAGCTTTGATGGGCACGGGCGCGGGCGTTCAACCTCCAAACCTTCTGCGAAATTCCCCAAAAGCCTCCTGGAGAGTCCCTCAAGCGGACGACGACGTCAAAATGGCGGAGAGCCCGCCGGTCCACCGCGGGGACGAGGAAAAGTTACGGCCCCAGGTACGTGTGTTTCATCAAAATCGACCCCAAACGTGGGTATGAAGCCCTTCGTAACTACAAGATTCGTTAGTGCAAAGAATAGAAGGTGAGGGGGTCTGTTGTTGGTGGATATAGGCGATTGGCAAGGCGGAGCGGAAGCTCGCCGGAGAGAACACCAACGAGGTTGTGGGGTTGATGAACGACGGGTATGAATCAAAATGGAGGTTGGAATTTGCTCCTAAGACGACAACGAATAAAAAAATGAAAGAAAAAACAAATAAAATGGACCTCGAAGGCTGATACGCCTGAGATGGGACCTCACGACCGAAGATGACAGGGGATGGGTGGAATGACTCCTTCGACTCGTCGAATGCCTCCCCAAGTAGCTGGAGGTGGTGTTGTCACCACCACCGGTCCGAAGCAAGGTAGAGGAGGGTTCAAACAAGTCAAAAGGGGGTTCAAAAGAGAAAGGCAAAGTCAGAGGGGCTTTTGAATAGGTTGGGTGACAGGGCGAGAAAAATGAGGCTTCTGGAGCGGATCAGTGATCCGACACCCGAGATAATCACTAGGCATGAATCCTTGATAAGTGTAGAAGAAAAGTCAACAAGGGAGCGACATCAAAGGATGAAATATTCGGCCTCGAAAAATCCACGAATATCTATAAAAAATGAAGTTCTGACATGAAGAGGAGGCGGGTCAGAGAGTTGACCCACGATCAACTCTTACACCCCCTGGTTGGTCCACGTGGACCAACCAGGAAAATCTTGCAAAAAATGATTTGTAAATTCATTTCAAAATAATGAATTATTTAATTAATTTTATATTATTAAATAAAAATATTTATTATTTTTTTAAATTATTTTATTATGATTTTTATTTATTTTGTGGAGGTTAAAAGAAACAAGTTCCCTTTTAAGGGCTATATATAGGTATATTCATCAATATATTTTATTGTTTTATTTTTATTTTTTTATATTTCATTTTATTATTTTTTATTTTATGTATTTAGAACTTAATTTTATGAACTTAAATATATTTTATTTTATTTTATTTAAGTATTTTGTACAATTAAATAAATAGATGTGCTATCTATATAGGTATAGATATAGGTATTATACCTATATGCTTTATGCAAGTATGTTATTTTTGTATTTTACTTATGTTTTTATTATTGTTTTAATATACATATATATTATAAATAATATTTAAAAATTATAAAAATATAAAATTATAAAAATAATGAATAGTAAATAAAATGAATATTTTAATCGATATAAGTATACAATAGGGGTCCAAAACCTAACTTTCAAACCACAACTCCAAAAAATATGAAACCACCTTCATTAAATAGCTTATTAAAGGTTATACACAATTAATGATTTTGATACATTTTGAGTTTTTATTTGAGAGATATGGGTCTGGGAAATTGGGATTCTAGAAACTTATTCAGATCAAAGTTTTTTATCTGTATGTTATTTTTGTGTGAAATTAATTATTTATTTTCTATATTAATTTTTCTACAATTTCACAATCAAAGTTTCTTTATTGATGTATAAAAAGTGAAATTAAAAATAGGTCCCAAAATGAATAAAGAATGAATTCAAAAAAGGGATTTTTATTGCATTTAGGCCCTTATCTCCCCCTACTTTATTTCTTGTCGACCCAGTCATCAAGATGCCTAGGTATTGGGGTTTTAGGTCATAAAATATTTGCAATATTTTATTCTTTTTATTTTTCTTTTATTTATTCTATAATTTTGTCTTTAAAAATCAAATTTTATACATTATTTACATAATGATGCATGAAAGATAAAATGCCTAAATTGAGCCTATTTACACGCATTTACTAGGGTGTCTAAGGCTAAAATGATAGAATAAATATGATGAAACGAAGATTCATCATCCCCCTATACTTTCCTTTGCTAGTCCTTATCAAACACTTATGTAATAAGTGTAGAAAAGAAAAACGAAGAAAAGAAAAAGAAGAAAATTGGACTAGGTTTAATTATCAAACTTGTCTTGACAAAATCAAGGTTTGGAGCTTAAGTCGGACCTTTGGAATTTTAGTACGGGCGGAACCTTAATAGAATCGATTTTGAAATCCAACAGTCTTCGAGAATCCCATAACTCTGCTCAAGTCTCCTCAATAGCTAGGTCAGAATACTTCAACTCATACGCAAACCCTTATGACTATGAATCTGACTCATACAGTGTAAGTGATGGTGGCTCTCCCCAACTGAAATGACAAAGAGACTGACTTCTCCAATGTGATAACCCAATAATTCCCTAATCCAATAACTCACTCCTCGAGGAGCGAGATATTCCCTTCTAAGTTCATGTGGCAACCAACTCAAGAGGAGGGGCGAAGAGAAGAATGGACGGTAGCCAGTGTAGCTACCTATCCTAGGATGCAAGACTAGTGTAGTCAAGTCATACAGCTGCAGGCTCATATGATTTGACTTTGAAGCTCAAGCTTACTTATTGACAAATATATACACTATCGCAAGCATTTTTATTTTTGTACAAGCCTGTCCACTTTTTTGGAGTTTGTTTTGGAATACTATTCACAGCAGCATTTACATAAGGAGTTTTTCCTCCTGAGCCAGCATACTACCCTCTTTTGAAGCTTTATTGCAACCCACACTCTCCTGTCTTCAAAATTCATCATCACCGGATGGGTTGGGGTGCACTTCCCTCCCTATAGGAGGACAAATGTTTCCACCTGTGTGCGTATCATACCGGAAAATCCAACCCTCTCACCACTCCAACTGAGTTGAGCCAAGTGAAAGGTGCGGGTGTCCAAGTTAGGTCATTATCGACAAGAGGCATGCGTGTGTTCCAAAATACTCTTCTTAAGCAGTCAAGAATCCATTGAACCAAGTCCCATGATGCTCAAAGAATTAAGTCAACTAGACCTGAAGTACCTCAATTCCAGTTCCTATAAGGTTCATGTTAATTAGGTAGATTTAAGGTCCAACCAAGCTCCAATCTTCAGATTTTACTTAGACTTTTTCAACTATCAAACTCAATCCGAAAAATGCGAATGCTATGCAGAAAATATTTTTGTGATGAAATTTTCAAATATTTTGAACTTTTTATGGATTTTTGAAAAAAGATTATGCATATGAATTTTTGGGTTTTTCAAAAAGATTTTTCAAATGTTTGTGGTATTTTTTAAATTTTTCAAATGTTTTTATAATTTTTGAAAAAAAAGGATTAGGATAAAAACTAGGTCAAAATATTTACACTGGGATACATCTTATATTTACAAGAATTAAGTTTTTAATAATTTACAAGGGGTATAGATATATGTAAAGAATTTTAGGTGAGATGTATATATTCCTCAAACTTATTTGAAAAGGTTTTTTCAAACAATTTTGGAAAATTATAGTCCAAAATAATTTTTACAAATATTTTTACAAACATGTACACACATTTGAAAATTATTCTGCAAAAGTTTTTCAAATAGTATATATAGTTTTTTCAAATATTTTTGCAACCATTTTTCAAACATTTTTATTTCACACAAGAAAATAAATTTTACAAAACAAAATGTTTTACAAAGGGTTGAAAAAATTTAACAAAACGTTTTCCAAATAGTTTTCAAAAGATTTTTCACAAAGATTTTTAAATTATTTTTCAAACATTTTACAAAAAATATTTTTGCCTGATTTATTAATAAATAAGTACAAAAGAATTTTAGGGATAATCAAAATCTTTTTATTAAGTTTTTTTATGAATTTTAATGGTATAATTAGGCATAGTTATTAAGAAAAATACGAAAGTACGAGTTATGGCTAAAGTATATACGAAGTATATATGACCCCCTTATAATTAACTTGAGTTATGTCCTCATAGATCAGAGAGAAAAAGAAAAGACATAACTCGTACTGACTATAGGAAAATCTAAAGAATAACGAACGAATGGATGACTGAACGAATGAGAAGTTGACTGTCCCCCCTATACTTAGGATTAAATAATCCTATGTATACTAGATTATACACAAAGCGGGGAGGGTCAAGGGTGGGAATGAATAGATCGTACTCAAACTGTCTCCCCCTATACTTAGGGTAAGATATCCCTAAGTATAGACAAGAAGAGGAGACAATGGAGAGGATCAAAGAATAGAAGCAATCGGGGTGAACTCCCTCCTGTACTTAGAACAAAGTACATCCTAAGTATAGAAGACTAACAAAAGGGGGCGACACAGAAGATAGAAAAGGAAAAGAAGAAAAGAAGAAAAGAGATTAGAAGATGGAAAAAGATAGAGAAAGATGTACACACCACCCCCTATACATAGGGTAAAAGAAGCCCTAAGTATAGGCAACAACAGGAGTAATGAAACGGAAGGACGAATGGACACTCGGCTCGTCCACCGCCCTCTATTTAGGACAAAGTACGTCCTAAGCAAGGCACAGACGAGAATGGGGTGAATGAGCAATACAGAAGATAGATAGAGGTAGACAAAAGCAAATATACAACATGATGGATATACAGAGGGTCAAGAAGGTTGAAAGAGAACCTTCTTGTGAGACTGCTGAGGGATATATCTGGTGTGGTGCAGGTCGACATCGGGTTCCTTAGATGAGACTAACCGATTAGGGTCGACAGGGTGTAGGTCCTCAGTAGTCCTAGGGTGAAGAGGCACAGACGACTGAGTGGAAGAAGTACGACTAGGTCTGGCCTTGGGAGTCTCGCTGATATCGAAGCAGAATGGGAAGAAATCATCATCATCGGAAGAAGTGTAGTAAATATCGTCCTACGAGGTCTCATATAAGTCAAAACCAAAAGGAACGAACTCATCAGTGGAAGTAGTCCAACTCTATTTGTCCTCTATAATCTCAACCGGATCATCTTTCTTATCAAAAGGCCCGAATTTTCGAATAAAAGCAACTAAGTAAATTCGACTTTGTCTCATCAATATCTAAATGAATAGGAACATACTCATCAGTGAAAGTAGTCAAGTCATGCATGTCCTATCTAGTCTCTGACTCTGCCCTCCATTCAATAGTATCGATCGTGTAAATCCCGCGGATATCATCAACACAACGCCGAGTCCCAGAAGAAGGAACTCAGAGGTCCATGCTTTCCATGTCCTCCTCCTTGGAGATGAATTCTTGGGTTTCAGTGGAACACAACATACAACAAACATCTCTGATGGTCTCATCAAGGTCATGGTCCTCAGAGTTAGCCAAGATAGGTTTAGTCACATTAGGTGCAGGTCTCTGGTCAGTAGTGGGTGCAGTGATGACCACCTCGCTCTCGTCGACAGGACGGAAGCGAATATCTCCTAAACCATAATCAATAACGACCCTCGTTGAGGCGAGGAATGGTCATCCCAAGATGATTGGAGAGTGCTCTCCTATGGAGGTCTCCATGGGCAATACAATAAAATAAACATTGTAGCTCGTGCCCTGAATCGAAATGATGATGTTTTCAAGGTTACCCTTTGGCCTCTTGATTGATCCATCAGCAAACTAAACAATCATCGTGGTTTTCTTAAGAGGCCCTAAGTAAAGAGATTGTACCAACGAGAAGGGTAATATGCTAATCGAAGCACCGCCGTCGAGGAGAGTGTGATCACATGTATGGTCAGAAATGGTGTAGCTAATGAAAGGTGTAGCAGTGTTCTTTTTCCTAAGATGGTGTGTGATGGCATGGGTAGTGGCCATGGTCAATATATGCCGCTTAGATCTACTCCTCCGCTTTCTCTTCTTGGGAAGACGAACAGATAAATCAGTCATGGCATGCTGAAGTGGGGCAATCTCATGAATAGTGGTCACCGCTTCGGATTCAGTCAATATTTTTTTCAATTTTTGGACCTCCTCTATACAAGGGAGGAAGTCGGAATCAGCATCTACACGAGGCATGCTAAGAGCAGTCTGTACAACGACATCCTCGGGGTCAGGGGTAGGACTAGATGTGAGTGGATGTGTGGTCAAAGGGTCTGGCAAGTGGACCTTCTCCTCACAGTCTGAATCGATCACGTGTCTTCCGAACTCTTTTTGAATTTTTAAAATTTTCTCATTTTTTTTGTATTTCGGGCGATTGGAAACTCTCATGATAATACTCAAATGAATCCTCATCCTTAAAGAATGGAGTTACAGTCTGGATCTTATTTACGCTAGATATATCATTCATACTTGAGTTCATATGCTCCATCATCTGATTCAAGGTCTCAAGTGTGGATATCATGAAAGGTGACTCCAAAAGATCAGTCTTGGGTAGATGTGAAGGGAAATGTGAAGGTGGATGTGGATAAAAGTATGAATCCTGAATCAGTGGTTGAGGTGGATATGTACAAAATTCAGGAGCAAAGTCCTCCTGGAAAAAGGGAGGCGAACCGACTGGAGTGAAATCCGCAAAGTACGGATAAAATACGCTCCAGGCAGACTTGAAACAAGAAGAAAATGATCGGGAGAACACGACGGTCAAATCAAGAGAAGTGAGAAAAAGGCACAAATGCGTGGAGGCGATCTGGAATACCAGCAAGCACAAACAAACTCACACAATACAAACTCTCAATTCACCTACTCAACTCGGTAGAGACCGAAAAAGTCGATCTTTTTATCTTGTCTATTTTAGAGTTAGGTGAGAAGTCCAAAAGTTGCGCAAACACTTAGGGGTTGATAGGATTTGGGCATTAATCCTTAGTATGTGCGCAGCAATTAAAACGAAGACAATGAGGGGATTACTCTCCCCGATACAAGATTATTCTTTTTGGTATATTTTAAGGTCAAGTATTGTTAGCAGTCCCATTTTACATAGCACCTAGGTTGACAAAATCAGAGGTAGAGAGGCGGAAGAGCAATGAAAGAGGAAAAAACGATGATGAATGCTAAAGCGTAAATACTCACCTTGCCTCCAACACTCTACATGCAAAGATACTCAACAGAACTGAAACCTACACTATATGCAATTGCAAAGCCGATGAAATCACTCTAAGTTGTAGAAATTTCTATTATCGCGAAGAACCGATGCTACTGACTTAGAATGCAACCGAAGTGTCCGATCTTGGACTCTCCTCGGTGCCCACCACAATGGGTCCTGCAAGCGTTGTTTGGAGAACTCTCGCGGCGCGGTGGTTCCGAGAATAAGTAAGAAGCAGTTTAAAATTTGACTAAGTCTAAATGCATCTATAAGAGCATGCAATGGTATTATGTGTTTGGCCTTAATCTATCACAATCAATCATAAAACTATGGGCTCAATCACACAAAGTAAAGAAAATAAAATCAAGAAAACAAAATAAAAGAAAGGCGATGAAAACTGATAAAAAATGCGGTGAGCCCTAAGTGAACAAACACTTGGAAATTGGGCCTGAAAGTCCAGAGTCTTGAGTATCTGTATTATTACAAATTAAATAAGGTATCTCTCTCACTATAATTACACAACCAAATGCAATAACATAAAATGCTCAAAATTTGTCTTTAAAGTTCTCCAAGTGCTCCTTTGTGCTAGGTCAAAGCCGCTTCACGTGGGTGCGCAGGTGCTCTAAAGAGGAGGTCTTCCCTCAATCTGCATACCTCGCACAAAATCCAAACAAGGAGAGTGGTTAAAAAATTCAACAATGTATATCAAATAAAGGAAAAAATAATGGAGAAAAAATATAGACAAAAAATCACAACCAAGCAAAAAGCCGATCTATGCGTTGTTGCTCCTCGGCGACAGCTCCATTTGTTTAACCCAAAAATCATGCGGTATAAAGTAGTCCACAAAAGTTGGGACCACGATGTCGCTGAGGTGGCCGTTCAGGAAATCCGGATTAAAACAACAATGAACCCAAAACAGATAAATCAAGCAATGAAAGTAAATGTGCGGAGTTAAAATTTATTATAACTCTACAATAAAGATGTGTATAGGTGCAAGTATGTGTAGAGTGTCGAACATAGGAAGCAAGCAGGTAGATCGGGGCAAATGATGCTCAAAAATGAATCTGATGTGTTCGTCTATATGTGTTATTTTTTGTGGGTTATTAATTTTATATTTTTTATTTAATTTTTGATTTTATATTTTTATATTCTTATTTTTAATTTACTGATTTTATTTTTTCTTTTTATATTTTAAATTTTTATATTTCCATTTTCTTTTAATAAGGATATAAACTATATAGGATATATATATACAACAGAGATGAGAAAGAGATAAAAATAGGTACAAATATCCAAAATACAGAAAATAAAATGTTTTTGTGCTTTTTTATATTTTTCTAATTTTTTTGTGATTTTTCTGTATTTTTTATATCTTTTTAATATTTTTAAAGTTCAAAATACTCAAAACATGGTATAAAATAAATAGCTGAAATTAAAATGGATGAAAAATATCAAACGGTAATAAAAATTCTTCAAATTAGTATTAAAATAAATATAATAAAATAGAGAAATTTTAGGAATAGGAAATACAATTTTTATATTTTATAGATTTTATACATTTGTAGGAAGTTTGTTGGGGTTTTATAATTTTTATGAACTTCCTTTTATATTTTTTTGGTGGTTTTTGGTCTGAAGATAAAAACACAGAAATAAACAAAAAATATTTTTTGGGAATTTTTCAAAGAGTTTTTATAATTTTCATGAATTTCCTAATGCAAATAGGGATGAAAATGCACGTTTTTTGATTTTTTATAAATATTAAAAAGTTGCAAAAAAGTGAAATAAAAATATGGCATGATTAAGAAATGAAACATGCACATAATGGTATTTTTACATTTTTTAGAGATTTATAGATGCATGAAATATATACTAGAAACGAAGAGAAAATTCAACACTAACATGGGTATTTTTGTAAATATATGAAAGCACGAGGGTCAAGTTGCAGTTTTCCCACAAAAATTATAACTGAAAAATATTCCTGGATTAATAAGAAATAACCAAACACCCAGGATCGTTCCTGCAAAAACGCCAACTACCACGTGCTAGAATACGTAACCTGGCAGGGAATAAATTGCAATTCTCAAAACTTTGAGGGTTGGAATGCAAATTTACCAAAAAGTTGATAACTTAATTAATAATTTGTGGGACTTAATAGAAAATACAACAATGCCCAGGGGACCTGGCCGTAAAATGCACAACTCACGTGCTTTCACACGTGAGCCACGCTGACGAGGATGTGGTTCAAATTATACAAACGCCTGGGGACTATAATGCTAAATGTCTAAAAATTGTATAACGACCGATGAAAGTTTCAATATTAATATCAAAATACAAAATTTCTTGGGTTGAGTGTAGCAAAATACCCAAAGCACTGTGTAGTGCAACGATGACGGTTGATATTAGAATCTCCCAGCAAATCCTATGGTGGAGAGTGGGGGCGATCTGACGATGGCTGGAGCGTCTTCAAGAACACCAGAGATCGGACGGCTTAGGGCAGCTCAGGCAGAACATGGCCGATGCTTGGTTTCTCCGAGCTTTGATAAGCACGGGTGCGGGCGTCCGACCTCCAAACCTTCTGCAAAATTCCCCCGAAAATTCCTGGAGAGTCCCTCAAGCGGACGACGGCGTCAAAATGGCGGAGAGCTCGCGGATGGGTCACCGCGGGGATGAGGAAAAGTTACGGCCCCAGGTACCTGCGTTTCATCAAAATCGACCCCATACGAGGGTCTGAAGCCCTTCGTACCTGCAAGATTCATTAGTGCAAAGAATAGAAGGTGCAGGGGGGCTGTTATTGGTGGATATAATAAATCATAAAAATAAAATAAAAATATCTTTTTATTCCAAATTTTATGTTATAAATAAATAAAATATAAAATTGTAATAATTGGACAAAAATAAAACAATAAAAATAAAAATTCAAAAATACATATGTACATATACCTATATATAATAATAATATAATGTAAATATGTCATTTATTTTTCAAAAAAATAAATAAAAATAAAAAAAATAATTTGAAAAATAATAAACATTTTTCATGTTCAAACTTTTTTGAAATAAAATCATTTATTAATTTTAAATGAATTTACAAATAATAAATAAATGGAATTTTCCTATTGGTCCACGGGGGATTGTTGACCCCCGATCAACTATCCCCCGTGGACCCCTTTCTCGCGAATCGGGTTTCTAACCTGACTTCTCCTAAATTTCCTAATTTGATTCAACCTCTATTTTTCCAAACACCGGGCCCCTATTACGGCTCCCATATCCATGATTCACGCCTGGGCATATTTTTAGGGATCCGTGCATCGATCCGCGTTCCCCACTCCCATCTTCTCGGACCTGCGCATGTATATAACCTCAGCTTCGCCGCGCCTTCACTCCATCTTTGGCCATCGTCTTCCAGTCCCAGGACCTCCATCCTTCTCCCTAGAGTGACAGCTACCGAGTGAGGGTGTCACAACGAGGAGTGA
This sequence comes from Ottelia alismoides, assembly GCA_037367405.1. NCBI lineage: Eukaryota > Viridiplantae > Streptophyta > Magnoliopsida > Alismatales > Hydrocharitaceae > Ottelia > Ottelia alismoides. The sequence continues at coordinate 90,774 of JAZKJV010010687.1, read as the reverse complement.
AGGGTTGCAGCCACTGATCCGGCGACCTTCGCCGTCGTGCTCCGCCACCGAGCGAGCTGAGCCTCTGGCCTCGACGAGCCCTCAAGTCAAAGACCCCAGAAGCTTTCTGAGCACCAACATAGTCGACTACGTCCATCAGGTACCCCTGATACCCCTTAAGTTAGGTTAATTTCCGATTTCCCCCATTTGTGTCGCTGGCCTTCGCCGACTGATTCACTCCGATCAGTTCACCCATTCGATCATATGACCCCGAATTCACCTTCACGAGACTTCGTTCCATCTTCTCCGCACCTCCGATCACCTTGGTTCGCCCCGGCACCAAAGCTCGGGTCTCCTCCGCCGTCGCTTTGCCGGAGACCCCCGCTCCGCCTCATTCCGACCACCCCTTCACCCGCTAACGGGTCGAGGCACTTTGCCCTCGACCCAGGTTTCTATCTGTGCAGCTTGCAGGTCAAATCGACCTCATCTGGAGGTTGAGTCAGTCGAGCACAGTAGCTCCGAGCCACCTTCGTCGCCGGAGCTCTTCAGAGCTCCTCGGCCTCATCGGAGCATCCCAGGAGCTGCACACCATCGTAGGCCTTCTTCTCCACATCTCAGCAGCTCCGGAGGAGCCCTCCACTGTGCGTACTGGGTCGGCGAAGTTCACCGGCGAGCTGTTCCTGGAGGAGCTTCAGCCACCGTTCGATCGATCCTCTCACCCAGTTTAGATCTTCGCTGTTTATTTGCGAGAGGCCCCAGCCGTTGATCCATCTGAGGATCAGATCCGAGCCGCCGATCCTCCTCTTTTGGCATTTATAGTTTAGTCTTATAAATATTTTAGTGCGTTATTTTTATTTTGGATAATTTGCATTTGGGACCCTATGTTTATTTTTTTTGCATTTTAGTCCCTTCTTGTATGAGACACGTGCTTCGACACATGATATTTTGGACAAATTGTATGTATGGGCTTGGGTTTTCTGCAATGTTCTGAAATGACGTTTTAGTTTCCATATTTGCAGTTATACCCTTGTGCATGAACTAATTTGAACATGTGCTGATTGTTTGTGCATTTTACACTTTCAACCATAAGGTTTTTGCATGTGTTATATCTAGGCCCTCCGAACTTTGTTTTCTTGCAAATAGGTCCATGTGTGATGTAGCTCTTTTATTGGTTGAATAAAATAGCAAATAAACTACAAATCCAGTGAAATTTGGATATGTGGATCCTGCCACTGTGTAAAAATTTTATTAATATTTTGGGATATTCTCCTTGCTTTTTAATATTTTTAAAAATTCAAAAACACGTATTTTTGTTACCGTTTAGAAAAGAAAATCAAAGAAAAATATAAAACCTATACTAAAAATTCTAAAAAAATTAGGGATAGTTTGTTTTGTTGTTTGCTACCTTCTATCCAATTTGGCTCATTTGGATTTATAAAACCCATAAAAATTAAAAAACCCTAAAAATATTATAAAAATCATTTAAAATTCTATAAAATGAAAAAAATACAAACTCTTTTTCTGTAGCTTAGTTTTTTCATATATTTTTCATAAAAATTATTTTCAGATTTTTATAGCCAATTATATATTTTTAATTGGCCTTTCAAGTCTAACTGCATAGTGATCCATTGTTTTCCCATTTCTAGATTTTTAGAAAATCAGCTAAAAATTATAAAATCCCCATAAAATCATCAAAAACACTTAAAAACATAAAAAACACAAAAACAATTTTATTTCCATTTTTGAAGCATTTTTGAATGTTTAAATAAATTGTTGAATTTGCTTGTGTATACATTTTCTTATCTTTTCTTATATGATTAAAAACACAAAAAAATTTAAAAACAATTAAAATCCACCAAAAACATTTTTCTCTTTATTTTATTTTTGTGAATACTTCGTAGGCCGATTCGGCCATCCCGTGCTCCTTGAGTCCGACCCTGGTCGCTATACCAGGTAAAATAAAATAGCGAGACCGCTATTTGTTTGACTTGTGTGATTTTTGTATATTTGGTGGTCTTGATTTTTCTTGATTGACCGAGTCTCTCTATTCGGGTCGCAACGACACCGAATATCTTTACCTTGGCCCGATAGTGAGAGTCTTGATTTTCGCGGTCATCAGAATCACCACTTCTGTTAAGCCCCCTGCCCCCCACACACCGTGAAGCACCTCTCCCGCCCCCTCCCTCCCCCCCCCCCACACGCCGCGAAGCACCTCCCCCGTCGAACTCGGGACGTTGCAACCAAGCTGCAAGAATCCTGACTGCCACATCTGAGCTTATCATTTTTTTTCCTTTTGTATTTTTCTTTTGACTAATCCTAGCCGTTAGATCCCATATTGGCTAGATTAACCCACTCATATAGTTGAGTTAATCTATTAAACTAACAGAGGGTTATGAATGTGAGACGGGGTGAATATCGGAGGTTTCTCATGTAATTCATGATTATACAGAGTTATGAATGTTATTGCAGAATTACTCAGGATTATGGGTGTAATTATCCCATACATAAATATCATTGTACACCCAAATTCAATTTCATATATGGACTTTAAAAGGTGTGAAAGATAATAAAATTATAATTGTAGTAAATATATCACATGCGATATTTTATCTTCAAAATTTACTCGAATATGGTCTGCAGTACTAAATTTTAGTCGTTCATTTTATATCTCAAAGCTCAAATCACATTGGTTTAAAATCAATCTGAAGCAAATCTTAAAGATCAAGTAACACATTGTTAGTTTTTAAATTTTGAGTATAAATCTGAAATTGTGTGGATAATCTACCATCTTTGTGAAATTTACTCTTAAGGATATATTTTGTAATTTTCGTTATTAGTAGGATAATTTTTTCTGAATCTATATCAAGATTAAAAAAAGATAGAGTGATGATGTCATTCCGTTTATTTGCATCTCTACGTGCAAGTTTTGAACACTAATAAAATTTAAAGAGTTTATGCCAAATGTTCTTACGAAAGTTTAGTCGACTTTTTAGAAAGCTGTCATACTTAAATAAAACCATTAAGTATGTGTAGTTAATCTTACCTTTAATGCTGATTGAGCTAATAATATTTTGTAATTAAGGTAAACTTTTCTGTCAACATATATTGTTAAGCATCCCAGTTGAATGAAAAACTTGAGTTTATGTATATGATTAATCTTATATTCGTTGTTATATAAACTAAAAAAGTTGGATTATTATAAGATTTTCTATATAAATAACTAATATTGAATAATTTTCTCTTATCCAACTTAATTGAACATTTGCTCTATTATATTAATATTGATTTTATTTTTGGTATTGATTTAAACGGAAACATTGTAAATAAACAACTCCTTAAATATTAGTATTAAATATTCTCTTCCTGAACATTAGTTGCACATTCACTCTAGAGAGTTTTTTTCCCTTGTAAAAATATTATTGATCGCTGTGATGTTCCCCTTCCTTTTGATCATGTATTTTGAAAAATGATTTCTTGATATTTCAGTATCCCTTCTTCGATTGTCTTAATTTTATGATGTGTTCTACATAAGACCGCTATCATAAGTGGTGATTTCATATTTTATATATCACTAATACAATCCAGAAAATGCAAGGAGTATATGCTAGTAATTCATTATTGCCAGTATAACAACAAATATAACATGAGGAAAGGGATCATATTTCATGAAGTAGGTAACTTATCTACTTCATTCTCATTTTTCCTACTTTTTTTATTTTAAAAAAAAATTCCATGTATTTTCATAACTATATCCGTCTAATATGTCATTGAAATTTTGTCGAAAATAGATGCTCCTATCTCCTCCATCCATAATAGGTAATTTACAGCAAAACTAAGACTGTTAAAATTACTTATTCTGGATGGATGGCATATGAATTTCTGTTTATGATGAAATTTAAATGATATATTAAAGAGACATGGTTATGAAAATCTAGGAAAGATTCAAAAAAAATTTAAAAAACTGAAAAAAAGAGAATGAAACAAGCAAGTTACCTACTTCATGAAGTATGATCTCTTTCCTCATATAACATTAATCATAACTTTTGTTAGTATAACAAGAATAACAACAAATAACTGAATTATTCGTTATTACGTGCATTTCTGTTACAATGTATTATCTGTCAGCGAGAAGAAAAACATTGCAATTATAATATTCTTGAATTTATAATTTTATCTTTTTGGATAATTATCCTCGAATTTTGATGGCACTTATCTTTATTTGAGTGGACCCAGGATTTTATTTATCAAAGATATTCATAATTACTTCCTCTACCGACTTTTTTGCATGAAAGAACATTTTCTAGATCAATGCTATAAACTTTCGCAAATTAAGCAAGTGGGAAAGAGAGAGAGAGCATACGTACCATCTCCACCGTCCGTAGTGTCTTCTCCTGTCTCATACCTCACGGTATAGACTTCGATGGCATTTATGATCGGAGGAAGAGTGGAATCACTTGCTTGATCGAGTGAGAATTCGATTCTGTCATGAGTACTCGGAATAGTAGTCTCAATTGTGGTTAAGATTAGGTAATCGAGCGTGAGATTGGGATAGAAAGGTTCGCCATTCAGCGTTATGTTGAAAACCCTGGACTCGTTTCTGTTGAGGGATTTGAGCTCGGCAAAGTGGAGGAAGAAGTAGTAATCTGGAGGAGGACTTTCGCTACTGGTTCGGACCTCGAATTTCAAACTTGAACCACTTGACGGAGCCACTGCGGTTTCCATAACAATGCTGGGTGGATCACACGAGTTATCAGTACTGACATTGGAGGTCGTCGTTAGCAGTGTCCAATTCAATTGCATATATGGTTCCCAAAAACGATCGTACTTATCACTCTTGTACCTGGAAACAATATTGAATCTGTATGTATTAAAGGTCTCAAGTTGATGATCCACGAATTAAGCTAGCAACGCTTTTCTAGATATCGTTCTGCTGGAAGATCAACTACCAAAATGTCGTAGACGTTATAAGTTGGAATTTCTAGTTACCAAGATGATCTATGTTAGATACGTGACAATAATGCTAAGTAATTTATTGCGTTAATTTAATAGTGATGATCAATACAATTCCAAGGAGGAAAACAATTGTATGATCTGGCCAAACCAATATATCCAATCGAATATTATCTCATGGATAAAAAATGTTACAGATTATTTTACTACTACTAATATTCACGTCATGTCATATATACTTAAATCGGTCTCTTTCTAAAGATGTTGGAGTCACCTAGTATAACAATTTTTGGAGAAGTCTAGTATGAAAGGGATTTGATGGCAGCCGAGACAACTTAAAAAATAACGACTGATAATGAAGTCTAAGGTCTTTGTGCATGGGTTGAGTTATTGTTGCCTTATCTTCTAGAAAAACGGTAGTTGGTGCCAAGATAAGCTATGTTATAATAAGTGGTAGCATCATTATTATGTTATTTGTTATGTCTCATTTTACAATTATCTCTCAAAACAATCAAGCAAGAGATAAAACTTATCTATTCCAATTTGAAGGGATAGCATATCAAATGTTGATGATGCTAAAACTGCTTGCCCTTGCGTATCATTTACGAGAAGTCTGTTATATGTTAAATGTGTACGAAAGTCAGATGTCTGTCATAGAATGAGAATAGTAAACTATAACTGACCCTAATATGGAGATAAAATACTTAGTCACAGTAATAACAACAACTTCAAAGATGACAATACTTTTAGAGATATTGATCTCTAAGTCTTATCTTCCGAAACTTAAGACTTTATAGATAATGATCTAAAAGGTCTTAACCCTAGATGCCTTATAAGATTGAAGACCAGGTCTTATTCTTGGGAGATAGATAAGGATAATGAAAATTACATATTAGTTATAATGATTATTGAGTTGTAGTGTCAAAGACACTAGAACTGCTTTTACAAGATTGTGTATTGGTTGCATAAGATGCAACATTCACATTGGATGCAAGCATTGTTACTAGGAGATATGCAAGTATCGTAAAAGGACTTAGTGTAGTCTCTCAGAAACAGAATGACTGTTCAGCTTACCAAGCTATTTTTTCTAAATAGCTTGTGATTGTCAAATGAGTACGGGTTTAAAAGATTAGCCCACTAATGGCTCTTTGGGCTAGTGGGAGATTGTTAGACATGCGATCCCACGGTGAGTCATTATGCAATAAATGTTATTGTGATTCATCCCTGATATGGAATGAAGAGTAATTAATTTTCATAATAGATCCCTTAGTACAATTAGGATTATGTACCATGGCTATCTTAATGATTATACAACTATTGATTCAAATGTTGAATAATAGAGGTCGGTGATGGGTTGACATTTAAAGAGTTAGATTGACGACTCATCAAGCATCGTCAAGTGATTATTAAGAGAGGATCTCCAGCCTGATAAGGAGATGGCAATCATTTATTAAAAGGTTGATATCTAACCGACCTCTTGATGCATGTCCTCTGCATATGAATAGAGATTTAGAGGTGTTAGAAAGTTAGGTCAAAGAGCTGACCTGACGAGGTTGAGATAGCCAAGACCTATGTCATATGCTATAATGAAATAGGCACGCATCCTTTGACCGAAGATAGATATATTAATATATATTAAGTATGTACATTTGGTAGACCGATAGGTTGATGGCCTAATCAAGGTCTATACACCCGTGAGTTGGTGTGCATATGAGAACATATGAGCGATACGTTCTTTCAAAGGGAACACACATGTTCATTTACTGAACCAGAAGACATGCGCTCACTCATGAGATATTTGGATGAAATTCTTGCACGGTTTTCTCGCTTTGGAAGCTTGACTGAATTTATAGATTTGGTATATGATTTTTGGAAAGTATATGATCAATATCGAGGTGTGATATATGCTTTTGGAAAGTATATGATTGATACCAACTCCCAATGATCAAATGAGAAACTTAATGATAAAACCTTGAAGAAGATAGTCTAAATTGATCTTGATCTTCAAGTTTATTCTAGTTCTTCAAGTATGCGGGATGTACATATATTAGGAATACCAGAGGGTGATGTGATCATAAACGATTGTATAACCATGATGCTTCCATTCCAAGGGAGTGATGAAACCGGTCTAGATTTTAATGACTCCTATTAATATAGAATTAATCTAATCCTAGTTCAAATGTTAGAAAGTGATCTGAATGTGATTTAGATGCGATGAGAAGAGTAGATTTACTACTTTGATTTAATCAAACATCTATGGGTGTTCCCCCAGATCTGAAATTGAGATATGATCTCAATATCCAAGTCACTATATGTGGAACATAGATTCGTCCTCTCTTATCTCCAAGTATCCATGGAGAAAGCGCATTATCCTTGAATGAGTTCAAAGATAATTTCATTGTTGATAACGTGTCTGAGCATTGGAGAAAAGTGTTAGTTAAATGTGATTTAATTATCATAAATAATACGATTTTTATTCATATTATTTGGACATATAAGAAGAGTTATTTAAGATAATTAAATGTGATTTAATTATCAAAGATGTGAATAATGTGAATGTGATTCATATTATTTAGGCACATGAGAATAGAGTTTCAAGATAATTAAATTTGATTCAATTAACATGGATATGAATAATGTGAATAGTATTATCCATATTAATCATATATATTATAAATGTGATTTATAATATATAAGAGAGAACTATTTGTAAATAACATGACAATTTAAATGTTGATGTGAATTGGATTCATATTCAATAATTGATTGAAAATGTAATTTACATTTTATTTTGAGTTGTGAATGTGATTCACAAATTTGCAATGGATTGATTGATATTTCAACAAATAATTTGGAATTATTTTGGCAAAATAGTTTAAAATAAAAGTTCTTGTAAATAATTAAAGGAATATGTGAGATACAAAATCTCACATAATAGGAAAAAAGGGGAAATCCTTCCTTAAGAGGAGGGTGGAAGACCACCCTAGTCCTAATTCAAGGCGGTCGTCCATCTCCCTTATTGGGAAGGAGCTTGCCTCCTTTCATTATCCTTTATTATCTCTTTCATTTGATTGAATTAATTTATAGTAATAATTATTAAATATATTAAATTAAATTAATTGTTGTATTTTTACGACAAAATCATGGCCATTGAAAGAAACACAAATCGATCTCCACCATTGGAATTGTATTATCCATGGATTGAGATCCCAAAATATTGCAAAAGAATAGGCAATCCTAGTTCTTCATTTTAGATAATAAGAATTGCAAGCTCTCTCTCTCATACCCATGTCCCCTCTCTCTCCTAGAGTGGCCATCCACTCTAAACCCTAGAGAATATTGTCATTGTCACCACATAGTTGTGACGCTACTTCAACTACTTGTGGATATCCATCTATTTACGTGATCATTGTTCATGAAGAAGACATTGGATCTCGTGAGATAAGATCAGGAGGTTCATCACTTGGATCATCAACTTGGAAAGCGAGGAGCACGCATTTCATCGACGAGCTCACAAGCATCTCCTCCGTTGGACCGGACTTGAGACAAGAGGTCTCTTACTTTAGAGATACGATCACAATCACACTTCAAGACGTAGTCCTATATCTTGTTTGTGGTTTTGATGAAATGATTCGAGAAGTATTCTTGGATCATATAGTCTCATCATTTTATAATTTTTAAATCCTGCAGCCCTGAGCAACTAGTGCGACGACTCGTTCCCAATTTCATATGATGTGATTTTCACGCTTCTGTGATGTGCTTAAGGTTTTTCCCATAACCTTCACACCTACATCAACTCTATGAGAAGCCCACCTACCCATTTTCTCCAATTTCTTCCCCATGAACCATGGCTCGAGGAGACTCGATTCCTTATCAATACTCTTCACAACATGATCCTCCATCACACCAAACACTAAGGTTCACTATACAAACACCCATAGATATCTAAATCCATGATTTTTAGACTCTCCTATCATATGCTATATATCTTCCTTCTCTGTCATTTTTTGCTTTTTGATCCATCATTGGTGATTTACAACCCCAAAGAACATATTGGCTTGAGTGACCCTCATAACAAGAAGGTCTTCGCCATTCAGTGGCATGGAAACGGTGGCCGACAACGTTGATCCATGAAGATTGGAGCTTATCTCCGACCAAGGCATCTTCAAACCTCTTAAATATCTGTCTAGGTTTAGGTTATCCATTTTATTATCGCATTTTCATTCACCATTTTGATTCTTCAATCTATTTCACATTTGCATTTTTATTTTAGTGTGATTTCCAACTTTAGCGATCGCTAGAGCACTAGACTCTGGCCACAATACACTATGCTACACCCACTATTCCGACCTCGCTCCACCGCCATCTCTCTCATGTCCACCTTCTTCGCCTTCAAGTGTACTTTTTATATACAAAATAAAATCTCCAAACCCAAACTTCGCAGACCCATATCTCCCAAATAAAAACTCAAAATGTATCAAAATCACATTTAATTGTATATAACTTTTCATAAGCTATTTAATGAAGGTAGTTTCATATTTTTTGAGTTAAGTTGTGAAAGTTATGTTTTGGGCCCCTATTGTACAATATACCAGAATAAAATATTCATTTTATGTATTCCTTTTTATTTTTTATAATTTTATATTTTTATAATTTTATAAATATTATTTATAATATATATATTAAAACTAAAATAAAACCATAAGGAAAATATTAAAATAAAATGTGTATACTAAACACATAGATGAATATACAATATATACATATATAATGTACATCTATATTTAATTAAATGTAAATATTATATCAGAGAAATATAATAAAAATATAATTATGTATATAAAATTAAGTTATACTTTTATAAAATAATAAATAAAATAATAAAATTAAAAATACAAAATAAAAACAAAAGACTCAAAACATAGGTAAATGTACCTATAAAGGAATCCCTAAAAATTAACTTGTAATTAAATACCTTGAAAAAATAAATAAGAATCATACTAAAATAATATAGAAAAAATAAACATTTTTATTATATTTATTTTAATAAAATCATTTACTATTTATTATGTAATTTCTAAATAATTTTGGGAAGGTTTTTCCTAGTTGCTCGTGTGGACCAACCATGTGGCTGGCCTGCACCTGCATCTCTATCAGACATATCGTTGAACACATCTTTCCCATTTTCTCCCAATCCTATAATCTATTTGGATTGATGTCTTCGTGACTTTTTCATCTCAATCAGTGGTGATTCATGCCTGATCGACTCCTCGATCAATGGAATGTTGCATCGCATGTTCCTCCTCAATTCCTCAGCCCCTGTCACCACCTTTATATAACATCGCCTCCATCAAACTTTCAAGATTTGATCCCTCTTCCTCCATAAAACCCTAATTCTAAGGAGTTATTCTTCTTCCTGGTTTCAGCAGTATCATCTAGGACAACTTTGGGTGTTGTTTGGCGTTGAATCAAGGCATGTCCGAAGCTGCACAACCATCTCCGTCGAAAGCTCGCCTTCAGGTGGTTACCCTCCGGTAAGCTTCTATTTTCCCTATTTTTCTTATCCCTTAACATAATAGTAGAAAGGTTAGTCAGTTTGTTTAGCTTCATTTCCTTTATGTTTGCATGTATTTCAAACCCAACGATCGACAGAGCTCTAGCTCCGCCGCTCGTTTCCGACGACCCTAGCACTCCTCTGCCTCGACTAACACCTCCACAAGCCTCCCTTTTGCCTGCTTCTCACCCCGCGCACATCCATACCTCTCGATCCTACACGGATCAAGGAGACTATCCCTTCAACTCTGTTGTTTGCCAGAGGGACTCCATCCCGCGCACTCTTCACTCCCCTGTCCCTCGAAAGCTCGCAGAGCTTTGTTTTTGCCCCCCTAACTAGTACCTACATGCTACAAAGAGTAAAGCTCTCTTCTTATAGGGTATTGAACCAAGGAGAAGATCCCAGATGCACCTCCACCATCCGACTCCATCTATGCCCCCAGGGCTTTTGCCACATCCATGGCGTGCAAGAGGTCCTCGAGATGCTCGTGGAACCATCAAATATGAAGAAGGAGCTTCGGGCGTGAATATTTTGAAGATCACAGTTCAGCTCGACTGTGTTCTTCATATGTTTGTCCTCCACACCTTTCCGTCATTAGATCCTCAGTCCATTCCAGATATTTCAGGAGACATTTGAGGTGCCACGCCTAATCCGTCTAATCAAGGGCTGAGATATAATCCTAGCCATCCATATCAAACCATCATCACCACACCGGGTGGTGGCACATGTCCAAGTGGAGCGCTCTACACCATCGATTCGTGCACTTTTGTTGGGTATTTTGCATTGTAAACCTAGCCGATTTTTGTATTTTATATTTAAAATGAAATATTTCATCTGTTGTTTAATTAATTCTGTATTATTTGCATAAAAACCCTCACATTTAGCTTATTTATATTTTGGTCCTTGTTTAGGTCAGCTAATAACCCATGTTTATTTGCATACAAGCCCTTAGGGGTTTAGTTTTTCGTGTTTTAGTTGAAATTCAAATATTAAGTTGTAACTTTTTGGATATTTTGCTTCTTGGCCGCTAGACTTTATTTTAATTACATATATACCCTTGTCAAGTTGTAGTTTCTTTTTGTAGTCTCTCATTTATTAAAATTATCAATTGTGTTCTAAAAATTCTCAAAATTGGGATTAGATGCTTGATATATCATAGATTCACGTCACATTTTTGTATTATAATTTTAGACATTTTTATTATTTTATAAAAATTAAAAATAGCCTAAATAGTCCATATTTGAAGTATAAAATCCCAAAATTATATATAATCTTTCCAAAAAATTCCCCAAAAAATATTTTTTTTAAATATTTAGAGCCTTTAAACCAAAAATCATTAAAAATAGAAAAAGGAAATTCTTTTAAATAAAAAACCCCAAAAAACATATAAAAATCCAAAAAATTCTTAAAAACCCCAAAATAGATTTTCGTATACAATTTTCTTGGTATCATTATAAATAAATTAGAATTTATTTGGAAATTTTAGGTAATTTTTTCTTATTTAAGTTCAATTTTAATTTAGGCCAATTATTAAATCCTTTATTTGGGATATTTTTGACTTTAAAAATATATCAAAAGTAGAACATTTCACCAAAAAATCAGAAATCAGTAAAAAAATATTTTCAAAAAAATATTTAATTCAATAATTTTATTTATGTTTAGTTATATTATATCTTTATTACCATATATTGTATATATAATCCTATATATTTTTATATTAGATACTTAAAAAAAGAAATACATAAATCAAAAAATATAAAAATATATAAAAATATAAATAAAAATAAATTATAAAATTATAAAAACAAAAATACAAAATATATATACTTAAAAACTCACAAAATAAAACCATATTTTGACTAAGTGATTGGAAAGACAAATCCTTGAGGTTGATTGTTGTATCTTCTTACTCTACGCCTTTGTTTCTTATGTTCGACCCCTACTTTATTATTATTATACATATTTAGTAGGGTATAATAAATTTTGACCCACGCTTGCTTGAATTACTCTTTGTATGGGTTGATTGTTGTTTGAACGTAATTGTTGAGGAGTTGTCACCGTGACTGAGTCCTCGCCTTGTGAGGATCATTTTTGACACCTCGATTTTTGCCTTCATCAAATGACGCTTTTGCCGGGGAGCATCAACTTGTAGATTATTTTGTATTTTTACTTGCCTGGCCATTTTTGAAAATATTTTCCTTCATTTCATTATTCATTTTAAGTTGTTTGATGTCTTCTCTTTTTATCTTTTTACGAGGGATCACGGACCGAGGAGGATAGCCTAGGTGATCGTACGCAGCCTTGAGATGAGGAGTTGACTTTTCTGACCAAGCTGACATAAAAGAGCATGAGTGATTAAAAAGAGGACAATTAGCACTGGATTTTTGTGTGAGAGAGACCTCTATTTGAATTATTAATTTGTAATAATACAGGTACATTGGACTTGGGCATTCGGGCCCATTTTCCAAGTGTTTGTTCACTTGGGGGCTCACGAGATTTTGATGGGATTTCATCGCCTTTATTTTGCTTTGTTTCCCAAGTTTTGTGCTTTCCATTTTTTTATTTTTTGGAATGAGCCCTTAGTCTTTAGGCTTGCTTGATCGTGTAATCTATGGCCAAACATCTAAGTATCTTTGCATGTACCTATAGTCTTCGTGTTTGGACTTTGTCTAATTAATTATTGAGCAACTAGTCTTGAAACCACGTGCCATGAGAGAACTCCATACAATTCTTGTAGGCCCCATTGTGGTGGGTATCGAGGTGGCTCCAAGACCAGACTCTAGGTTTTGTTCTTGGTGTTTAGAATTTGGTTCTTCATGTATAGCAATTGCCTTCTTAGGATGATTTTTCGTGTGCATATCGGTATATAACATAGATTTAAAAACTCGTGTTTATAATCCTGCATGGAGAGAGAGCTGGGAAGCACTGTAAGTCTTCTAACTGAGCATTAATCATTTAGGCACTAAGGTGAGATTTCCATCTTAGTGTCGCCTTGCATTGATTTTCCAATATCTCCCTCTATTTTTGTATCTTATATGAATCAAAGAAAATAAAAAAGCGTTAGGCACTTCTATTAAATTTACTCAAAGCAAGTGATAACAAAAAATAAAAAAGAAACTGCTAAAAATACTTGACCAAAAAAATGTTTAATTGAACACATTGCATTGGGTGAGAAAAGCCCTCATTTGTTTTCAGGTAGCATTGGAAGGTCTCCTTCCTGGTGAGAGAGCGTTATCCTAAGGAATAAAGCCCGAAACCCAGTCCATAGCTGCCTTATGTATCACTTGGATTTCCGAAGTATCGTACGTGGATGAGTAGATGATGAATCTCCATTTCGTCACCTTTATTCTATCATTTTAGTCATAAACTTTAGTAAATGCATGTAAATACCCTTAATTGGAGTAAATTAGCATTCATGTATTGTTGTATAAATACTATTTTTAATGCCAAAATTATAGATTAAAAAAAAGAAAACGATAAAAATATTAAAGATTTTTTTGACCTTAAACCTTGAGACCTAGGCATCTCGATGGCTAAGTTGACAAGGAATAAAGGATAAGGGCCATTTATTCAATAAAATCCCCATTTATTAATTCATTTTTTCTGATTTTTGGGACCTATTTTATTTTCCATTATTTTACCTCAAATAAATAAATTTTGCATATGAAAGTTGTAGATAATAAAATATAGAAAAATAAAAAATTAATTTCATATAAAAATAATATATAGAATAAAAGTTACAGTATAAATAAAATTCTAAAATCCCAACTTCCCAGACCCATATATCTCAAATGAAGACTCAAAATATATCAAAATCACCTTTAACTGTAAATAAATTTTAATAAGCCATTTAATGAAGGTGGTTTTATATTTTGTGGAGTTAATCTGTGAAAGATAGGTTTTGGACCTTGATTGTACAATTTACCTGATTAAAATACTCAATTTATTTATTCTTTATTATTTTTATAATTTTATATCTTTATGAGTTTGTAAGTATTATTTATAATAATTGTACATACTAAAAATAAGATAAAAACATAAAGAAAATACTAAAATAAAATTTGTATATAAAATACCTAGATCAAATACCTATACTTATACCTATATGCTTAATATACCTATTTATTTAAGTATATATAATATCTCAGAAAAATATAATAAAAATATGTATAAGTATATAAAAACAAGTATAAATTTATAAAATAAGAATAGAAAATAATAAAATCATAAATACGAAATAAAATAAAAGACATAAAAACATATATAAATATACCTATAAATTAACCCTAAAAAGTAAGTTTCTATTAAATATTTCTAAAAAATAAAAATCATAATAAAATAACTTAGAATATAAAACACATTTTTTATTTTATAATCTAAAAATAATAAAATCATTTATTATTTTTATTGAATTTCTAAACAATTTCTTGGTCTGATTTTCTGGTTGGTCCACGTGGACACCTAGCTTTCGCCCCTTTGACCTTGATCAACTCTCTGACTGAGGTCTTAGGGGTGTCAGACCTCATTCCTAGCCCTTCTTTACAACTTTTTACATGTTGATCCTTTCACCGATGGGCATGGCTTCCTAATGCAATCTTTCACCTGAAGCATTGGTGATGCATGCCCAAATCTTTCCTTGGGATGTGGATCACTGCAGCGCCCGAGGTTCTTCATTCTTTGGATTCATCCAATTGTCTGTACAAAAACCGTCCTCCACTTCTGTCCCAAGTTGAATGCCTTTTGACCAATCTTGGGCCACCCTTTTGCCATACTAAGGATGTGAGAGGTGACACCTCTCCTCCAGCTATCTCAAGCGAGGTCCAACAAAGTCGAGAGGTGCTTCCACCACCACCTCCAGCCACCCACCGTCGATGTCTGCTTCCCGGTTCTACCAGTGAGGTACCTTCTATTTTTATGCAGTTCTAACTTAGCATTAGTCGTAGGTTCATTTCTAGTATTTCTTTTAGTGTTTAATCATTAGATTTAGCTTTAAAACCCTTCTTTGTAGTTCGCCGGAGCTCTGCTCCAACGAACTCTCCACCGTTCCACTCCCACTGTTTCTGACCATCCCTCAACCCGTTACCACCTCTACGATCCTCTTCATCTTCTCGACACACTAGGCCCCTCCATACACCCAGCTCCCTTACAGATCTAGTCACTCGATCTCCTCTCTCCGTTGTATGCCAGAGATCATCACCTGACGCTCCCTTTTGCCCATCCTCCCTTCTGGCGCTCCCCCAAGCGTCATTTTTTTGGTCTAACAAGATCTCTACAGGAAGCAAAAAGGAATACTCTCTTTTCCAGGGGATTTGATGGGTCAAGAAGAAGATCCACGTGTCGTGCGTTGCCGAACCACCTCTACTGGTGCCCTGCCATTTTGTGGGGGGGGGGCTTCCCAGTTGCAGAATCAGGTCCGGAATAGAGTGCAACCATTGGTGAGCTTGTAGGTGGCCGGAGGAGTGAATCACACCAGTTCCAAACTCGCATTGGGCGACTTCGTCCAGAGTTCTTCCAGCTGCTTCGATCATTGTTGGATTTGGCGCAGCTGCTAGGTTGATTGCCAACCGTCGGAGCTTTCGTGCCTTCATCGTAGGATACCATCTGTGGTTCTAATTGTGGACTTCCACAGATGAACCAATATCCTCGCTCGGGGCATGACATGTGTCAAGTGGATTAACCTCCGTTGTCTGACCATGCCTACGCTTTGGATATTTTCCATCTTTGCCCCATGATTTTTGTGTATTTATTATTTAGTATAAAAACTTTCCTACATTGTTTAAATATTTTTGTAATTTTTACAACAAGCCCCCTGAGCTTTAAGAAATCACATTTAGGTCCAAGACACATCAACTCACATGACTTCCCATATGAGACGACATTTTCCAGGCATGCCCCTAGTATTTATTGTATTTAAATAAAATTGCAGATTGGCACGTGGACTTTATTGTATTTACAAAATGCCCCTACTAGTAATGTACTTTCTCTTTGTTATCTCTATTTATTTAATATAGCTACATTGCTCGAAAAAAATCCAGAAAATAGTCTTAGGTTGTTGTTGCATTATCTTCCATGTTGGATATTTATTTTACAATTTTAGGAATTTTTATTAATTATTAAAAATCACAACTAGCCTTAATTTTTCATGTTTACAGTTTAAAATGCTAAAAAATATGAAAAGCTTTTAAAAAATTCCGATAAAAATGTATTTCATATTTATTTAGTTATTTTACAACCCCATACTAAAAATCCATAAAAAGTGTAAAAGAAAACTCTTAAAAATTGAAAAACCCTAAAAACACTTATAAAAATCTATGAATTCTCAAAATTTCCAAAGAATGCTATCTATTCTTTATTGTTTGTATATTATTATTAAAATGTTAAACTTAATTTGGAGAAACTTTTGTTATATTTTCTTTTTTATCAACATTCTAATTCAACCTAATTTATTAAACCTAGAGTTAGGGTGTTTTTGACTTTATAAATATATAAAAATTAGAAAAAAATCCTAAAAATCATAAAAATAGTAAAAAAATATATGAAAACCTAAAAATATTTTATTTCTCTTATTTTGAATATGTTTATTAGTATTTATATCTATATTAGGCTATCATCTCAATATACTTTTATATATAGCTATATTGTATTTATAAAAAGAAAAAGGAAAATATAAATATAAAAAATTTAAAAAAATAAAAAATTTAAAATTTAAAATCAAAATACAAAGATATGAAATAAAAAAATAAATATAAAATAAAAAACCTTTATAAAAATATAGACAAAGACTTCACAATCACATTTTTTGCACAATATTGCACCATCTATCATGTTTGCTCCCTATGTTCGATACTCTACATACTTGCACTATACACACATTTTGTGGAGTTAGATAAAATAAATTTGCACTCCACATTTATTTTCGTTGATTGAATATTATTATGGGTTAATTGTTGAATCTAACGGTTTTCTAGAGCGGTCACGACCCTCTACAAAATCATTGCTTCAAATGGCATCATTGATGGGGTACAACTTTGCATAGATTGGCTTTTGATTGATTGTGTCATTGTTTGTCTATATTTTCCTTTATTTATTTTCTCTTGTTTGATATTAATTATTTATCTGTTTAATCGCCTCTTCTTTGTTGCCTTTCTTATGAGGGACTGTGAACCGAGGAGGATCACCTAAGTGATTCTGCGCATCCGTGAGAAGCGAAGTCGGCAATTCTACCCCAGACGGCAAGAGAGCATCAGAGGACACTTAGAATATTTTTGAGAGACGGTTACATTTTGTATTTTATTTCATTTATTATTGTAATTAAAGTGAGAGATATACTTATAAATTGTAATAACTCAGAACTTTGCCACGCTTCATGAGGTCCAGTACCCGAGGGATTGTTCCCTTGGGGGCCTCATCAGTTTTCTCGTGTTTTCTTTGCATTTTTTTATTTTATTTTCTGGATTTTTTTATTTACTTTTCGTGATTGATACCTAGTATTAAGATTGCTTGTCGGTAGTATTAGGTCCAAAAACTTAATCATCATTGCATGCTCCTATAGAAAATGTTTGGATCTAGTTAAATATTAAACTGCTTCTCACTTAGTCTCGGAATCGCGCGATGCGAGAGTCCTCCGTAAAACGCTGGTAAGACCCACTGTGGTGGGCACCGAGGAGACTCCAAGACCGGACCCTTAGGTTCTATTCTAAGTCATTAGCATTGGTTCTTCACATTAATAGTAATTTCTATACATAGGGTGATTTCATCGGCTTGAATTGCACATAGATAGGTTTAAATTTTGCTTAGCATCCTTCCATCTAGAGAGTTGGAAGCAAGGTGAGCATTTACACTTTAGCATTCATCATCAACTTGTTGCTGGCATTGCTTTTCCGACTCTCTCCCTATGATTTTGACAATCCAGTAGTTAAGAAGAGTTGATTCCTTGATAGGTGAGTGCAATCTAATTTAAAACCCAAAAAATGATAATTAATAAAATTGAGACCGCTAAAACCAATTGAACCTAAAATACATCAAAAGAAAATCATTGTCTCGGGACGAGTAATCCCCTCATTGTCTTCTCTTTTAATTTCTCGCATGCACACTAAGGGCTAGTGGCCAAATCCCATTCAGCTTTCCTAAGTGATTGTACAATTTTATGATTTTTACCTAACTCTAAAACAAACAATATAAAAAGACAAAACTTTGATGGTCTTCATCGAGTTGAGTAGGTGAATTGAGGGGTTTTTTTGTGTACATTTGTTTGTATTTGATTGTGTGCATACTTGATCGATTATGTGCATTTGTGCCTTTTTATCATTCCTCTTGAATTGACGACCGTGCTCTCCAGATCATTTTCCTTTTGTTTTGTTATGGCCGACTAGAACACTTTTTTTCTGGATTTTGCGGATCCCTCATACACTCTAGCCGGTCCACCTCCTTTCTTCCAAGAGGACTTGCTCCGGATTTTTGTACATATCCGTCTAACCCACTATTTCGAGTCAGATTTTGATTTTCACCTGCACCCACCATCACCTCCACATTTCGACAATCCACTTATATTATCGGGATCTAGAATGTGATTTTTGTCCACATCCACCACCCTCATCCCATTCACCCCATCCAGAGATTTTGGAGTCACCTTTCATGCTTTCTATACTTGAGACCTTAAACCAGATGATGGAGCATATGAACTCAAGGATGATTGATTTATTTAGCATAAATAAGATCCAAATTGACACTCCACCATTTGAAGATGTGGATTCACTTGAGGATGATCATGAGATATTGTAATCTCCAAAAATACAAAAAAATGTGAAAAAAAATTAAAACACAAAAAATTTTCTGGATACATATGGTTGTTTCAGACTAGGAGGAGGGTATCCATCTGCTAGACCCTTTGACCACACATCCACTCACATCTTGTCCCATCCTTGACCCTGAGGACGATACTGTACAAACTGCTCTTAGTCTTCCTCGTGTATATGCTTATTTTGATCTCCTCCCTTGTATGGAGGAGATCCAAAAATTCAGAAAAATATTGATTGAACTCGAAGTGGTGGTCGCCATACATGAGATCATTAAAGCCCTACTTCACAAGGTCATGACCCAATTATCTACTCCTCAAGCCAAGAAGAGAAAGCGGAGGAGTAGATCTGAGCATCATATCTTGACCATGGCCATTGCCCACGCCATCACCCGTCATCCATCTTCTAGGAAAAAGAACATGCTATACCATTCATCACTTGCACTATCTCTGACCACACATGTGATCACACTTTCCTTGATGGTGGTGCTTCGATTAGCATCATACCCTTCTCGTTGGTATAGTCTCTTCACTTAGGTCCTCTCAAGAAAATCATGATGATCGTTAAATTTGTTGATGGACCTATCAAGAGGCTGAAGGGTATTCTAGAAAACATCGTCATTTGGATTCAGGGCACTAGCTACACTGTAAATTTTGTCGTATTGCCCATTGACAAATATACATTGCCCATTAACAAATCTACATTTTATCACCTTTATTATATCATTTTGGCCTTAGAAATCTTAGTAAATGCGTGTAAATACCCTTAATTTATGTATTTTACCATTCATGCATTATTATACAAATGTGTATAAAAGGTTGTTTTTAATGCCAAAATTATAGAATAAATAAAAAAAGAAAAATAATAAAATATCAAAGATATTGCATGACCTTAAAACCCTAGACTTAGACATCTCGATGACTAAGCTGACAAGGAATAAAGTAGAGGGAGATAAGGGTCCAAAATATAGTAAATTTCCCTTTTATTTGTTCATTCTTTATTCTTTTTTGGGACATATTTTATTTTCTTTTTTTTATACTTCAAATAAAGAAACTTTGTCAATTAAAGTTGTAGATAATAAAATATAGAAAAATACAAAATTTACTTCATACAAAAATAATATGCAGAATAAAAGATACATTCTAAATAAAATTCCAAAATCACAACTTCCCAGACCCATATCTATCAAATGAAAACTCAAAATATATCAAAATCTCATTAGTTGTATATAACTTTTAATAAGCTATTTCATTAAGAAGTTTCTTATTTTTTGGAGTTAAGATGTGAAAGTTAGGTTTTGGACCCCTATTGTGTGGTTTACCCGAATAAAAAATTCATTTTATTTATTATACATTATTTTTTATTATTTTTTATTTTATATTTTTTAAATATTGTTTATAATATATTTACATATTAAAATAGGAATAAAACAATAAAGAAAACGTTAAAATAAAATAAAATACAAGAATACATAGATGAATATACAATAACTATACCTATGTAAACAATTGACCCATTTATTTAAGTATATATAATATATCGAAAAATATAATAAAAATATATTTTTGTATATAAAAATAATTTATAATTACATAAAATAATAAAATAAATTAATAAAATCAAAATAATAGAATAAAAATAAAATACTCAAATAGATAGATAAATATACCTAAAATATAACCTCTAAAAAGTAACTCATAATAAATAAACTCTAATAAATAAATAAAAATCATAATATAATGATTTATAAAATAATAACATTATTATTCTATAACCTAAAATTAATAAAATCATTTATAAGTTAAAAATTATTTTTTTAAATAATTTCCAGGAGGGTTTTTCCTGGGTGGTCCACATGGACCAACCAAGTGGCTCGAAGAGTTGACTCTGGTCAACTCTCTGACATGCTTCCTTTAGCTGTCAGAACCTAGCGTCTAGGCCTTCTTCTTGATTTTTTACAGCTCGATCCTGGTATATTTTTTGATCGAGATCTTCACGACTTTTTTCCTCGTATATCGATGATTCACACCCTAGCGTCTCCTCGGGTTATGGATCGATGCATCGAGTAGAGTCCCTCATTCTTTTCCCCTGCCCGGTAAACCTGTACAAATACCTCCCTTTGCTTTCTTCTTGAATTTTAAGCCTTTTGGTTGGTCTTAGTCCTTCTCTCACGTGCTATGGGTCGATGTGGGTGATAGGCACATCTCCAACACCCTATAGAGAGATCCAACGAGAGTCTAGGTGCTTCCACCACCACCTCCGACGGAGCGCTGCCGTCGAGTTCCTGCTTCACGGCTCTACATCAATTCAGGTACCTTTTTATTCCATTTTTATTGTTTTTCTTTCATAGGTTTTATCCATGCTCTCGTTTTGTCCTTTGATCGTACCCTTTAGCCGTAATACCCTCTTTCGAAGTTCGCCGGAGTTGTGCTCCAACGAACTATTCCATGGTGACCACCTTATTCCCCAACCGCCAAACCACCTCGACTTCACTCCTGCATCACTTCTCCATCATTCTCCACCTCCATCTCACCTCGACTCCATCTGGATTGAGCTAACGATGCTCCCCCCTCCGCCTTCACTAGAGTACCTCTACCCAAGCCAACCACACCTCATCTTGACACTTGGTGGGTTGAGGCATTTTGTCCTCAACCATCTTAACCTCTCTTGCAGGTACATAGAGAAAGAGTGTCACCTGGAGGCGATTTTGCACCTCATCGGAGGCAGTGAAATAACGATTTTGTAGAGGGTCATACAGTCTCCCAAGGCGGGACCGCAGTCGATGTGTTGACCGTTCCAAAAAACTGCTAAATTCAACATTTAATCTACAATGATAATTAAGCAATAAAAATCAGTGTGGAGTTGAAATTTATTATAACTCCACAACAATGGTGTATATAGATGCAAGTATGTGTAGAGTGTCGAACACATGGAACAAGCAGGGTAGATCAGGCAAAAATTGCACAAAAGTGAGGGTGATGTATTTCTCTATATTCTCTTTTTTATGGATTTTATTTTTTTTAATTATTTTATTTTATTAATTTTATATTTTCATATTTTGATTTTAATTTCTGTTTTTTATTTTTATATTTTTATTTTTATAATTTTCTTTTTATATTTTTATTTTTTTATATTTCTTTTTCTTTTAATATATATAAAGCTAAATATAATATATATACAATATAGGCTAGGTTTGATATAAAAAATCAACAAAATTAGCAAAATAAAGACAATAAAATCATTTATGTTTTAGATATTTTTTATTATTTTCATGATTTTAGGAATTGTTTCTAGTTTTAATATTTTTTAAAGTCAAAAATACCCTAAAACAGATATAAAATAAATAGCCAAAATTAAAATGGAGAGGAAAAATACAAGAATATCCAAATTGCTCCAAATTAATTTTAATATATAGCTAATAATATAGGAAAAAATATAAAGCATAAAATAGATTTTTTTGGGATTTTTGGGAATTTTATATTTTTAGAGGTTTTTAGGGTTTTTCAATATTTTAAAGGTTTCTTTTATAATTTTTACTGATTTTGTTCTAGAGTTGTAAAATAAGTAATAAATAAAATATATATTTTCTATTGCAAACAAGGAATAAAGGCTTTTTAATCTTCATAAATATTAAAAAGCTTCAAATTGCAAAATAAAAATATGTACGTGAATGTGTGTGCAATCAAGAAGCTACGACTATTTTTTGGGATTTTTTCGAGTTAAATTGCTATTTAAAATGAATACAAACAAAAAAGAGAAAATGCAATAGTAGAACTTTATAACGTTACAAAAATACTACAAAAAACTAAATGATACAATGGTAAAACTATGGGGTTAAATATGCAATTACCCCAAAATAGGTGCGGATCCAATAGTGCAGGCGCCTTTACTGGGGCACGTGTCGCATCCTCCTCCCGCGATACCTCTTCCCGATCAACGACTATGATTAGATCTTGAATGAAGATCATACGGTCGAAGCTGGCAAAATCCAATGGTGGTTGAATGATATGGCGATGGCGACCAATCCAACAGTTAACGAAGAAGTTGGAAGAACACGAGATCCAATGGCAAAGGTGGTTTCTCCTTCTATCCTGCAGGGTTAGTTTGAAAAAAAAAGCAAAACCTGCGGGGGCTTCAATAGGTGGAATGAGCGGTAAATGGATGGTGGCGGAGCTCTCCTGTGGTCGACGAAGATGGGAGAGGCGGTGGAGTCATTTTGGGAACGAACGAGATGGATGGAAGTTCCTGGGATGATTGGAGAGTGTGGGAAATGAAGTGGAGTGGCTAGGTGGGTCGGTAGAGAGGTGGAGCACAAGCGAGAGGTTCACTGGAGACCAAGCTCTAACGAACTTCGAACGGTGAGATTAATGGTTAAACACATGATCAAAGCTAGAATAAAAGGCAAGAAACAACCATAGGATTAAATCTAAACTACAAAAGCAATAAAATATACTTAAAAGGTGGTGAAACCACGAAGTAATACCTCGACGGAGAGCTCGCCAGAGGTGGGGTGGAGCGTCGCCTTAGCCTGCACTCGACCTCGCTGCAGTTGGCTAGAGGCGACCTGCCACCTCATCGGTCCATAGCACAACCGAATAGGGCCAAAGCTTTGTCAAAAGGGGTTCAAACATAGGTGGAAATAAGATGGAAGTATTTGTACAATGTGTTCGAGAGAGGGTAAAGATCGAGGCGTATCCAACGAATCGATGATGCAATCCCCAAGAAGAAGCATGTGCGTGTAAGAGCGATCCTCGAGGAGAAAAATCCATGAAGGGAGCGACGTGAAAGGATGCAAGGCTCATCCTCCAAAAATCTAGGAAGAAGACCTAGTCACTAGGTCTGACAGGAAGCAGACCTCGGTCAGAGAGTTGACCGAGGTCAACTGACGCAGAAATCTGGGTGGTCTACGTGGACCAACCAGGATAAACCACGCCATAAATTATTTATGAATTACGTAATAAATAATAGATTTTATTAATTTTTGGTTATAATACGTATATATAATTTTGTTATATTTTTCTGATATAATATATAAACTTCATAAAATAGGTGTATTAATTATATAGGTATAGATATAGGTATTTTACCTATTTATTTTATATACCTTTTTTTTGGTATTTTATTTATGTTTTTATTGTAGTTTTAATATGTACATATATTATAAATAATATTTGAAAAATTATAAAAAGATAAAATTACAAAAATAATGAATAATAAATAAAATGAATATTTTAATCGGTATAACTGAAAAACGAAAAGATGAGAGTCGCTAAGTAATGGTCTGACAGGTCAGGCTCGCTGTCGCTGAAGCAACTACTCAAACCTTGTCATTAATCAACAATTAACCCATACAAATAATCAAGTAATTAAGAGCAAGAGTTAAAATTTATTATACCCTACTAAGAATGTATAATGGCAAGCAAGTAGGGGTCGAACACAGGAAGCAAAGGAGTAGAGTAGGCTAGACAAAAGTCAGGCACCCTATCTCTTGTGAATCACTTAGCCAAATTGAACTTCTTACGGGTTTTAAATTTTATATTTTTTTATTTAATTTTTTTTTATATTTTTATAATTTGATTTTTAATTTACTCATTTTGTATTTTCTTTTTATATCTTTTATATTTTTATCTTTTATTTTTCTTTTAATAAGGCTATAAAACTATATAGGATATATACATGCACAAGAGAGATAATAGAGGGGTATATATAGGAAAATATACTCAAAATCCAGGAAATAACATGTTTTTGTGCTTTTTATCTTTTTATAATGTTTTTGTGATTTTTCTAGATTTTTCTAGATTTTCCTAAATTTTGGTATTTTTAATGTCAAAAATATTGAAAAACGTGAACAGAATAAAAGGCTGAAACTAAAATGGAGAAATAAAATATGAAACAAAAGTCAAAATTCTCCAAATTAATTTTAAAATAAAGGGGATAAAGTAGAGAAGTTTAGAGAACAGAAATTAGACTTTTAGGAATTTTTAGGAATTTTTAATATTTTATGAAGATTTTAGGGTTTTGATATTTTTAGGAGTTGTCTTTAGTATCTTTTTATGGTTTTTGGATTGAAGTTCAAACACACAAGAACACACAAAATATGGTTTTTTTAGGGTTTTTCAAAAAGCTTTTATAATTTTTATGTATTTTCTAATGCAAACAGAGCTGAAAATGCATGTTTTTGAATTTTCATAAACAATAAATGCAACAAAAATGTAAATTAAAAATATAGCATAATAGAGCAATGCAACAGCCACACAATGACATTTTTTAGGAATTTTTAAAGGTTTTTAGATGCATGAAACAATTAGAGACAACAAATGGCAACTACACTACTAGTAGGGCGTATTTGTAAATATCCAAAGTCCAGGGGTCTGAGTGCAAGTTTTCCACAAAAATATAACGCATTAGCAAGACTTTCTGGACTAAATAGCAAACACCAAAATCCCAGGGGCATAAGTGTAATTTCCCACATATGCACGTGGCAATCACGTTCTTGGCAAGGGTTATTCCATAATTTTCAAAACCTAGGGGACTATCTTGCAAAACTTACAAAGATAAAATAACTTGATAAAAATGTTTCAGGGGAAAATAGAAATAAACAAAAGAATCGGGGGTCTCCCGCAAAATGGCCGCACCTCACGTGTACCAGTCACGTGAGCTGACGTGGCCAAGGACCCGTATGCAAATATTAGAAGTTCCAGGGGGTTGTTTGTAAATATAACAAAAGTACACAACAACAGATGAAAGTTTTGGTACTAAATTTTAAAAGCAAAAATTGTGAGGGGACGTATGCAAAATACCCTCACGATAGGCCCGAGCGGACGCCTGATGTGCGATGACTTGCCACGCGTTGCACCCTCCTTGTGCAAAACCACTTCGCACTGAACTGCTAAGATTAGATCTCCTCCAATGATCGAACGACGGATGTGTGTGGAGATCGGACGGCTACTGCGAACCTAGGGCTGGCGTTCTTAATCTGACGGCTGTAAAGCCTTGAACTTGTCATATCTCGGATCCTATATAATAAGATCCGTCTCGTCAAGAGGAAACCAACGGAATTTCTTTCGTGGGAATCAGACTTCGTTTCGATTTATTATGAATTTCGGAAGAAAGAGAAGTAAGGAGGGTTAAGACATCGTTAACACATAATGACTGTCATTAAGACTAATTAAACTTGATTAAAGAAACTAATGATGGATAAAAAACTGCTAATGATCATTAACGCTAATCAATAGTTAGCTAAAGATAAGCGTGAGCTGCGAAAGTTAAATCGCGATTAGTGAAAGTTAATCATGATTAGTGTTAATTAAGCGTCATTAACGAATCTAGAATCCTCTAGAATGTTCTAACTTAAACCCCAAGTCTGGGATAAGTTTTGGCCAAAACCATGGGCCAAAACCATGGTTAAGGTATAAACCATGGTTTCCTAACCATGGTTAGTGGTTTTCTGGGGCCTATAAATAGACCCCCCCTACACATTCATTCTCTACGATTTCCACTACCACCACTACCCCAAGGGCTAGGGTTGAGAGGTCGAGAGGAGGAGTGGGAGGCGAGGGAAGAGCGTTAGCGAAGCACTGCCGGGAGAATAAGGAGGAGAAAGGTATGATCCTCTCTTGGTTTGCTCCGAAAGCTAGGCTTTCAATTCACCCTCTTATTCTTGATTCATCTTTCTTTCCGATTCGTTTTTCTGTTGTGGTTCGAGGAGAAATCTGTGTAACACCCTTCTTAGGTGCGGGCGGCTATGCACGTCAGTGACCCTGTGATTTGTCACACTTCACTCATCTAAGATGCGTGGTGTCTACCGATTCTCCATCACTTATGTTTCTATTCTTTCAATTATGCTTTTATAATTATTTTCATGGAGAAATTTGTGTAATACCCTACTTAGGTGCGGGTGGCGAAAAACCACGGTGACGTCTCCCGAGCACACCGGTGCTTGGCGAAACATACCCTGATATCACCGAGAGAGTTTAAGTGCATGTCCCTGTATTATTACAATAATAGTCTGTCGAAAATAAAATTAAACCATCCTATGACTATTCTACGGTTATTTGCGGCTATTCCGCGGCTCCCGCACTCCTGCTCGGCTCCTCATGCTCTCCTGCGGCTTCGGCTTCCGAAAAAGCTACCTCGGTCCTCGGACCTCACGCAAGAAGTCAAACAAGAATGTATCAGATACAGCTATTATAAAAAATATGCAAAGAAATCAGAGCAAAAATATCTACAGATAAATACAGAAAAGCCGTGAAAAAGAAAACCGCGAAAAATAAAAAATGACTACTAAGTCGTACTCCCCGGTAACGACGCCATTCTGATGAGCCGAAAATCCTCACGAAATCCGAGTAGGAATAAAATGAATCGAGGGTCGTTGCGACCCGGATCTCGTAGATCAGATTCAACAAGAAAAATAGACCACCAAATAAGAGTAATCGGAAATGAAATCCGAATAGCGGTCTCGCTATTTATTTAACCTGGTATAGCGACCAGGGTCGAACTCAAGGAGCACGGATTGGCCAAGTAGCCTACGAAGTAGTTGAAAAAATGAAATAAAAAGATAAAATATTTTTGGTGGATTTTATGTATTTTAAATTTTTTTCTATTTTTAATTATGAAGAAAAGGTAAGAAAAGGCTAAAAAGAACACATTCAACAATTTATTCAATGCATCAATACAACTCAGAAAATTCAAATAAAATTGTTTTTGTATTTTTTTATAGTTTTAAGTGATTTTGTTGATTTTTCCAGAATTTTATAATTTTTAATTGATTTTTTAAAAATAAAAAATGTGAAAACAATGAATTAATGTGCAGCCAGATTTGAAAGGCTAATTAAAAATAGATAATTAGCCTATAAAAATCTGAAGGTAATTTTTATGAAAACCAAAATTGCAATTTTTATTTTTATATAATTTTTAACAATTTTTATAAGGTTTTTAGGGTTTTATATTTTTTATGGGTTTTATAAGTCCAAACAAGACAAAAATTAGTTTGAATCAAGAAAACACTAAATCAAACAAACCCTAATTTTTTTTAGAATTTTTAGATGAGTTTTTATATTTTTAATTGATTTTAGAAATCAAACAATAGTAAAAATGAAGATTTTTGATTTTTTTAAAAATAACAAACAGTAATAAAAAGGTCCCAAAATTGTTGTAAAATTTTTAAACAGTGGCAGGGGCCATGTGTCCAAATTTCACAAGATTTGGATTTTGTTTGATATTTTATGCAACCAATACAAAAGCTACAGCACACAGGGGCCTATATGCAAAGAAATAAAGTTTTGGGGGCTAAACAGAAACACGTACAAGAACTATAAGGGCAACGGTGCAAAATTCACATCCATTCAGCACACGTTTTAAGCAACCACGCACAGGGGTGTTTCTGTAATATTCAAATTATAAAATGCAATTCAGAACATCCAAAAACCCGAGCCCTTTACATGCAATTTACCCAAAAGCGCACGTGTCGAAGCACGTGTTCCACACAAATAGGGGCTAAATCGCAAATATGAGAAAGTCTAAGGTCCTCAGTGCAATTTTTCAAAAACAAAAACAACTACTCTACGTATTTACAGGACTAATCTATAAATGCAAAAAGAACAGGGCCTAAGTGATATTACCCCCATTATTGCAATCCACGGCTGAAGAGGAGCCACGTGTACGATCCGACGACTGAGATGCGCTGGTACCCCTTTGCGATGGCCCGTCTAGATGAGCTCCTCAGATGATCGGATGGCTGAGTACTCTCCCATAATGAGTGGTTGTGATGGACCTGGAGCGAGGTGCTCAATCGAACAGCTCCTGGAGATCCTCAAAGAACAAGTCACCAGCGAGTTTCGTCGGCCCAATTCGTGCACGGAGGACCTTCTCAGGTGCTGCGGAGGTGGGCTAATCGATGAGGAAGATCGTCCGCAGCAATGGGTGTGCTCAAATGGGGCCGGGAATGTCGGAAGAGCTCTGACAACGGGGATGAACTGGAGCACGTGTGCCTGAATGGCTGGACCTCCAGATGGGATCCTCCTTCGATGAAACCTGCACAGAAAGAACGTTGGGTCGAGGGTAAAGTGCCTAGACCCGTTTATGGGCGAAGTGGATGAACAGGTGAATCGAGGCGTGGTCCTCTGGCGAGTGGCGGAGGAGGAGGACCTAGCTCCTGGTTCCAGGGCAAACCAGGATGATTGGAGGTGCGGAGAATGTGGGTCGAAGTCTCATGAAGGTGATATGATGATCGGATGAGAAGATAGTCGATCGGAGCGAGGTGAATCGGCCGGCGAATGCTGGCGGCGCAAAATCGAAAAATCCAGATTAAAGCTACTCTACGGGATAGCAAGGTCACCTGATGGTCGGACACATATGTGGGGGAGCTGCGGAGTCTCCTAGGGTCCTTGCCTCGATGGAGCGACGCCTCCAGTGGCTCGTGCTCGTCGGTGGCGGAGCTCGACGATGTTAACTGCCGCACCAAGGGCTAGACCGCTCCTTTCCTCGATGCAACACCTCCTAGGGCTTGCTGTCACTCAAGGCTAGAAGATGGAGGTCCTGGGAGTCGAAGATGGAGGCCAAAGGTCCGGAGGAAGGCAGCTGGAGCTCAGACTATATAGTGGTAGGGGTCCGAGAAGATGGGAGTCGGGCACGTAAGTCGAGGCTCGGACCCCTAAGAGGAAGATCGGGCGAGGATCGCGGATGTGCCCGATGCAATCGCAGCTCGGGGTTTGGAAAAATGGGAGGCGGATCTAATCGGGAAAATGTCGAGATATCGGGTCAAAACCGAATATCCGCGGAGAAGAGGTCCGCAGGGGAGAGTTGATCGGGGGTCAACAATCCCCCGTGGACCAATCAGAAAATTCCCAGCCCTAAATTATTTATAAATTCATTTAAAAATAGTAAATGGTTTTATTAAAAAATATTTACAACATGAAAAATGTTTATTATTTTTCAAAGTATTTTTTGTGATTTTTATTTATTTTTTTGAAAAAAATAAATTATGTATATACATTATATTATTATATACAGGTATATATACATATGTATTTTTTATTTTGATTTCTAATTGTTTATTTTTGTACAATTATCCTTATTTTATATTTTATTTATTTGCAACATAAAATTTTGGATACAAAAATAATTTTTATTTGGTTTTTATTATGTATTTACAAGGTAAAATAAATAGGTATATGTACATCTTTACATAGTATATACAAGGGTGTGAGAGAGAATTTATTTTTGTTTTTGCTTTATTTTTCTCATTTTTATTTTATTTTTATAAATATATACAAATTATGAGGGACACATAAATATTTTTATTTTGTTGAAAATAATATATACATAAAAAATGGGGAATATGTACAAGGCTGAGCCACCCTATCTCTCTCTACTTGTTTTATTTTGCAGTCAGGCCCATATTGAGCCCTCCCTTGGGTTTGGGTCACACAATATGTATTCTAAATATTTCCCTCTTTTTCTTTATTTCTTATTCCTTTATTTTTACACAAAAACATGCTAATTATTACAATTTACACAATGCATGCATTTTGACAGATTATTATATTTACAAACATTTACATGGTATCTTACCAAGGTTTTTAGCTAAAATAAAGGAATAAAGAGTGATGAATGGTGATTCATCAGGAGCCAATATCTTCGGGTTGAACGACGGAAGATGTGGTCGTGCTATGTGGAGACACGGGTTGTTCAATAGCGGCTGGGTCATGATAATATGTATTTAAAGCCGCTAGGTTATATGATTAAATGTTAGCCTGAGGTTTTAAGCAACCGAGTCCTTGAGGACGGTGTGCTCATTTGTTTTCTTGGTTGAGGGTTGATACCTTAGTTAATAAAAGAAAAGGAAATTGTCAGGGTAGTATTGGAAGATTGGTTGAGACGACGTGCGGTGGCATAAGCTTACCAAGATCAACGCAATCTCCAATCTCGAAGTGTCCACAGCTTCAGAGTCCAAGAAGGGTGGGGTTCCCCTGGACTAATCCCTGACGTGGAATAGAAAGGAATAGGACTTAAATTAATAAGAAGAAATCAAATCTTTTGTGATAACAAGTTTTGCAAAATTACACAATTTGTTTGCTTTTCTCTTTTTCGTTACTTAACATTCGCTAATTTTTATCCTATGATTTATGGAAAACCCAACATGTGTCGGTGAGCCATCGCAAGGACCTTAGTAGCCATCCAGCCAACCACAGTAGCTTTACTTTGTAAGGTAGTTAGTAATCTTTTGTGTATTTTCCTTTCAAGATGATGTACATGTAGATGGTTATAGTGGGACAATATATCATCTGAACATTATTTTTAGAATGGAAAAGTGTTGAAATACTTCCTTCTGAATATACTTTATTTGTAGTCTGTTTCTGAATGTTAGTTGTGATTATTGAATGAATTATTGCTGAGTAACCAGATCCGGTTATGGGAGGATCCGACGGCCCGGAATTGGGGTCGTGACAGATTGGTATCAGAGCATGGTTACTCCAGTAATTTATTTAGTAATTGACAACTATGAGCGGTATTTAGAAACTAAGGTTGTATTAAGATCCTTTGATCTTAATAATTGACTGCAATACCATTCACAAGTCATTATCCCTTACGTACATCATGCTAAGACATATAGGATCTGACCTTTGACCTTGACTTATCCCAAGATCATGGCATACCAAGACATATCTAGACAATTAGCGGCTATGATGACAATGCTCCAAGACATGGGGCAAAGGCAGCAAGCATTGGAGGAGAGGCTCAATGCACAAGCTGAGAGAACCGAGGCATCTAAGCCTGCGGATGCTAGGATTGAAGGTTCTGTCCATCTTTCTGAGGAAGAATCAAGTTACCATCCTTCAACTGATTCTACTCTTACCCCTGCTGAAGGAGCAATGGAGAAGGCCCTTCTTAGACATCAAACATTACTAGATAATTATCGAAAGGGAAAAATTCCTCGATTCAAAGGTGTGGAGACACCATGCAAGGTTGAATTATGGCTCGATGACGTTAGTAGGATGTTGAGGATAATCCATGCACTAGTTGACATCTGGGTACACTTTGCTGATTACTCCCTAGCAGATTATGTACGACGATGGTGGAGAGCAGTTTCCAAGAAATTAGCAGATCATGTTCCATGGGATATCTTTGAAGAGAGGTTCCAAGCTCACTTCTGTCCCTCTCATTGCGAAGAATTAAAGAGGAGAGAGTTGGCTTCTCTAAATCAGGGTTCTAAGACCGTATGAGATTATCTCACAAGGAGCGCCTCCTATACAGCAACCACCACAAAGTGTTGCGGGTTCTAGCTTGCATATTCCTAATGGCCAGCTCAATGCAATCACTGAAGAACAAGCCTACAATTCAGGCACAGTCATACGAGGTATTGTTACTATTCATGGCTTTTCAGTACATGCTTTATTTGATTCTGGTGTTTCACACTCATTTATTGCTCGACGGTTAGTACCCACTTTGGGTAGAATACCAGTAGAAGTACAACAGTCCTATCTGATCATGGGACCAGGAGGACAAGTATTCATAATCCGAGAAATCCTGGATAATTGTATAGTACTGATAGCGGGACATCAGTTACCTGTTTCACTACTACTGATAGAAATGGAGGACTTTGATCTTATCTTAGGGATGGATTGGCTAGAAAGGCATCACGCATGTCTTGACTGTTTTCAAAAGATAGTAACGTTTCACCTTCCTAACTCGATAGAGTTCCAGTTCATTGGAAAGACATCCAATGATAATGTCGAATATATCTCTACTTTGAAGGCACAACAATTGTTAGAGAAAGAGTTCCAAGGCTATTTAGCTTATGTATCCACTACATTAGGGTCAGAAAGAATGATAGAAGATGTACCTATAGTGTGCGAGCTTCCTGATGTATTTCCAGAGGAACTACCTGGATTACCACCTGAGCGAGAGATTGAATTTGAAATCTCTCTTATACATGATACTCAACATATCTCTATCCCTCCATATAGGATGGCACCAGCTGAGTTATGAGAGTTAAAGGCAAAGTTCCAAGAACTATTAGATAAAGGATTCATTCGTCCTAATACTTCACCATGGGGAGCATCTGTCTTATTTGTCAGGAAAAAGGATGGGTCGATGCGGTTGTGCATTGACTATAAACAACTAAACAAGAGGACAATAAAGAATAAATATCCACTGCCAAGAATAGATGATCTCTTTGATCAGTTACAGGGTTCAACTGTGTATTCCAAGATTGATTTAAGATCTGGATACCATCAGTTAAAAATTAAAGATGCGATATCCCAAGATAGCCTTTCGATCTAGATATGGACATTATGAATTCTTAGTTATGCCTTTTGGACTGACAAATGCCCCAGCAGCTTTCATGGATCTCATGAACAGAGTATTCAAGAAGTTCTTAGATCACTTTGTAGTAGTCTTTACTGATGATGTACTTATTTATTCCAAGGATAAGTATCTACATGAACACCATCTCAGGCAGGCACTTGAAACTCTAAGGAAGAATAAACTGTATGCTAAATATAGCAAATGTGACTTCTGGTTAACTGAAGTATCTTTCTTAGGCCATATTATTTCTGGGGAAGGTATATCAGTTGATCCTACAATGTTTAGTGCGGTGATGAGTTGAGAACGCCCGAAGAATGTCACAGAAATACGATCTTTTCTGGGTTTAGCTGGATATTATAGAAGATTCGTGAAGATTTTTCACGAATAACATTGCTAATGACTAGACTAACTCAAAAGGAAGTCCCATTCTTATGATTTGATACATGTAAAGCTAGTTTTCAGACCCTAAAAGAATGCCTAACATCTGCACCAATCCTTACTCTACCCTCTGGGAGTGAAAAGTTTACATTGTACACTGATGCATCTAAAGAAGGACTTGGGATAGATCTTATGCAACATGGTAAGGTAGTTGTGTATGCATCACGACAGCTCAGGACACATGAAAATAACTACCCAACAAATGACCTTGAATTAGCTGTTGTAGTTTTTGCTTTAAAGATATGAGACATTACCTCTATGGTATTACTTTTGAAATCTTCACTGATCATAAAATCTTGAAATATCTATTTGATCAGAAGGAACTCAATATGAGACAGAGACTGTGGCTAGAGTTGTTGAAAGATTATGATTGCACTATCTCCTACCACCCTGGTAAGGGGAACGTCGTAGCAGATGCCCTTAGCAGAAGAACTTATTCACCTGGGTTGGTGAGTGCTATCCACTTCTGGGGTTTACTATCAACGTTAAGTGAATGGAAACCATTTGATTGTAGTGCTTATATTATAACTATTCCTCACAAATACAAACCAGAGATCTGGGATAGAATAAAGAAAGGACAGGAGGATGATCCAGTCCTTAAAGACTTGAGACAACAACTTGAGAAGAATGAGATAGAGGGATTCTAGATACAAGATGGGTTATTGTATAACCATCACAGAGTTTGTGTACCAAACACACCTGAACTAAGGAAAGACATCTTACGAGAAGCGCACTGCTCAAGATTATCTATTCATCCAGGAATTACAAAGATGTATAAGGATCTTCAATTATACTTTTGGTGGTCGGGAATGAAGAAAGATATTGCTGAGTTTGTGAATTCATGTTTCACATGCCAGCAGGTAAAGGCTTCACATCGAAAGCCACCGGGATTATTACAACCCCTCCCTATACCTGAATGGAAAGGGCAAAGCATTTCCATGGACTTCGTTACTGTCTTACCTCAGACGACTGGTAGTAAAGATAGTATCTGGGTAATAATAGATCGTCTGACAAAGGTAGCACACTTTATTCCGATAAGCTTATCTTTCACTCCAAACCAGCTTGCTGAATTATATATTACACATATGATTCGCCTCCATGGTATCCCAAAGGAAGTAGTTTCTGATCGAGATTCACGATTCACCTCACACTATTGGGAGAACTTCATGAAAGCCTTAGGTACACAACTATGCTTGAGTACAGCATTTCATCCACAAATAAATGGTCAGTCAGAACGTACGATTCAGACACTAGAGGATATGCTACGGGCGTGTGCCTTAGAATGGAAGGGATCATGGATTAAACATTTACCTCTTATAGAATTCACGTACAACAACAGTTACCATACAACCATTGGTACGGCACCATTTGAAGCACTTTATGGACGTAGGCGTACTACTCCTTTGTATTGGCAAGAGGTCGGGATTAATAACCTTTATGATTCAGATACCCTGCAAGATACACGGGAAGCTGTAGAGCTTGCTCGAAAAATACTATTGACTGCTTAAAGCTCCAAGAAAAGCTATAGTGATACTAGGCGAAGAGACCTTGAGTTTGAGGTAGGTGACTTTGTATTTCTCAAAGTATAACCTATGAAGGGAATTTAGAGGTTTGGTATGCATGGGAAGTTAACACCCAGGTTCGTGGGTCCCTTTGAAATTATTCAGCGCATTGGAAAAGTGGCATATAGACTTGCACTTCCTCCACATCTTTCGGCAGTACATGATATTTTTCACGTATCAAATCTAAGAAAGTATGTTAAGGATCTAGAGCATAAGATAAGTTATGGTGTTTTACATGTTGAGCCAGACTTAACATATCAAGAGATACATATGCAAATACTTGATAGGGATATTAAGAAATTAAGAAAGAGATACATGTACATTGTTGCATTTAAAGAAGGACTTGGGGCAGTTCTTATGCAATATGGTAAGGTAGTTGTGTATGCATCACGACAGCTCAGGACACATGAAAAAAACTACCCAACACATGACCTTAAATTAGCTGTTGTAGTTTTTTGCTTTAAAGACATGGAGACATTACCTCTATGGTATAACTTTTGAAATCTTCACTGATCATAAAAGCTTAAAATATCTATTTGATCAGAAGGAACTCACTATGAGACAGAGACGGTGTCCAGAGTTGTTGAAAGATTATGATTGCAATATCTCATACCACCCTGGTAAGGGAAACGTCGTAGCAGATGACCTTAGCAGAAGAACTTATTCACCTAGGTTGGTGAGTGCTATCCACTTTTGGTGTTTCGAATCAACGTTAAGTGAATGGAAACCATTTGATAGTAGTGCTCATACTATAACTATTCCTCACCAATACAAACCAGAGATCTGGGATAGAATAAAGAAAGGACAGGAGGATGATCCAATCCTTAAAGACTTGAGACAACAACTTGAGAAGAATGAGATAGAGGGATTCTAGGTACGAGATGGGTTACTGTATAACCATCACAGAGTTTGTATACCAAACACACCTGAACTAAGGAAAGACATCTTACGAGAAGCGCACTGCTCAAGATTATCTATTCATCCAGGAATTACAAAGATGTATAAGGATCTTCATTCATACTTTTGGTGACCGGGAATGAAGAAAGATGTTGCTGAGTTTGTGAATTCATGTTTCACTTTCCAGCAGGTAAAGGCTTCACACCAAAAGCCACTGAGATTATTGCAACCCCTCCCAATACCTTAATGGAAATGGGAAAACATTTCCATGGACTTCGTTACTGGCTTACCTCAGACTACTGGTAGTAAAGATAGTATCTCGATTATAATAGATCATCTGACAAAGGTATGACACTTTATTCCGATAAGCTTATCTTTCACTCCCAGACCAGCTTGCTGAATTATATATTACACATATGATTCGCCTCCATGGTATCCCAAAGGAAGTAGTTTCTGATCGAGATTCATGATTCACCTCACACTATTGGGAGAACTTCATGAAAGCCTTAGGTACACAACTATGCTTGAGTACAGCATATCATCCACAAACAGATGGTCAATTAGAATGTACGATTCAGACACTATAGTATATGCTACGAACGTGTACCTTAGAATGGAAGGGATCATTGATTAAACATTTACCTCTTGCAGAATTCACATACAACAACAGTTACCATACAAGTATTGGCATGGCACCGCTTGAAGCACTTTATGGACGTAGGTGTACTACTCCTTTGTGTTGGCAAGAGATCGAGATAAATAACCTTTATGATTCAGATACCCTGCAAGAGACACGGGAATCTGTAGAGCTAGCTCGAAAAATACTATTGACTGCTCAAAGCTGCCAGAAAAGCTATAGTGATATTAGGAGAAGAGACCTTGAGTTTGAGGTAGGTGACTTTGTATTTCTCAAAGTATAACCTATGAAGGGAATTTAGAGATTTGGTATGCATGGGAAGTTAACACCCAGGTTCGTGGGTCCCTTTGAAATTATTCAGCGCATTGGAAAAGTGGCATAAAGACTTGCACTTCCTCCACATCTTTCGGCAGTACATGATATTTTTCACGTATCAAATCTAAGAAAGTACGTTAAGGATCCAGAGCATAAGATAAGTTATGGTGATTGACATGTTGAGCCAGACTTAACATATCAAGAGATACATGTGCAAATACTTGATAGGGATATTAAGAAATTGAGAAACAAAGAGGTGCCTCTAGTTAAAGTACTGTTGCGGAACCAAGAGTTTGAAGAAGCCACATGGGAACCTGAGGCGGAAATGAGAGAGAAATACCCAAACTAGTTTGAGTAGTAACTCTATGTGTTGTATATCTTCTTTATAAATGAAATGGCGTTCATTCTCTTTAAGGTTGTTATGCCCGCATTTCTAGTCTCGAGGATGAGACTTCCTTTAAGGTTGTTATAATTGTAAAGCCTTGAACTTGTCATATCTCAAATCCTAAATAATAAGATCCGGCTCTTCAAGAGGAAATCAACGGAATTTGTTTCGTGTGAATCAGACTTCGTTTTGATTTGTTATGAATTTCGGAAGAAAGAGAAGTAAGGAGGGTTTAAGACGTCATTAATATATAATGATTGTCATTAAGACTAATTAAACATGATTAAAAAACTAATGATGGATTAAAAATCGCTAATGATCATTAGCAACGCTAATCAATAGTTAGCTAAAGATAAGCGTAAGCCGCGAATGTTAAATAGTGATTAGTGAAAGTTAATCATGATTAGTGTTAATTAAGCATAACGAATCTAGAATCCTCTAGAATGTTCCAACTTAAGCCCCAAGTCTGGGATAAGTTTTGTCCAAAACCATGGGCCACCAAACCATGGTTAAGGTATAAACCATGGTTTCCTAACCATGGTTAGTGGTTTTCTGGGGCCTATAAATAGACCCCCTACCCATTAATTCTCTATGATTTCCACTACCACCACTACCCCAAGGGCTAGGGTTGAGAGGTCGGGAGGAGGAGTGGGAGGTGAGGGAAGAGCGCAAGCGAAGCGCTGCCGGGAGAACGAGGAGGAGAAAGGTATGATCCTATCTTAGTTTGCTTCGTAAGCTAGGCTTTCAATTCATCCTCTTGTTCTTCCAAGTTTTGTTCTTGATTCATCTTTCTTTCCGATTCGTTTTCCTATTGTGGTTC
The DNA here is from genome assembly GCA_037367405.1 of Ottelia alismoides. Taxonomy (NCBI): domain Eukaryota; kingdom Viridiplantae; phylum Streptophyta; class Magnoliopsida; order Alismatales; family Hydrocharitaceae; genus Ottelia; species Ottelia alismoides. The sequence goes on along the minus strand of JAZKJV010010687.1, from coordinate 52,135 downwards.
GAGGAGAAATCCGTGTAACACCCTACTTAGGTGCGGGCGGCTATGCACGTCAGTGACCTTATGATTTGTCACACGTTCACTCATCTAAGACGTGTGGTGTCTAGTGATTCTCCATCGCTTATGTTTCTATTCTTTCAATTATGATTTTATAGTTATTTTGATGGAGAAATCTGTGTAATACCCTACTTAGGTGCGGGCGGCTATGCACGTCAGTGACCTTGTGATTCGTCATACGTTCACTCACCTAAGATGCGTGGTGTCTACCGATTCTTCATCTCTTGTTGTTTGCGTATATTCTTTCAGTTTCTTTGTTATTTTCCTCTCGATTGATTTTATAGAGGAAACTCTTTTCGTTTTTATTTTGAAATATGTCCTGATATAAGGGGAAACTCTGCCGAAATTTTCTGAGAAATATGTCCCGATATAAGGGGAAACTCTGCCGAAATTTTCCTAGAAATATCACCCCGTATTGAGGAGTCTTGACAATAGATTAGTGGAACTTAGAGGCTGTTAAGTTTTAAGCTTAAGTCCAAATAAGATTCCGACAAATTAATAATCCAAAGGTCTGACTGAGCTCCATATTTCAATTTAATGAAGGAAAGTTTAATAATCAACCTTGATTTCCTCTCTTTTTCTATCTCCTTCTCTTCTGCACTTCTTTCTCAAATAAGTGTTTGCTAAGGGACTAGCAAAAGTAAAGTATAGGGTGGTGATGAATCCCCATTCGTCACTCTTTATTCCTTTATTTTAGCTAGAAACCTTGGCAAAATACCATGTAAATACTTGTAAATACAATAACGTGTCAAAATGCATGCATCATGTAAATAACCATAATTAGCATGTTTTTGCATAAAAATAAAGGAATAAAGAAATAAAGAAAAAGAGGGAAATATTTAGAATAAATATTGCGTGACCCAAACCCAAGGGAGGGCTCCACAAGGGCCTGACCGCAAAATAAAATAAGTAGAGAGAGACAGGGTGACTCAACATGGTGTAAATATCCCTATATATGTAAATAGTCTATTTTCTAAAAATAAAAATAGATGTGTGTTTCTCATATTTTGTACATATTTATAAAAATAAAATAAAAATGGGAAAAAGAAAAATAAAAATAAATAAATTCTCTCTAGTGTATATATACCATGTACATAAAATACAAGACCTAATTAATTCACCTTTGTAAATACCTAATAAAAATTCAATAAAAATATTTTTATATTCCTTATTTTATGATATAAATAAATAAAATATAAAATATAGATAATTGTACAAAAATAAATAAATAAAAATAAAAATAAAAAATACATATGTAAATATACCTGTATATAATAATATAATGTAAATACCTAATTTATTTTTCAAAAAATAAATAAAAATCACAAAAAATACTTTGAAAATAAATAAATATTTTTCAAGTTGAAAATGTTTTCAAATAAAATCATTTTCTATTTTAAAATGATTTTACAAATAATTTCCCAATGGAATTTTCCCATTGGTCCACGGGGAACGTTGACCCCCGGTCAACTGCCCCCCTGGACCACTTTGCGTGGATCTGCTCCAAGGGCCCGATTTCTCCCATTTTTCATGATCAGATCTGCCACCCATATCCCTAAACCCCGGGCTCCGATTACTCTTGATTCATCACTAATCCACGCCCGGGTATCGTCCTAGGGATCTGTGCATTAGCATGCCCTGCCCGACTCCATCTTTGCCGGATCTCCACCTGTATATAGCATTAGCTTCGTCCTCCATTAGCCGCACCTTCAGACACCGTTTCAAACACTGTGACCTCCACCTTCTTGCATTGAGTGACAGCAATCCACAGGAGGTGTTGCAGCGAGGAGTGAAGCGCCCTAGCCCCAGATCTGGTGGTTCTCGTCGCCGTGCTCCACCCGAAGGAGCTCGAGCCTCTGGAGACGTCGCTCCATTGAGGCAAGGACCCTAGGAGGTCACCCACCTCCAGCATAGACGTCCGCGATCATCAGGTAGCCTTGAGATCATTTAGGTCACCGTCATTTCCATTTTTGCTATTTAGCGCCGCCGGCCGCCGCCGGCCATTTCGCTCCATTCTGATCGACTGTTCACCCTTCCGAAAACACCATCACATTCGCAAGACCTCTCTTCACCTGCTACGCCCCCTCCGATCATCCTGCCTCACCTCGAAGCAGGACCACTACTCCCTTCCGCCGTCACCTCGTCGGAGAGCGTCGTCCCACCTCCTACACGCACCCACTCTGCTCGTAACCAAGTCGAGTCACTTTGCCCTTGACCCAGCTTTCTTCCTGTGCAGGTAGAATTGAAGGACCCCATCTGGGGGTCCAACAGTTGAAGCACAGCTGCTCCAGGAGATTCTCGTCGCCGGAGCTCTTTCGACACTCCCGGACATGTTGGAGCCTATTGATCGCTGCGAACGATTGTGGCCATCATTTCCCCTCTCAGAGCAGCACCGGAGGAGGACCACCGTGCACGTATTTGGCCGACGAAGTTCGTCGACAACCTGTTCTTCGAGGATCCTTCACCGCCGTCCGATCGAGTGGCCGCTCCATTTCTGATCCTAGCCTTTCATTCACAAGAGGTCTCCACCGTCCGATCCATCTGGGATTCGATCTAGGACGTCCATCAGCGAAGAGGCGTCCATTGTTCTCCACCATCCGACCGTACACGTGGCGTCGTCTTCGGCCGTTGATCATTAATAAGAGGGTAATTTGCACTTAGGCCCTCCTCAGTCTTTATATTTCGGTATAGTCCTGTAAATATTTTATCCAGTTGTTTTTACTTAGGGTAAATTGCATGTAGGACCCTGTGCTTATTTTATTTGCATTTTGATCCCTGTTTGCGTGGAACACGTGCATCGACACGTGATTTGTGAGATTTTTACATTGTCTATCCTATAGTTTTGAGCTGTTACTGTTGACATTTCTATAAATAGGAATTACAATTTAGTCCCTATGAATGCAAATCACGTGTATGTCGCGTGCTTTCTTGGGCTTTTTGCAAAAGGGGCCCTAAGATTTTTATAGGTGTTAGCTATTTGGCCCTGGAACATAATTTCCTTGCACTTAGGTCCTTATGTGCTTTTGTTTGTTTGTTTTGAATAAAATATCAAATCAACCAAATCACGACCTCTACCTGTCTTCCTCTGCGTGTTGCTCCATTGCTCTGAGTGGATGTTATACTATTAATTGGGGTTGGTATAAACCCTGAACCTCTCAACTGGGGACAGTCTTTCCTAATGTGACCTTCTTGATGACAGTGATAACATGCACGTGTTCCTGTCTGAGCTGAAGACCCAACTACAGAGGTACTAGTTCCTGGTGCTGAGTTACGGGGGTTCAATGGAAGTCTAGAGGAACTTCCTCTTCCTGATAATTCCTGACCCAAGGTCTATGGTAAGCTTATACTAGAACCGGTTGGATGATAGCGACGATCTCTACGGTTATAATGTGCCTTGCGTTTGGATGGTCCACCATTAAAGTGGAAACTTCTTCTCTAGAGGTTTTCATCCCTCTCCATCTCGATACGAGAGGCGATGCCCATTGCTTCATCTACGGTTGTAGCTCTAAAACCAGCAAGCTTTTCTCGTAGATATCCCTGAAGACCGCTAAAAAATTTGGTAAGACACTCTTGTGGTGAAGCTTATAGAGCGGGTGAGTAACATAGTAGCTCAGTAAAATGGATATGATAATCTCATACGTTTTGGATTTATAAAACCCCTAAAAATTACAAAACCCTAAAAATCTTATAAAAATTCTAAAAAATTCAAAAAATTGTAATTCTAGTTTCTATAGCTTATTTTTTGCATTTACTTTTCATAAAAATTGCCATCAGATTCTTAGAGGCTAATTAGCTATTTTTAATTAGCCTATCAAATCTGACTGTACATTTTGTCACTATTTTCCATTTTCTCAATTTTTATAAAATCAATTAAAAATCATAATTCCCATAAAATTACCAAAAATACTTAAAAATATAATAAACACAAAAACGATTTTATTTGAATTTTTTAAGCATTTTTTGAGTGTTTAATAAATTTTTGAATTGCTCTTTTTAGCCTTTTTTCTATATTTCCTTTATATTTAAAAACATAAAAAAATTTAAAAATACATAAAATCCACCAAAAATATTTTCTCTCTTTATTTTATCTATCGACTACTTCGTAGGCTCTTTTGAGCTAATCCGTGCTCCTCGAGTTCGACCCTGGTCGCTATACCAGGTTAAATAAATAGCGAAGACCCCTATTCGTGTTTTTATCGATTTATCCGATTTGGTGGTCCTATTTTTTCTTGATTGTCCGAGTTTCTCTATTCGGGTCGCAACGACACCGAACATTTTTTCCTTGACCCGATAGTGGGAGCTGATTATTTTCCGGTCATCAAACCCTAATTTTGGTTATTTTTGAAAAAGTCTGAAGAATTACTTTGTGATTCCCACTAAAATAAGATTTATGCATCAAATTGATGTGTTGTCTTTGAAAGTTAGCGTTTGGGAGTTAAAAATAGGCATAAATACGAGTACATATGGTTATGAATAATATATATGTGGGTCTATACTAAGTGTTGTTGATTATGCAAATCGAACACTTAACGAAAGAATTACATCATGGGAATTGATGTGATTTGAGTTAGATCCTGAAAAAGATCGTGTGTCACGTTAAGGACGACTGGGAGTAGAACTACAGGTTGGGCATGCAACCTGTAGGTTTGTCAGAAGGAACCTGTATTGGTGTTTCCCTACCTAGGTGGTACATGGTTGCCCTGTTATGATAAGTGCACACGAAATGAATTATTTGCAACGCGTGGTACCGGGAGCCAATATCTTCGGGTTGAACGACGGAAGATGTGGTCGTGCCATGTGGAGGCACGGGTGGTTCAATAGCGGTTGGGTCATGATAATATGTATTTAAAGCCGCTAGGTTATATGATTAAATGTTAGCCTGAGGTTTTAAGCAACCGAGTCCTTGAGGACGGTGTGCTCATTTGTTTTCTTGGATGAGGGTTGATACCCTAGTTAATAAAAGAAAAGGAAATTGTCAGGGTAGTATTGGAGGATTGGTTGAGGTGACGTGTGGTGGCATAAGCTTACCAAGATCAACGCAATCTCCAATATCGAAGTGTCCACATCTTCGGAGTCCAAGAAGGGTAGGGTTCCCCTGGACTAATCCTTGACGTGGAATAGAAAGGAATAGGACTTAAATTAATAAGAAGAAATCAAACCTTTTGTGATAACAAGTTTTGCAAAATTACACAATTTGTTTGCTTTTCTCTTCTTCGTTTCTTAGCATTCGCTAATTTTTATCCTATGATTTATGAAAAACCCAATAGGTGTCGGTGAGCCATCGCAAGGATCTTAGTAGACATCCAGCCAACCACAGTAGCTTTACTTTGTAAGGTGGTTAGTAATCTTTTGTGTATTTTCCTTTCAAGTTGATGTACATGTAAATGATTATAGTGGGACAATGTATCATCTGAACTTTATTTTTAAAATGGAAAAGTGTTGAAATACCTTCTTCTGAATATACTTTATTTGTAGTTTGTTTATGAATGTTAGTTGTGATTGTTGAATGAATTATTGATGAGTAACCAGATCCGGTAATGGGAGGATCCGACGGCCCGGAATTGGGGTCGTGACAGATTGGTATCAGAGAATGGTTACTCCAGTAATTTATTTAGTAATTGATAACTATGAGCGGTATTCAGAAACTAAGGTTGTATTAAGATCCTTTGTTCTTAATAATTGACTGCAATACCATTCATATGTCATTGTACCTTACGTACATCATGCTAAGACATATAGGATCTGACCTTTGACCTTGACTTATCCTAGGATCATGGCATACCAAGACGTGTCTAAACAATTAGCGGCTATGATGACAATGCTCCAAGACATGGAGCAAAGGCAGCAAGCATTGGAGGAGAGGCTCAATGCACAAGCTGAGAGACCCGAGGCATCTAAGCCTGTGGATGCTAGGATTGAAGGTTCTGTCCATCTTTCTGAGGAAGAATAAAGTTACCATCCTTCAACTAAGTCTGCTCCTACCCCAGCTGAAGGAGCAATGGAGAAGTCCATTCTTAGACACCGAAGATTACTAAATAATTATCGAAAGGTAAAAATTCCTCGAGTCAAATGTGTGGAGACACCTGCCAAGGCTGAATTATGGCTCGATAACATTAGTAGGATGTTGAGGATAATCCATGCACCAGTTGACACCTGGGTACACTTTGCTAATTACTCCCTAGCAGATTACGCACGGCGATGGTGGAGAGGAATTTCCAAGAAATTAATAGATCCTGTTCTATGAGATATCTTTGAAGAGAGGTTTCGAGCTCTTTTATGTCCCTCTCATTGGGAAGAATTAAAGAGGAGAGAGTTGGCTTCTCTGAATCAGGGTTCTAAGACCGTACGAGATTATCATATCCACTTTACTGAGCTACTACGTTACTCACCAGCTCTAGAAGCTTCACCACAAGAGTGTCTTACCAAATTTGTTAGCGGTCTTCAGGGAGATCTATGAGAAAATCTTGCTAGTTTTTGAGCTACAACCGTAGATGAAGCAATGGACATCGGCTCTCATATTGAGATGGAGAGGGATGAAAACTGCCAAAGAAGAAGTTTCCACTTTAATGGTGGACCATCCAAACGCAAGGCACATTATAACCGTAGAGATCTTCGCTATCATCCAGCCGCTTCCAGTATAAGCTTACTACAGACCTTGGGTCAGGAATTATCAGGAAGAAGAGGTTTCTCTAGACCTTCATTATACCCCAATTAACAGTATAACATCCACTCCGAGCAATGGAGCAATACGCGGAGGAAGATAGGGTGGAGGTCGTGGCTCACAAGGAGCGCCTCCTGCACAGCAACCACCACAAAGTGTTATGGGTTCTAGCTTGCCTATTCTTAATGGCCAGCTCAATGCAATCACTAAAGAAAAAGCCTAAATTTCAGGCACACTCGTACGAGGTACCGTTACTATTCATGACTTTTCAATACATGCTTTATTTGATTCTGGTGCTTCACACTCATTTATTTCTCGATGGTTAGTACCCACTTTGGGTAGGATACCAGTAGAAGTACAACAGTCCTATCTGATCAAGGGACCAGGAGGACAAGTATTCATAATCTGAGAAATCATGGATAATTGTATAGTACTGATAGCGAGACATCAGTTACCTGTTTCACTACTACTGATAGAAATGGAGGACTTTTATCTTATCCTAGGGATGGATTGGCTAGAAAGGCATCATGCATGTCTTGACTATTTTCAGAAGACAGTAATGTTTCACCTTCCTAACTCGATAGAGTTCCAGTTCATTAGAAAGACATCCAATGAGAATGTCGAATATATCTCTACTTTGAAGGCACAACAATTGTTAGAGAAAGGGTGCCAAGGCTATTTAGCTTATGTATCCACTACATCAGGGTCAGAAAGAATGATATAAGATGTGCCTATAGTGTGCGAGTTTCCTGATGTATTTCCAGAGGAACTACCTGGATTACCACCTAAGCGAGAGATTTAATTTGAAATCTCTCTTATACCTGATACTCAATCTATCTCTATCCCTCCATATAGGATGGCCTCAGCTGAGTTACGGGAGTTAAAGGCACAGTTGCAAGAACTATTAGATAAAGGATTCATTCGTCCTAGTACTTCATCACGGGGAGCACCTGTCTTATTTGTCAGGAAAAAGGATGGGTCGATACGGTTGTGCATTGACTATAGACAACTAAACAAGATTACACTAAAGAATAAATATCCATTGCCAAGAATAGATGATCTCTTTGATCAGTTAAAGGGTTCAACTGTGTATTCCAAGATTGATTTAAGATCTGGATACCATCAGTTAAAAATTAAAGATGCGGATATCCCCAAGACAGCCTTTCGAAGTAGATATGGACATTATGATTTCTTAGTTATGACTTTTGGACTGACAAATGCCCCAGCAGCTTTCATGGATCTCATGAACAGAGTATTCAAGGTGTTCTTAGATCACTTGGTAGTAGTCTTTATTGATGATGTACTTATTTATTCCAAGGATAAGTATCTGCATGAACGTCATCTCAGGAAGGCACTTGAAACTCTATGCAAGAACAAACTGTATTCTAAATATAGCAAATGTGACCTATGGCTATCTGAAGTATCTTTCTTTGGCCATATTATTTCTGGGGAAGGTATTGATGAATACCCATTCATCACTCTTTATTCTTCTATTTTAGCTACAAAAACCTTTGCAAATACATGTAGATATGTGTAAATACAAATAAATACCAAAAGCATGCATTGTGTAAAAAACCTATAATTAGCATGTTTTTGTGCACAAAATAAAAGAATAAAGAGCAAAAAGAAAAAGAGGGAAATATTTAGAATAAATATTGAGCAACCTAACCCAAGGGAGGGCTCAGCATGGGCCTGACCGCATAAAAGCCAAAGTAGAGGGAGATAGGAGCTCATTTGTATATATTTGTAAATACATAAAACTATATATTTTCCTCAACCAAAAATATGCTTGAACATATTGTGTATATTTTATTAAAAAAACAAAATAAAAAGATAAAAATCAAAAATTCCAAAAATACCCTTCCTTCACCTTGTGTATAAACCACATCATTGTATTTATTTAACCCTATAAATAAATTCAATTATTTTCCAAAATTTTTGTAAATATTCTTTGTTACATGTTGTAAATAAAATAAATAACAAGAAACAAAACAAAAATCAAATAAAAATCACAAAATGAAAAATACAAAAATTCATTGTATAAATACCATGTATATAAATGTATTCATTTATTTATTTCACCCTTGTATATATGTGATAAAAATAAAATAAAAATATTCTTTTATTCCATATTTTATCTTGTAAATAAATAAAATACAAAATGAGCATAAAAACACAAAAAAATAACAAATAAAAAAATCAAAAATAAAAATCCATGCAGTGTACATATACCTATATATAGAGCTAACCTATTTTTATTCCCAAAAATCAATTAAAAATCACCAAAAAATAGAAAAAAATAAAAGAAAAATATTTCATGTTTTAAGTTTTCTCTAATTCAGCCTATTTCTACCCTAAAAAAATAAAACAAAAATTAACAACACGTGGCAGAGTCTGGTTGGTCCACGGGGGAATGTTGACCCCGGTCAACTCCCCCGCGACCCCTTTCCTATTCTGGACCATGCGCGCCGCGCCTCCTTCGCCGATTTATGCACGCGCATCCAGGCTGTCTTCCACTCAACCCCTGCGCCCAAATTCTTCGCCGCACATCCCTCTCCCTCGCCGGATCTTCAGCCATCAAATCTACACCTTCCTTTGCTGTCCTCACGCAACCCTAATCGCCCGGTCACACTATATATCCTTCACCTCCGCCGCCTTCGCGCGCCATCTTTGGCCCTTCTCTTCCTTCCCCGTGACCTCCATTGGCTCCGCCTGAGTGACAGCGAGCGTTAGCCCGTGTTGCAGTGAGGCGAGGGAGCGAAACCATCGATCCGGCGTAACCTCGCCGTACTTGCTCCGCCGCCGGCGTTGAGCACCGAGCTTCAGGCCTTGACGCCCTTCGAAGCTACGACCAGGAGATAGCCCATCTCCACCACAGTCTCCAGCATCCATCAGGTAGCCGTAGTTTCCGTTAGTTTAGAGCAATTTTCGATTACGCCCAAATCCCATCTCCGACGCACTTCTTCGATTCCGATCACTCCGCTTGTCATCTCGACCTTCCGACTATTCCATCACCTTCACCGTGTCCCCACGCACCTTCTTCACCCATTCGCACAACCCAGATCGCACAGGATCTGGGAGTCGAGCTCCACCGCCGTCGCTTCGCCGGAGCTCTTCCGCCACGCCGCACCTCCCACCTTCACCCCGCCTTCTTGGGTCGAGGCATTTTGCCCTCGACCCGCGAAGCTTCTTGCCTACTTTGCAGGTCGAAACGAGGGCGTCTGAGGCCCTTCGCCATTCAGCCAGGAGCTTCGAGCCGCCAGGTCTCGCCGGAGCCCCTCAGGGCTCGGTTGGGCTCTTGGCCACCACCAGCAGCTGCGGGATCGTTCAGCGGAGCTTCTCCGACCTTCAGGCGCAGCTGAGGAGGGCGGATACACCTTCACGAGGCCGGCGAAGTTCGCCGGCCACCAGTTCTTCGAGGACCCTCCAGAGCCGTCCGATGCACCCTCTGCTCCAGATCTGATCGTGACCGTTCATCTGTGGAGGAGCAGCGACCGTTGATCCATTTGAGGATCGCATCTGGACCATCGATAGCAGAGGAGAGAGGTGCCAGCGTTTCATACGTCCGATAATACACGTGGACCTCTCCCCACCGTTGATCAGAGCCGAAGAGGAGAAGAGAGAAGAGGCGCCGCCATCCAGACCGTTCGATCAACCACGTGGCGCCTATCCGACCGTCGGCTATTAATAAAGGGGTAAATATCATAGGGCCCCCTCTGTTTGTCGTATTTCATTTTAGTCCTGTAATTTTTAATTCACGTTGTTTATTTTGTGGGTTATTTGCATCAAGGACCTCGGACTTAATTTTATTTGCGATTATACCCCTGCCAGTAGAGACCCACGTGCCTTGGCACGTGTTTTGTTGGGTTATTTGCATAGAACCCCTTGTAGTTCTGGATGTTATTCAATGAATAAAATGTTTTGTGAAATTGCATTTATACCCCTGTGAGCATTGATTTTGAACATGTGCGAATTATTTTTGGGTAAATTGCATATAAGCCCCTGGACTTTTGATACGAGTTATCAATAGGTCCTTGGAACTTATTTTTCTTACATTTAGGTCCCTGTGTGCCCCAGACACGTGCTTGACACGTGACTTCTTGGGTATTTTGCACCAGGACCCCAGAACTTTTGGGCATTTGCACTTAGGTCCCTGTGCACAGTGCCCCATCTTTATTTTTGAATAAAATATCAAACGAACTCCAAATCCAATGAAATTTTGACACATGGCTCCTGCCATGGTGTAGGAATTTCTATGATTTTTGGGGACATTTTGGATTTCATTTATTATTTTTAAAAATTCAAAAACCCATATTTTTGCTACTGTTTGACTTTAAAAATACCAAAAAAATATAAAAACTTCACCAAAAATTCTAAAAAAAATTTAGGTACTGTTATTTGCTTGTTGGTTGATTTTCTAGCCAATTTTGGCTAAGTTTCATCACATAAAAACCTTAAAAATTGAAAAACCCCTAAAAACTCATAAAAATTGTAATAAATAAATTAAAAATCCAAAAACAATAATTAGGGTGCCTAAATTTTCCTTATTCTTTCTAGAATATAGGAAAAATACCTTTAGGGCTTTTTGAGATCCAAAATTATTTTATTTTTGGGTCTTAAGCCTTGCTGGACAGTTCCCTATTTTTCTTGCATTGTTTGATTTTTAATAAATAATTTACCCATTAGAAAAATCCCAAAAATTCACCAAAAACAGTAAAAAACATTTAAAACATAAAAACCATTTTTCCTTGATTTTTGCATCATTTTTGTGTGTTGTATAAATTGTTGAAGTTGCCTTGTATTTACATTCTTTAATTTTCTCATTGTTTAAAAATTCTAAAAAAAAAAAAATTCAAAAACAAATAAAAACCCTAAAAAAGACTTCCTTGGATACTTGACTACATCGTAGGCCGTAAGGCCAATCTGTGCTCCTTGAGTTCGACCCTGGGAGCTATACCAGGTTAAACCTAATAGCTAGACCGCTCTTTCTTGTGCTTGCTTGATTTTATCTTATTCGAGTGGTTGATTATTTTTCTTGATTTACTTAGTCCATTTGATTGAGGTCGCAACGACATTGTGATTTATTTCTTTAGACCTTTTACCTCTGTCATTTGGGCGGTGATCAGAATGGCGCCGTTGCCGGGGAGCACGGCTTTGTAGTCAGTTTTCCATTTTGTCTCTCTCTATATTATTGTTGTTTTCTGACCATTCTCTCTCTTTGATTTTTGTGCGAGGTACTACGTGGAGATCTTGGAGTATACTTTTTGAGGACCCGCACGGGAAGAGGAGCAGGAAGAGAGAGAGAGGAGCAGAGATTTTTAATTTCAGAGAGAGAGAGAGAACATTATTCTTGTTGTAATAATTTAGGACTTGAACTCTGGACACTTTTGGACATTTGTAACTTAGCGGGTCTGTTTCGCCGAGCACCGGTGTGCTCGGGGGACCCATCTGATTTTCGCGGCTTTTATCGTGGTTTTCATAGCTAGCTGCCTTTTCCGGTGTTTACGCGGTTTTCCTCGAGCCCCTAGATTTAGGAATTTATGTTGATTGTGACGTAGATTTTTAAGGCCCAACACCTAATAGAATATCTGTTCCTATAGAACGTAATTGGACCTTAATAAAATTCATTGAAAAAGTTAGTGAAATTGGATTTGAGACCACGTGCCGTGAGGAGTCACATACAGCGCTGGCAGGACCCGTTGTGGCGGGCACCGAGTGACTCCCAAGATCGGACTCCGGACTCTATTCGATTAGCTAACTATTGTTCTTCACGATCAATAGAAGTTGCTCATCTAGGACTCGGCTTTTCCCGCTGCACCATTTAGGTAGTTTTATTTCTGTCTTTAAATTCTGCGCGGATCACTTGCATGTAGAGTGCTGGAGACAAGGTACGCATTTCTTTCTCTGCATGCATCATTGATTTCTCCGTGCATCGGCTTTTTCGTCTTCTCCCTCTGTGTTTGGATTATTAATCATCAGGAGAATTGGAAAAACCGTTAGGCCGCCTGTATTTATTTTGAAAAATATTTAAAAAAGAAAAACAAAAAAAAAATTGGGACTGGATAACATTATTGACCCTAAAAGACACTCACCATAAAAATTTGTCTTGGGGAGAGCAACCCCCTCATTGTTTGGTTTGATTGTGCGAGAGAGTGACCCGAACACTAGGTAAAGCCCTCCGGTGCTCATCTCGACTGATTACCGACTCTTCTGTGCGGGACAGTCGGTTGAGAGAGTATCGGGTATCCCAGCAGGTCACGTAATCGCTCTGATATCTTGGATGTTCACCAAATAAAATTGACAAGATAAATTGACCGATCTCTCACGGTCTTCACATTGTGTTGCGTTGGTGAACCAGGGGTTTGCTTGCGATCATATTTTCTCCAGATCCCATCCGCCCAACTCGCCAAGATCAAGATGATGGGCAGACGATCTCTTAGGCAGCCTCTGGCTGCACCGCTTTCAGGCGCGTCTACTCCATCATCTAGGTTGGCCCGTGAGAGTCGAGACCAGCTCTCCGGGCCCGGGTTCGAATCCACCCTGTTCCCCCTCGATCCCCTTTCTTCTGTTCCTGAGAGACATGAGCCCGCGGAGAGACGAATTCATTTGACCGAACCTGAGTTGGGCTCTTCTGATTTTGCAGACATCCCTATGGCTGGAGCCGGTAGTTCAGACGATCGCCAGCCCGAACACTTTGTTTTAGACCAGGGAGCGATCAACTCCACCCTGATCGCATCATTAGAGACGGTTCAGAACCAGTTACGCGATCAGGGGGCATTCATGATAGAGATGAGGAGGGAGTTGGAGAGACTCCGAAGAGAGCGAGAAGAGCCGAGCGAGCCGGAGGACATTCCTGATGCTGATGCAGAGGCAGCAGCCGCAGCAGCAGCCGCCGCAGCAGCGGCAGCCGCCGCAGCAGCGAGACCGATGCGGGAGCTTCACAACCCTGGATCTACACTGATGCACCAATGGGTGGTGATTCCTGCTATCGTGGGGGATTTCAAGTTCCCTCCGAACACCCTGCAGATGCTTCCGCACTTTCATGGACTCGCCACTGAGGAACCTCACCTCCATCTACAGGAGTTCTTGATGATCTGCAGCACTGTCCACGACCGTCGTGTGGACCAAGATACGATTCGAATGATGGCTTTCCCTTTTTCACTGGCAGATAGAGCAGCCGCCTGGCTGAAACATCTAGGGAAGTTTGTGTACACCTGGGATCAGCTCCGCACCGAGTACTTGAACAAGTACTATCCACTCGGGCGGACGAATGCAGCAAGGGCCCTGATCAACAACTTCTCCATGCTCCCTAACGAGCAATTTCACGAGGCATGGGAGAGGTTCAGAGAGCTTCTGGATAGATGCCCACACCATGATATCTCGAAGCCGAACCTAGTTCAGAGCTTCTTCAGTGGGCTAACACCAGAGCTTCAGGGTCTGGTGAATGCTTCTTGCGGCGGGTCCTACTTTGCCAAGGACCACAACCAAGTCTGGGCCATCTATGAGGAGATGTCCGAGAATTACATGGTGATGTCCCAGACTCGGTTGTATACACAGAGATCTCAGCAGCCGCCAGGACCCGTGCAGTATCAGCGGATAGCACGGGTTGATGCAGGTCCTTCCAGTTCGTCCACAGTTGCAGCCGCACAGGCAGAGTCGGCCGCTGCGGACATGGGGATTATTAGTGAGAAGTTGGACCGCATGGAAATCATCGAGAAGAAGCAGTGCCAGGGCATAACTCAGATGGAGGAGATGGCACAGACTCTGAGCGACATGAAGACCCAGCTCTTGTGCCTTCAGGAGGCACAGACGGCTCCTCAGCCCCGTCTTCTGTCGCGAGGCGATTCCGGTGGCAGCCGCAGCTCGTCCCAGCGCTCCAGCTCCTTGCAGCAGCCTAGACAAGTTCACCTTGTACAGGCGGAGCCGTACCAGCAGCAGCAGCCCTCTTACCAGGCACCACCATCTCCAGACTTACAGATGGTGGTATATCAGCCGGATCAGCCTCTGGATGTACTCCCACCAGCCCCATACGATGCAGAGCCGTTGATGGATGTCAACGGAATTTGGTATGACCGTCCTCAACCTGGAATCCGACGAGACCATCCCGGATTCAGGTGGGGGAATGGGGGTAACCAACCCCAGCAGCAGCCAGCCGGTCAGGGAGGGCAGTACTCCCAGCAGAGAGATCACCAGCAGCACCCAGCATCCCAGCCATCATCCTTCGTATCTCGTCCCTATCAGCAGCAGGGACAGAGTTGGAGACGTGAGCAGCAGGCTCACCAGCAGCAGCATCATTCCTCTTACCCCTCTCAGCCCCAGCAGCACCAGGTCCAGCAGCCTCATTACCAGAGAGGCAACCCGTCGGGCTCCCATGAGAGCCCCGCCATGGATGATCTAGCCCGCCTCTTCACAGAGCAGCAGGCTACATTTAGACGGGAGATGGACGAGTTCCGCCAGGAGATGCGGGACCTGATGAGAGGGAAGGCCGCCATCCCTGCACAGATCGAGCCGAATCCGAATAGCTTGAAGAGGAAATCTGAGCAGGTACTTCACACTGAATTTACCACTCCTAGTGACCCATTTGATGATACATCTTCGGATTTATTTGATGCTGATTTTGTCACACTTAGGAGCGGTAGAAGACCAGCAGGCGGCGCCTCATCTGAGCGACCACACGAGGATTTATCCAGAGTGCCAGATGAGGAGGAGGAGAGCGGTACTGAAGCCGCACATCATGATGACGGTGGTACTGATGCCACCCGAGATGCTGATTCACCCGGCGGTACTGAGGCCGCCATTTCACCACATAGAGGAGGTGGTACTGATGCCACCAGCAGAGCCGAGCCAGCCCGCGGTACTGAGGCCGCAAGACGTCTAGTTGTAGAGCCAATTAGAGGTGGTACTGATGCCACCAACATTTATTGTGATAGAAATGTTGTCTTTCCTCGCATGAATGTATCTCGGAACTCTGATTTGAATAAAGGAAAAGGTTTAGTTTCTTCTGATCCCACTGTGATGAATGATGTTTGTGAGGATCCGGTCATCGAATCATCTAGACCTATTCCTAGTCCTTCATCTGAGAAGGACCCTGTGATCCCCTTCCCTAGAGCCCTTGAGTTGGGGAAGGGGAAGAAAAAAGAAAAAGACCCAAAAAAGAGAGAGCAGGAGGAGTTCAGCCAGAGCATGATAGATCGATTTCACATTCAGCTGACCCTCAAGGAGGCTTTGAAGCACATCCCTCTTCTTCAGCGGTCCTTGAGAGACAGGACCACAGTCAGGAGGACGAAGAGGAACAAGACCGCAGAAATTCATGTGCTAACAAAAGCCACGTGTTACGCGATCCAGAACCATCTGCCGACTAAGAGGCCAGATTTAGGGGCCCCGTATGTCAGATGTCAGATTAGTGAGCAGAGGTTCGACCGCACTCTATTAGATAGCGGATCGTCTATCAACCTTCTTCCGGCAGCCCTTCTCCACCACTTAGAGTTGGGCACTCTTGTACAGAGCAGGACATACCTTCAGTTTGCTGATCGGTCTGTCAAGAGGCCAAAGGGGTTGTTGCGAGACGTTGTCGTCACGATTCAGGGTTTGCAATTCCCCGTGGACTTCGTAGTGCTGGACATGGAGACCCCTGACTCGTTGACCGATTCCCCCATCATCCTCGGTCGCCCATTCTTGGCCACAGCCAAGGCGGTGACTGATCATGATAGCGGGAAGGTGTACTTTCGCGTCCAGGGCGAGAGTATACAAATAGAGACGGTTAAGGACCACAGAGCCAGATCCAGATCCCGCTCACATGGCAGTACAGATTCAGAGCAGCTGACAGACCCAGAGCCAGACATCCACCAGGACTGTGATTTTGTGATCACAGATGATGAGGCAGCTTGGGCGGATCCTGTAGCACAGACCATCCTCTCATATTCAGATTCGGCTGATGCAGAGATGATAGTAGAGGATAGTCTGGAGAGCACGGCCCTGGTACAGGATACTATTGAGTCAGCAGAGTCGGATCTTGATCGCGACACGATTTTCAGTGATGGTGGTACTGAGGCCACCCTGCTCTATGGTGGTGCTGATGCCACCTTGTTCTCCAGTGGTACTGATGCCACTGAGTCTGATATAGATCCCTCGGATTCAGAGTCTGATTGGGCAGATTGTAATGATCAGATGCCAGATCTGGATCCACCTGAGCCTATAGATGAGGAGGAGGTAGAGGCAGAGCAGATCAGAGACAATGTAGAGGACCCGCCTTCTCCAGATCCAGTTTGTGAGAGTTCATTATCATTTTCCCAGGCAAATTTGGCAGAATTGTCCGCATACACACATCTTCTTCAGAAGCCAGATTTGCCAGCACCTAGCTGTCCAGAGCTTAAGCCGCTCCCTACTTCGCTGAAGTATAGATTCCTTGCGGGAGAGTCTGAGATGTACCCAGTCATCATCTCTGCAGATCTGACTGGAGAGCAAGAATCCCGTCTGATGGAGGTTCTTGAAAAGAACCGCAAGGCAATCGGATGGAGTGTAGCAGATCTCCATGGGATCAGTCCCTCATTGTGCTCCCACCATATCTATCTCGAGGAAGGGGCAAAGCCGTCGCGTGAGTTCCAGCGGCGACTGAACCCCAACCTACGAGAGGTTGTTATGAAAGAAATATCAAAATGGTGGAGTGCAGATTTTATTTATCCCATCTCCGACTCCAAGTGGGTTAGCCCCTTGCATGTGGTGCCCAAGAAGACGGGCATCACGACTGTGATCAGTGAGTCGGGAGAGGAGATTGCTACACGAGTACCCACCTCTTGGCGGGTCTGTGTTGACTACAGGAGACTCAACCAGGCCACCAAGAAGGACCATTTCCCCCTGCCTTTTATTGACCAGATCATAGAGAGACTGGCAGGAAAGAGCCATTATTGCTTCTTAGATGGGTACTCAGGCTACAACCAGGTAGCCATCGCTCCTGAGGATCAGGAGAAGACCACCTTTACCTGTCCCTTCGGTACTTACGCCTTTCGACGCATGCCATTCGGGCTATGTAACGCCCCTGCGACTTTTCAGAGATGCATGCTATCGATATTTTCGGACATGGTAGGGGAGTGTTTAGAGGTCTTCATGGACGACTTCTCGGTTTACGGCGACGGATTCGATTCCTGTCTTGACTGCCTAGACCGAGTGCTCCAGCGATGCATTGCTACCCGCTTAGTTCTGTCTTGGGAGAAGAGTCACTTCATGGTGACTCAAGGGACGGTGCTTGGCCACATCATCTCCAACAGAGGCATGGAGGTTGATCCGGCCAAGGTCGATGTCATTAGAAAACTCACACCGCCGTCCAATCTGAAGCAGTTACGGTCATTTCTGGGGCACGTTGGTTTTTACAGGAGATTCATTCATGATTTCAGCAAGATTGCCCGACCGTTGACTGATCTCTTGACGAAAGACACCGAGTTCCTTGTTGATGACAAGTGTCTTTCATCCTTTGAAACTCTCCAGCAATGTGTTATTGAGGCTCCTGTCCTTCAGCCACCCGATTGGTCTCTTCCATTCGAGATCATGACGGACGCCTCTGATTTTGCCGTAGGAGCAGTGCTAGGACAGAGGAGGGATGGAGTACCGTTTGCGATACACTATGCTAGCCGCACATTGGATTCCGCCCAGCGGAATTATACAGTCACAGAGAAGGAGATGCTAGCAGTAGTGTTTGCCCTAGATAAATTCAGATCATATATCATTGGATCTCGAGTGACCTTGTACACAGACCACACCGCCATCAGGTACCTCATGTCAAAGAAGGATGCCAAAGCCAGACTTACTAGATGGATCCTTCTACTCCAGGAGTTCGACATTGAGATCAAGGATAAACCTGGAGTCAAGAATGTGGTGGCGGACCATTTATCCCGATTAGAGCAGCCTGAGGATTCTGAGCAGATTGACCCCATTTGTGATACCTTCCCAGACGAGGCGATCCTTGCTATCACCTCACTCCCATGGTACGCCGATATTGTGAACTTTCTCGTTGCTGGGAAAGTCCCACAAGATTGGCCCAAGCAGAAGATTGAGACCTTCCTTGCGAAGGCCAAGTATTACCATTGGGAGGATCCCATCCTTTACCACGAAGGAGGGGATAGCATCTGGCGTCGGTGTATTCCTCAGGAGGAGAATCATAGTGTCCTCACGTACTGCCACAAGCTTGAGGCAGGAGGACATCATTCGGGGAGGAGAACGGCACAGAAAGTGCTTCAATCCGGCTTGTGGTGGCCTACCCTCTTCAAGGACTCAGATGAGTTCGTGAAGAGGTGTACTGACTGTCAGAGGATGGGCACTTGTGGACAGCGTGATATGATGCCGATGCAGCCCATTCACTTCTGTGAGGTTTTTGACGCATGGGGCATCGATTTCATGGGTCCATTCCCTAAGAGTCAGGGATTCGAGTACATTCTGTTGGCCGTAGATTATGTGAGTCGTTGGGTTGAGGCTATCCCCGCCCGAGCCGCAGATGCGAAGACAGTTTGCAGATTTTTGAAGAAAAACATCATTATGCGGTTCGGGGTTCCACGAGTTCTGATTTCTGATGGGGGATCTCATTTCATCAACGACCAGGTGAAGGCACTTGCTACAGAGTTCGGCATAGACCATCGTGTTGCTACACCGTATCATCCACAGACGAATGGTCTAGCCGAAGTGTCGAATAGGGAGATCAAGAATATTTTGCAGAAAGTCGTCCGCCCTGACCGAAAGAATTGGTCACAACTGTTGGACTCGGTCTTGTGGGCATATCGGACGTCTTTCAAGACTCCATTGGGAACATCTCCCTTTCGCCTCGTGTATGGCAAGCCCTGTCACCTGCCAGTTGAGCTGAGGCACAAGTCACTCTGGGCAGTCACAGACATATTGATGGATCCAAATGGTATAGGAGACCAGAGGAGGGCAGAGTTAGCCGCCTTGGAAGAGCTTAGAGATGCAGCTTTCTCAAACAGCCTACATTATAAGGAGAAAATCAAGGAGTGGCATGATTCTCATATCAGCCACAAGCATTTTGAGATTGGACAGAAAGTATGGCTGTTTGATGCAAGGCTTAGATTATTTCCAGGGAAGCTACAGAGCAAATGGAAAGGACCCTATTTGGTCAGAAAGGTACACGATAACGGTAGCATTGATATATCTGAGTTATCTTCTGAGAGTACCTTCCGAGTGAACGGCCAGCGGCTCAAACCATTTCTAGATCATGAGCCGCGGGACGTTATTATTGCTGCTATTCATTTTGCGTGAGATGTGGTCCTTTGACTCACATCTTTTACATCTCACGCCTGATTTTCACTGTTCCTCCGCCTGTATAGATCCAGTTGTCCATATCATTCTATTCTTTAGTCCCACATCCCATTTCTCATCTTATGATTATGCTATACTTAGGGTGTACTTTACCCTAAGTATAGGGGGGATGTCGGACCTGTGAGTATTCTTTTCATTCTTTCTGCTCTTGTTTTTGCTGCCTATACTTAGGGATATTTTACCCTAAGTATAGGGGGGGCAGATTCTGTATATTCTTCACTCGGATTTCCCTTCATGTACAGCTTTCTATACTTAGGATAAGTTAATCCTAAGTATAGGGGGAAACCACCGAGTTCCTCTCATTCCATTCATTTATTCGTTCCTGTACTTAGTCATTCCTTTTCACTTCCCTTTTACTAAGCACGAGTTATGTCTTCTTCATCGCTCTTGATCACTCTGAGGACATCGTTCGAGCCAAGTATAGGGGGGGTGTGTATATATTTCATATATACTTTAGCCATAACTCGTACTTTGTGTGAGTGTGTTAATAAATAAAATGGCTAAAAATCACAAAAATCACAAAAATTAAAATTTTTCATGTACATAAACCTCTTTTATTCTTGCACATACATAGCTAGTGTACAAAGTATTTTTGTAAAAATGGTTTCAAAAATCTTTTGTGTAAAGCTTGTGTAAAATATTTTGTATCAAAATTATGTATATAGTACAAAATTTTTCCAAAATGTTTTGAAAATCAAAGGTTTGCAAAAATCTTGTGTAAATGTGTGTAAATATCTTTTTGCAAAACTTGCACTTCATGCATCATTCATTCATGATTTCAAAACATTTTTCAAAAATTTTTTGCATGATTGTAAAATATTTGTAAATAGCATCTTGTGTACATATATGTATATAGTTTTTCCTGGATAAGAGTTGACATTTAAACTGAGCCTGGAATTAAATTGAGAAATGGAGCTTGAATAAGATCTTAATTCACTTAACTTCAAGAGGAACCTTGTAGGACTTAGGGTTAAGGCTTTTCAGGTCCATAAGGACTTAATTCTTTGAGTCCACTAGGCTATGAGCATATGTCATCTTGATGAGCCTAAGTAGAGCACTTAACAACACACGCATGACTCTCAGAGACAATGGCTTAACTTGCACCTGCACTTTACACATGGCTCTCCATGGACGAGGTGGTGAGGAGGCAGTTTCCTTTGGCTTGGGGTAGCATATGAGGGTAGTACTTCTAGGCGGAACCTCTCTTCTTCTTATAGTGAAGGAAGTGCACCTCAACTTGGTCTAGTGGTGTTGAAAGCTAAAGACAGAAGCTGTGGGTTGCAATAAAGCTTCAAAAGAGGGATAGTCTACTGGCTCAAGGGGAAATTTCTTATATATGCTGCACCATGTAGATATGTTGTACAGAAGTTGTTGAAAAAAAAAATGCAAAAATGCAAAAAGAACTCCAAAAAAGTGGTGGGTCGGATTGAAAATTTAATAACCCCACCGGAGTATGAAGCAAAAGCTTATGGTATCCATGTTACATCTCATGAAGCTTGCAGCGGGAGACTTAGCTACACTGGCTAAGCTTCCAAAACTCTATACTTCTACCCCCTCTTCTTGAGCCGGTTGCACTTGAACTTAGAAGGGAATACCCCGCTTCTCGAGGAAAGAGTTGCTAGACCGAGGCATTAGAGTTACCAGGTTGAGGGAGGTTGTTTCTTTGTCACTTCTGAGGTGGGGAGCCACATATCACTTACACCGCAAGGAAAAGATTCATGGTCATTAGAGTTTGTGTATGTAGACTTGTTCTGATCTGGTTTATTGAGGAGTCTTGCCTATAGATTGGTGGAACTTGGAGGCTGTTGAGTTTTAAGCTTAAGTCCAAACAAGGTTCCGACACATTAATAATCCAAAGATCTGATCGAGCTCCATATTTCAATTTAATGAAGGCAAATTTAATAAGTCAACCTTGATCCATGTACATCCTCTTTTTCTTTTTCTTTTTCTTTCTTTTTCACTTCTTTTTCAAATAAGTGTTTGCTAAGGGACTAGCAAAGTTAAGCATAGGGGGGTGATGAATACCCATTCATCACTCTTTATTCTTCTATTTTAGCTACAAAAACCTTTGCAAATACATGTAGATATGTGTAAATACAAATAAATACCAAAAGCATGCATTGTGTAAAAAACCTATAATTAGCATGTTTTTGTGCACAAAATAAAAGAATAAAGAGCAAAAAGAAAAAGAGGGAAATATTTAGAATAAATATTGAGCAACCTAACCCAAGGGAGGGCTCAGCATGGGCCTGACCGCATAAAAGCCAAAGTAGAGGGAGATAGGAGCTCATTTGTATATATTTGTAAATACATAAAACTATATATTTTCCTCAACCAAAAATATGCTTGAACATATTGTGTATATTTTATTAAAAAAACAAAATAAAAAGATAAAAATCAAAAATTCCAAAAATACCCTTCCTTCACCTTGTGTATAAACCACATCATTGTATTTATTTAACCCTATAAATAAATTCAATTATTTTCCAAAATTTTTGTAAATATTCTTTGTTACATGTTGTAAATAAAATAAATAACAAGAAACAAAACAAAAATCAAATAAAAATCACAAAATGAAAAATACAAAAATTCATTGTATAAATACCATGTATATAAATGTATTCATTTATTTATTTCACCCTTGTATATATGTGATAAAAATAAAATAAAAATATTCTTTTATTCCATATTTTATCTTGTAAATAAATAAAATACAAAATGAGCATAAAAACACAAAAAAATAACAAATAAAAAAATCAAAAATAAAAATCCATGCAGTGTACATATACCTATATATAGAGCTAACCTATTTTTATTCCCAAAAATCAATTAAAAATCACCAAAAAATAGAAAAAAATAAAAGAAAAATATTTCATGTTTTAAGTTTTCTCTAATTCAGCCTATTTCTACCCTAAAAAAATAAAACAAAAATTAACAACACGTGGCAGAGTCTGGTTGGTCCACGGGGGAATGTTGACCCCGGTCAACTCCCCCGCGACCCCTTTCCTATTCTGGACCATGCGCGCCGCGCCTCCTTCGCCGATTTATGCACGCGCATCCAGGCTGTCTTCCACTCAACCCCTGCGCCCAAATTCTTCGCCGCACATCCCTCTCCCTCGCCGGATCTTCAGCCATCAAATCTACACCTTCCTTTGCTGTCCTCACGCAACCCTAATCGCCCGGTCACACTATATATCCTTCACCTCCGCCGCCTTCGCGCGCCATCTTTGGCCCTTCTCTTCCTTCCCCGTGACCTCCATTGGCTCCGCCTGAGTGACAGCGAGCGTTAGCCCGTGTTGCAGTGAGGCGAGGGAGCGAAACCATCGATCCGGCGTAACCTCGCCGTACTTGCTCCGCCGCCGGCGTTGAGCACCGAGCTTCAGGCCTTGACGCCCTTCGAAGCTACGACCAGGAGATAGCCCATCTCCACCACAGTCTCCAGCATCCATCAGGTAGCCGTAGTTTCCGTTAGTTTAGAGCAATTTTCGATTACGCCCAAATCCCATCTCCGACGCACTTCTTCGATTCCGATCACTCCGCTTGTCATCTCGACCTTCCGACTATTCCATCACCTTCACCGTGTCCCCACGCACCTTCTTCACCCATTCGCACAACCCAGATCGCACAGGATCTGGGAGTCGAGCTCCACCGCCGTCGCTTCGCCGGAGCTCTTCCGCCACGCCGCACCTCCCACCTTCACCCCGCCTTCTTGGGTCGAGGCATTTTGCCCTCGACCCGCGAAGCTTCTTGCCTACTTTGCAGGTCGAAACGAGGGCGTCTGAGGCCCTTCGCCATTCAGCCAGGAGCTTCGAGCCGCCAGGTCTCGCCGGAGCCCCTCAGGGCTCGGTTGGGCTCTTGGCCACCACCAGCAGCTGCGGGATCGTTCAGCGGAGCTTCTCCGACCTTCAGGCGCAGCTGAGGAGGGCGGATACACCTTCACGAGGCCGGCGAAGTTCGCCGGCCACCAGTTCTTCGAGGACCCTCCAGAGCCGTCCGATGCACCCTCTGCTCCAGATCTGATCGTGACCGTTCATCTGTGGAGGAGCAGCGACCGTTGATCCATTTGAGGATCGCATCTGGACCATCGATAGCAGAGGAGAGAGGTGCCAGCGTTTCATACGTCCGATAATACACGTGGACCTCTCCCCACCGTTGATCAGAGCCGAAGAGGAGAAGAGAGAAGAGGCGCCGCCATCCAGACCGTTCGATCAACCACGTGGCGCCTATCCGACCGTCGGCTATTAATAAAGGGGTAAATATCATAGGGCCCCCTCTGTTTGTCGTATTTCATTTTAGTCCTGTAATTTTTAATTCACGTTGTTTATTTTGTGGGTTATTTGCATCAAGGACCTCGGACTTAATTTTATTTGCGATTATACCCCTGCCAGTAGAGACCCACGTGCCTTGGCACGTGTTTTGTTGGGTTATTTGCATAGAACCCCTTGTAGTTCTGGATGTTATTCAATGAATAAAATGTTTTGTGAAATTGCATTTATACCCCTGTGAGCATTGATTTTGAACATGTGCGAATTATTTTTGGGTAAATTGCATATAAGCCCCTGGACTTTTGATACGAGTTATCAATAGGTCCTTGGAACTTATTTTTCTTACATTTAGGTCCCTGTGTGCCCCAGACACGTGCTTGACACGTGACTTCTTGGGTATTTTGCACCAGGACCCCAGAACTTTTGGGCATTTGCACTTAGGTCCCTGTGCACAGTGCCCCATCTTTATTTTTGAATAAAATATCAAACGAACTCCAAATCCAATGAAATTTTGACACATGGCTCCTGCCATAGTGTAGGAATTTCTATGATTTTTGGGGACATTTTGGATTTCATTTATTATTTTTAAAAATTCAAAAACCCATATTTTTGCTACTGTTTGACTTTAAAAATACCAAAAAAATATAAAAACTTCACCAAAAATTCTAAAAAAAATTTAGGTACTGTTATTTGCTTGTTGGTTGATTTTCTAGCCAATTTTGGCTAAGTTTCATCACATAAAAACCTTAAAAATTGAAAAACCCCTAAAAACTCATAAAAATTGTAATAAATAAATTAAAAATCCAAAAACAATAATTAGGGTGCCTAAATTTTCCTTATTCTTTCTAGAATATAGGAAAAATACCTTTAGGGCTTTTTGAGATCCAAAATTATTTTATTTTTGGGTCTTAAGCCTTGCTGGACAGTTCCCTATTTTTCTTGCATTGTTTGATTTTTAATAAATAATTTACCCATTAGAAAAATCCCAAAAATTCACCAAAAACAGTAAAAAACATTTAAAACATAAAAACCATTTTTCCTTGATTTTTGCATCATTTTTGTGTGTTGTATAAATTGTTGAAGTTGCCTTGTATTTACATTCTTTAATTTTCTCATTGTTTAAAAATTCTAAAAAAAAAAAAAATTCAAAAACAAATAAAAACCCTAAAAAAGACTTCCTTGGATACTTGACTACATCGTAGGCCGTAAGGCCAATCTGTGCTCCTTGAGTTCGACCCTGGGAGCTATACCAGGTTAAACCTAATAGCTAGACCGCTCTTTCTTGTGCTTGCTTGATTTTATCTTATTCGAGTGGTTGATTATTTTTCTTGATTTACTTAGTCCATTTGATTGAGGTCGCAACGACATTGTGATTTATTTCTTTAGACCTTTTACCTCTGTCATTTGGGCGGTGATCAGGTATACCAGTTGATCCTACAAAGGTTAGTGCGGTGATGAGTTGGGAACGCCCGAAGAATGTCACAGAAATACAATCTTTTCTATGTTTAGCTGGATATTATAGAAGATTCGTGAAGGACTTTTCACGAATAACATTGCCAATGACTAGACTAACTCAGAAGGTAGTCCCATTCTTATGATCTAATACATGTGAAGCTAGTTTTCAGACACTAAAAGAATGCCTAACATCTGCACCAATCCTTACTCTACCCTCTGGGAGTGAAGGGTTTACAATGTACATAGTTGTATTTAAAGAAGGACTTGGGGCAGTTCTTATGCAATATGGTAAGGTAGTTGCGTATGCATCACGACAGCTCAGGACACATGAAAAAAACTACCCAACACATGACCTTAAATTAGCTGCTGTAGTTTTTGCTTTAAAGATATGGAGACATTACCTCTATGGTATAACTTTTGAAATCTTCACTGATCATAAAAGCTTGAAATATCTATTTGATCAGAAGGAACTCAATATGAGACAGAGACGGTGGCTAGAGTTGTTGAAAGATTACGATTGGACTATCTCATACCACCCTAGTAAGGGAAACGTCGTAGCAGATGACCTTAGCAGAAGAACTTATTCACCTAGGTTGGTGAGTGCTATCCACTTCTGGTGTTTCGAATCAACGTTAAGTGAATGGAAACCATTTGATAGTAGTGCTCATACTATAACTATTCCTCACCAATACAAACCAGAGATCTGGGATAGAATAAAGAAAGGAGAGGAGGATGATCCAATCCTTAAAGACTTGAGACAACAACTTGAGAAGAATGAGATAGAGGGATTCTAGGTACGAGATGGGTTACTGTATAATCATCACAGAGTTTGTGTACCAAACACACCTGAACTAAGGAAAGACATCTTACGAGAAGCGCACTGCTCAAGATTATCTATTCATCCAGGAATTACAAAGATGTATAAGGATCTTCATTCATACTTTTGGTGGCCGGGAATGAAGAAAGATGTTGCTGAGTTTGTGAATTCATGTTTCACTTTACAGCAGGTAAAGGCTTCACACCAAAAGCCACCGAGATTATTGCAACCCCTCCCAATACCTTAATGGAAATGGAAAAGCATTTCCATGGACTTCGTTACTGGCTTACCTCAGACGACTGGTAGTAAAGATAGTATCTCGATTATAATAGATCATCTGACAAAGGTATGATACTTTATTTCGATAAGCTTATCTTTCACTCCCAGACCGGCTTGCTGAATTATATATTACACATATGATTCGCCTCCATGGTATCCCAAAGGAAGTAGTTTCTGATCGAGATTCACGATTTACCTCACACTATTGGGAGAACTTCATGAAAGCCTTAGGTACACAACTATGCTTGAGTACAGCATATCATCCACAAACAGATGGTTAATTAGAATGTACGATTCAGACACTATAGGATATGCTACGAACGTGTACCTTAGAATGGAAGGGATCATGGATTAAACATTTACCTCTTGCAGAATTCACATACAACAACAGTTACCATACAAGTATTGGCATGGCACCGCTTGAAGCACTTTATGGACGTAGGTGTAGTACTCCTTTACGTTGGCAAGAGATCGGGATAAATAACCTTTATGATTCAGATACCCTGCAAGAGACACGGGAAGCTGTAGAGCTTGCTCGAAAAATACTATTGACTGCTCAAAGCCGCCAGAAAAGCTATAGTGATACTAGGAGAAGAGACCTTGAGTTTGAGGTAGGAGACTTTGTATTTCTCAAAGTATAACCTATGAAGGGAATTTAGAGGTTTGGTATGCATGGGAAGTTAACACCCAGGTTCGTGGGTCCCTTTGAAATTAATCAGCGCATTGGAAAAGTGGCATATAGACTTGCATTTCCTCCACATCTTTCGGCAATACATGATATTTTTCACGTATCAAATCTAAGAAAGTACGTTAAGGATCCAGAGCATAAGATAAGTTATGGTGATTTACATGTTGATCCAGACTTAACATATCAAGAGATACATGTGCAAATACTTGATAGGGATATTAAGAAATTGAGAAACAAAGAGGTGTCTCTAGTTAAAGTATTGTTGTGGAACCAAGAGTTTGAAGAAGCCACATGGGAACCTGAGGCGGAAATGAGAGAGAAATACCCAAACTAGTTTGAGTAGTAACTCTATTTGTTGTATATATTCTTTATAAATGAAATGGCGTTCATTCTCTTTAAGATTGTTATGCCCGCATTTCTAGTCTCGAGGATGAGACTTCCTTTAAGGTTGTTATAATTGTAAAGCCTTGAACTTGTCCTATCTCGAATCCTATATAATAAGATCCGGCTCGTCAAGAGGAAACCAATGGAATTTGTTTCGTGTGAATTGGACTTCGTTTCGATTTGTTATGAATTTCAGAAGAAAGAGAAGGAGTGTTAAGACGTCATTAACACATAATGACTTTCATTAAGACTAATTAAACATGATTAAAGAAACTAATGATGGATTAAAAACCACTAATGATCATTAGTAAACGCTTATCAATAGTTAGCTAAAGATAAGCATAAGCCGCGAATGTTAAATCATGATTAGTGAAAGTTAATCATGATTAGTGTTAATTAAGCATCATTAACGAATCTAGAATCCTATAGAATGTTCTAACTTAAGCCACAAGTCTGGGATAAGTTTTGGCCAAAACCATGGGCCACCAAACCATGGTTAAGGTATAAACCATGGTTTCCTAACCATGGTTAGTGGTTTTCTGGGGCCTATAAATAGACCCCCCTACCCATTCATTCTTTACGATTTCCACTACCACCACCACCCCAAGGGCTAGGGTTAAGAGGTCGGGAGGAGGAGTGGGAGGCAAGGGAAGAGCGCAAGCGAAGCGCTGCCGGGAGAACGAGGAGGAGAAAGGTATGATCCTCTCTTAGTTTGCTTCGTAAGCTAGGCTTTCAATTCATCCTCTTGTTCTTCCAAGTTTTGTTCTTGATTCATCTTTCTTTCCGATTCGTTTTCCTGTTGTGGTTCGAGGAGAAATCCGTGTAACACCCTACTTAGGTGCGGGTGGCAATGCACGTCAGTGACCTTGTGATTTGTCATACGTTCACTCATCTAAGACGTGTGGTGTCTACCGATTCTCCATCGCTTATGTTTCTATACTTTCAATTATGCTTTTATAGTTATTTTGATGGAGAAATCGGTGTAATACCCTACTTAGGTGTGGGCGGCAACGCACGTCAGTGACCCTGTGATTCGTCATTTGTTCACTCACCTAAGATGCGTGGTGTCTACCGATTCTTCATCTCTTGTTGTTTGAGTATATTCTTTCAGTTTTGTTGTTATTTTCCTCTCGATTGATTTTATAGAGGAAACTCTTTTTGTTTTTATTTTGAAATATGTCCCGAAATAAGGGGAAATTTTGTCAAAATTTTCCGAGAAATATGTCCCGATATAAGGGGAAACTCTGTCTGAATTTTCCTAGAAATATCACCCCGTATAAGGGGAAGTTCTACTGAAATTTCAGGAGAAAATATGTTCTTAGCGTTCTTCGTGTTCTTCGTGTTCTTTGCGTTCTTCGTTTGTTCTTCGCGTTCTTGACACGTTCTTAGCATTTTTGAAACTAAAATGAAATTCGATCTTTTCAGGAGCCTTAAAACATCCTTTTTGAAAATGAAACACGATAAAGCCTTGCATACACGGGAGAGAGCTCGATTAGGTAATGAAATCTTTCCTTTTGCTGTTGGGTTTTCATACGAAATTATTGAAATTATCGATTTTGTGTTCTTTGCTACGAAGAACCCTAATTTTTGCTATTTTTGAAAAATTCTGAAGAATTGCTTTGTGATTCCCACTAAAATAAGTTTTAAGCATCAAATTGATGCGTTGACTTTGAAAGTTAGGGTTTGAGAGTTAAAAATAGGCATAAATACGAGTATATATGGTTATGAATAGTATATATGTGAGTCTATACTAAGTGTTGTTTATTATGCAAATCGAAGACTTAACGAAAGAATTACATCTTGGGAATTGATTGGTTTGAGTTAGATCCTGAAAAGGATCGTGTGTCACGTTATGGATGACTGGGAGTAGAACTACAGGTCGGGCATGCAACCTATAGGTTTGTCGGAAGGAACCCATATTGGCGTTTCCCTACCTAGGTGGTACACGGTTGCCCTGTTATGATAAGTGCGCACGAAATGAATTATTTGCAACGCGTGGTACTGGGAGCCAATATCTTCGGGTTGAATGATGGAAGATGTGGTAACCCATGTGGAGGCATGGGTGGTTCAATAGCGGCTGGGTCACGATAATATGTACTTAAAGCTGGTTGGTTATATGATTAAATGCTAGCATGAGGTTTTAAGCAACCGAGTCCTTGAGGACAGTGTGCTCATTTGTTTTCCAGGCTGAGGGTTGATACCCTAGTTAATAAAAGAAAAGGAAATTATCAGGGTAGTATTGGAGGATTGGTTGAGGCGACATGCGGCGGCATAAGCTTACCAAGATCAACGCAATCTCCAATGTCGAAGTGTCCACAGCTTCGGAGTCTAAGAAGGGTGGAGTTCCGCTAGACTAATCCCTGACGTGGAATAGAAAGGAATAGGACTTAAGTTAATAAGAAGAAATGAAGCCTTTTGTGATAACAAGTTTTGCAAAATTACGGAATTTGTTTGCTTTTCTCTTCTTCGTTACTTAGCATTCGCTAATTTTTATCCTATGATTTACGGAAAACCCAACAGGTGTCGGTGAGCCATCGCAAGGACCTTAGTAGACATCCAGCCAACCACAGTTGCTTTACTTTGTAAGGTAGTTAGTAATCTTTTGTGTATTTTCCTTTCAAGTTGATGTGCATGTAAATGGTTATAATGGGACAATATATCATCTGAACTTTATTTTTAGACTGGAAAAGTGTTGAAATACTTTCTTCTGAATATACTTTATTTGTAGTCTGCTTCTGAATGTTAGTTGTGACTGCTGAATGAATTATTGCTGAGTAACCAGATCCAATTATAGGAGGATCCGACGGCTCGGAATTGGGGTCGTGACAACGTCGAAGCGAGGCCGAGGAAGAATAGGGATGAAGGTCGGTGAGGGTGACCTTCTCCCCCTCCAATCTCGCTCCTCCAACGTCTAGGGAAGCTAAAAATCGCTGTGGGAGTTCCTGCAGGGCTCTTTTATCGACTGGAGGTATATGAAATTGCTGGAGGGCAGCGGTGTTCACGCTAAGGAGCGGCGGAGCTGAAGGCCCCAAGTATCTCCGGCGTGTGGTCAAAATCCACTGCAGCTGCTTGTTTGGCTCAAGACCTGCAGAAAATAGGTGAAAGGGTCGAGGGCAAGTTGCCTCGACCCCATGAAGAGGTGGATATAATCGGATGAGGCGATCCATGTCGGCCGACGAACATGGAGCACGACCAGGCGGAAATTTTAGGGATTTTGCGATGAGAAAGAGCGATTTGGTGATGACGAATAGCGGGATCCAACTATTGATTTCCTAAGGAATTCAAAGGTGTACAAAAGAAGGGGAAGCACTCATCGAGGAAGGGCACCAGCAGCTAGCTCCGGCGGTCCACTTCGGTGAGGTGGATCAGCTCGATTCAACACCTCTCAGGCCTCCTGACGAGCGCAGCCGGCTCCTGCTGTCACCAGGAAGGTCGCCGACATCCTAGGTTGAAGTTCGAGTGGTGTAAAAGTAATCAATCTATCAAGGACGATCAGGTGGGATTTTGAAGGATTTGACAAAGCAGCGAAATGAACGAGGTGAATCATGCAGAGCAGTGATGCAATCCCCAAGGAAATCTACGGGTGTGTATCGTGGATTATCGAGGAATAAAAGTGAAGAAGGGATCACCACGAAAGAGTGCAAGATTAATCCTTGAAAAATATGCAAAAACGAGTCAAAACCCATTCTGACACAAGGCCAGACCTCGGTTAGAGAGTTGACCGAGGTCAACCAGGGAAAGAACCTGCTTGGTCCACGTGGACTAACCAGAAAAATCCCTGGAAAAAAAGAATTATAAATTCATTTTAAAATAGCAAATGATTTAATTAATTTTATATTATTAAAGAAAAAATCTTTATTATTTTATAAATTAATTTATGGTGATTTTTATTTATTTTTTGAATTGTGAAATTATAAGTTACCTTTTAAGGCTATGTATATGTATAATTATCTATATATTTTAACATTTTATTTTTATTTTGTATATTTAATTTTATAATTTTTGTTTATTATTTTATATATTTAAATCTTAGTTTTAGACAGTAAATATATTTTTATTTTATTTTTCTGAAGTATTTTGTACAATTAAATAAATAGATGAATTGCTTATATAGGTATAGTTATAGGTATTATACCTATGTTTTTGTATAAGTATTTTATTTTTATGTCTTAGTGTTTTATTCCAGTTTTCATATGTATATATATATATATTATATAAATAATATTTACAAAATTATAAAAATATAAAAATATAAAATTAATCAAGAATAAATAAAATGAATATTTTAATCTGCACAAGTATACAATTGGGGTCCAAAACTCAACTTTCAAACCGTAACTCCGAAAAATATGACACCACCTTCATGAAATCGCTTATGAAAAATTATATACAATTAAAGGTGATTTTTCTATCTTTCGAGTTCTTATTTGAGAGATACAGGCCTGGGAAATTGGGATTCTAGAATTTTATTTAGATCATAACTTTTTATCTGTGCATTATTTTTTGTGAAATCAATTTTGTAGTTTTCTTTATTTAATTATCTACAACTTTCATGTACAAATTTTCTTTATTTGAAGTATAAAAAGTAGAACTAAAAATAGGTCCCAAAATAAATAAAGAATGAATTAAATAAAAGTTATTTTTATTGTATTTTGGCCCTTATCTCCGCATACTTTATTCCTTGTCGACCTAGTCGTCGAGATGCCTTGGTCTCGGGGTTTCGGGTCATAAAATATTTGCAATATTTTATTCTTTTTCTTTTCTTTATTCTATAATTTTGGCTTTAAAACCGCATTTTATACACTATTTACACAATGATGTATGAATGCTAAAATACCTAAATTAAGCCTATTTACACGCATTTACTAGTGTTTTTGAGGCCAAAATGATAGAATAAAGATGATGAAATGTAGATTCATCAATAACTACACAATAGGGGTCCAAAACCTAACTTTCACACCGTAACTCCAAAAAATATGAAACCACCTTCATTATATTGCTTATTAAAAGTTATATACAATTAAAGGTGATTTTGATATATTTTGTGTTTTTATTTGAGAGATATAGCTCTAGGAAGTTGGGATTTAGAATCTTGTTTAGAATGTAATTGGTACAATATATATTATTTCTGTATGACGTCAATTTTGTATTTTTTATTTTATTGTCTACAACTTTCACGTTCACTACTTATTTATTTGAAGTATAAAAAGTAGAACTAAAAATAGGTCCCAAAATGAATAAAAATGAATTAAATAAAGGGAATGTTATTGTATTTCGGCCCTTATCTCCCTCAACTTTATTTCTTGTCGACCTAATCATCGGGATGCTTAGGTCTAGGGTCATAAAATATCTTCAATATTTGATTCTTTTTCTTTTCTTTTCTTTAATCTATAATTTTGGCAATAAAAATCGTATTTTATACACATTTTGTACATAAATGCATGAATGCTAAAATGCATGAATTAAGGGTATTTATGGTATTTACAAGGATTTTTAAGGCCAAAATCGTAGAATAAAGATGATGAAACGGAGATTCATCATCCCCCTATACTTACCTTTGATAGTCCCTAGCAACACTAATGCAATAGGTGCAAAAAAGAAAAATAAAGAGAAGAAGAAGAAAGAAAATGAATTAAGTTTCATTATCAAACTTTTCTTCACAAAATCAAAGTTTGGAGCTTAAGTCAGACCTTTGAAATTTTAGTGCAGGCGGAACCTTAATGGGAATCAGATTTGAAATCCAACAGCCTTCGAAAATCCCAAAACTCTGTTCAAGTCCCCTCAATAGCCAGGTCTAAATACTTCAACTCATATGCAAATCCTTATAACTATGAATCTGACTTGTACAATGTAAGTGATGGTTGCTCTCCCCAACTGAATTGGCAAAGAGACTGACTTATCTAGCATGACAATCCAATGATTCCCCAATACAGTAACTCTTACCTCGAGTAGCGGGGTATTCCCTTCTTGGTTCAAGTGACAACCAGCTCAAGAGGAGGGGGTGGAGAGAATAATAAACGGTAGCCAGTGTAGCTACCTATCCTCGGATGCAAGACCAGTGTAGTCAAGTCATCCAACTGTAGGCTCACATGATTTGACTTTGAAGCCCAAGCTTGCTTATTGACTATACAAATATATACACTTCGACAGGCATTTTATTTTCAATCAGTCCTATCCACTTTTTGGAGTTTTTTTAATAATATATACAATAGCATTTACATAAGGAGTTTTTCCTCTTGAGCTAATAGACTATCCCTCTTTTGAAGCATTATTGCAACCCATACTCTCCTGTCTTCAGAATTCATCATCACTAGACAGGTTAAGGTGCACTTCCTCCTTAGAGGAGGATAAATGTTTCCACTCGTCTGCATCTCATACCGACAATTCCAATCCCCTCACCACTCCAACTGAGTTGAGCCAAGTGAAAGGCATAGGTGTCCAAGTTAGGTCATTATCAACAATAGTCATGTGTGCGCTCCGAAATACTCTACTTAGGAAGTCAAGAATTCATTGAACCAAGTCTCGTGATCCTTAAAGAATTAAGTCAACTAGACCTGAAGTACCTCAATTCCAACTCCTATAAGGTTCTTGTTAATTAGGTCGATTTAAGGTCCAACCAAGCTTCAATCTTCGAATTTTACTTAGGCTTGTTCAATTATTAAACTCAATCCGAAAAATATGAATTATGGCTAAAGTATAATTCTAAAGAAATATTTTATATTTATTTATGTATTTTGCTACTCCGGACCAAAACTCACTAAAAATATAAAAGAAAACTCAAAAATAGAAAAACTCTAAAAAACTTTATAAAAAATATATAAAATCTTAAAAAAATCAAAAAAAATCTATTTTCTATTTCATATTTTTATTTATATTATTATATTTTATTTAAAATTAATTTGGAGAATTTTTGACTCTGTTGATATTTTTTATCTCCAATCTAAATTCAGGTATATATTTTATTCCCTGCTTTGAGTATTTTGTACTTTAAAAATACAAAAAAATGGGAAAAATACAGAATAAATTACAAAAAACATTAGAAAAATATAAAAGCTCAAAACACCTGGTTTCCTATAATTTGACTATTTTACCTAGTTTTATATATATATAATATCCCTCCCACACCTCTCTTGTATATATTCTATATAGTTTTATATATATTAAAAGAAAATGAAAATTTAAAAATATAAAATACAAAAAGAAAATACAAAATCGGAAAATTAAAAATCAAAATATAAAAATATAAAATCAAAAATAAATAAAAAATAAAACTAAAACCCACAAAAATAGCACATCTATACACATCTTTTGTAGAGACATCTAGACAAATACTTCACAGTCATTTTTTAGCATTAATTTGCCTGGATCTACCTACTTGTTCCCTATGTTTGACCTCTACATTACTTGTACTATACACATCTTTTGTAGGGTTATAATAAATTTTAACTCGACATTGCTTTTCATTGTCTGATCATCTGTTGTAGGTTAATTATTGTTTGAATTAGGGTTTCTTATGTGTCACCACAGCGAC
Source organism: Ottelia alismoides (assembly GCA_037367405.1). Taxonomy (NCBI): domain Eukaryota; kingdom Viridiplantae; phylum Streptophyta; class Magnoliopsida; order Alismatales; family Hydrocharitaceae; genus Ottelia; species Ottelia alismoides. Next base: position 16,684 of record JAZKJV010010687.1, on the reverse strand, counting down.
TACGTCTCCGCCTTGTGTGAGACGTATTTTAGACTCGTGAAAAATTCTGTTCAACATAGACACTAACTTATCATTTATTAGATTCACTCCATGTCATAATGTCCATTTTGAAACACGTAGACATCACTTCACTTAGCCAAATTTAAAAAATTCCCTCCTGCTAATAGAAGCATGTTTAGGAATCAGGTTTTTTAACTTGCATGCATGTTAATGATAGAGTTTAAATTCAGTCTTGCACTTGCATGAAGAGAGCTGGAGGCGCAGTAAGTATACTCTTCTTAAGCATGCATCATGTGTTCTCGTTTGTATCAGCTTTTATCGATTTCCTATCTTGAACTATATCTTAGGAATTAATGGAATTGAAACTAGACGATAGACTTGATTGTTTCAATTTTAACTCTATTTATAACCTTAAGATTAAAATCGTGACTAATAATGCAAGTTAATTTCAAATAAAAATGTAGTAAAAATCACCTTGTTTTATGGGAGAGCAAGCCCTACATTGTCCGTAGGTATTATTATGTGTGTTTAAGAGGTGAGAACACATACTTAGGATAGTACCCAAAATCCATACTTAACATGTGTATAATGAATTCCATCTTGGATTATCACTAATATCGATAAGAGAAAATGACCTATATTTATTGGTCTGCATATGTGAGTTGGTGCCCCTATGGTTCTTTGCTTATATGATTTAGACTTGATTGTGATTTCCCAAAAACATTCCTGTAAAACCTTAAGGACTCCATTTCCATCTCCTTAGATTCATTTCATCCCAATAGATTCAATTTAACGTAACTACTAGTGCTTGTTTCCTCTGTTTTTAGCTCCATATTCTAATGCATATGCTACTTTTCAACCTAGGTATAATGGGAAACATGTTTTTATGATTTTTCACCACAATTCCCTTCATTTTCAGTTCATATCTCTTTACTTAAGTTCTTTTTAGCCTAAGTATAGAGGGGTCGAGTCCTCGACCTTTTCTATTCTATACTACCTGATCCATATTCCTTACCTTTTTCTTATACTTAAGTTATTCTTAACTGATGAGTGGCTGATCAACTAGGATTAAGTGTGCAAATATATCAATGGTCATTGAAACCCCAATCAAATGGCTAACTCAACGAGAAAAATATATAAACCACTCGAGAAAAATAAATCAATGTAATGCAAGCGGTCTTTGTTATTTAATTTACATGGTATAGCGACTAGGGTCGAACACAAGAAGCACGATTAAAGAAATCAGTAGTCAAATTTCAAAAAATAATGAATTTTTAGTGATTTTTATTTTTCAATTTTTTTAATTTTCAAATAATCACACAAGTTACAATATGCACAAACAATCTTATTGTATTTTTCAAAATAACCAAAAATGATCAGAAAATTGCAAAGAAAATATTTTCGTGTTTTAAATCTTTTTTAATGTTTTTAGTAAATTTTCCAAATTTTTCCGACATTTTTCTGATTTTATAAAAAATCGAACGGTGGTAAAAAGAGTAAACAGTGCATAGCCTGGAGTAATTTGCAACTTAAAGATATTTTAATGCCCAAAACTCCTAGAAATTATTTTTATGATAACTATAGAAATATCTACACAGAAGAACTGAAATCACTTCAATTTTTGTATAATTTTCTGTGATTTTTCTATGATTTTTGGTATTTTGCAAATTTTTTGGGTTTTATAAATAATAAATGTTTGGAAATTGGATATAAAATAGAAGCTAGTAAAATACACCTAATCTATGTTTTTGGAATTTTTAGAGCAGTATTCGAATTTTTATGGTTTTTCAAATTTCATGTAGAGAAAAGAGAAATGTTTTTGAATTTTCTAAAATATCAAATAAAGTTAAAAAGAAATGCAAAATTTTATGTAATAAAGATACTCTCATCAAGAGCATAACATGATTTTTAAGGAATTTATTGAGCAACAACAACATTTATTTCAATAAAAAGATCATGCAAAATAATGTCTTGAAACAAGTAATGAAGGGCAATTATTCAATATTTTAGCATTCAACAAATAACAGAAATAAACAGACGACTAAAACTGCAAGTTACCCACTAAATGTACCGCATACGTGATTGGCTCTGGCTGTGGGGGTCTTCTTACAACTTTTGAAATCACCGAGGGTTGAGTTGTAATTTCTCCATTTTATTAAATATCAAATGCACTAAGGTTCTTGTGGACTTTCTTTGTTCTCAAGCAAATAAGGTGGGGTGACGTCCCTTACTTTTTCCCCACGCACGCGCATGGCGGTGGAGGTGGTGGCGCACGTTGGCTCGTGCGGAGGTGGTGAGAGGCAAAGGACGGTGCCTTCACGCATGCGGGAGACGCTGGTGAAGGCTGCTACAAGCGCTCCAGGGGGAAGACAGCGCCGCCGCGGGCAGCAGAGGTGGCTGGAGTTGGTCAGGAACGGCGTCAGGTTTCACGCAGTGCAGGAGTCGCGAGAAGGTGGAAGGCGCAACCCCAGCCTTCTGGCGGTTGACGATGGTGGGTGCTAGGCGGAGGAGCAGGAAGGCGTTGGGCACACTGCTGGAGGGGGAAGGGCCCGCCGTAAATGGGAGGAGTCGATGCTCAGTGGTCGGTGGCCTATCTGGAAGGAGGTGGCAAGCCGCGTGGGCTGGGGGAGATGGCGAGGGTGGTGTCGACCGGTAAAGATGGCATGCTGGAGGGGGAGGGCTGAAGGTGGACTGGCTGGTGGAGGTCGTCGGGGAGCACTAGCGGAGGCGCCTGGAGTTTTTTTATTTTCTAATTTTCAATTTTAATAATAGAAATTAAATAAAAATGTTTTTTGTTTTTTACTTAGAAACAGAAACTGTAATTATTCCCCTCTTTTTTAAATTATTTTTTTATTTTATCCAACAAAACAAATGTTAGAAAGAGAACTATAATTGTATTTTTTATTTTTTTAAAAAATACAATGACATGCTTGAACTGCAGCGAATCCTGCAATATGGAAGGTGGACCCAGATCTCCGGTCACCGTGCGTGACTGGAGTTGATAGATTATGTGAGGTAGAATGTGAAATATAGAGATCAAGAAAATAAGATGAAAAATCGGATTTAGGAGCGTATCAAATCAGGATGGAAAATGTGGGAATTTAATATCTAAAATTTTAACAATGTCATTGCAGCAAAAATTAAATCTAAAATGATGAAGGAAAATAAATTGGATCTCACCTTGGAGTCGGATACGCCGTGATGGCCTCGACAAGGGCCGATCCGCTGTCACCGAACGGCTCGGAGACTGGGCACCCTTCTGCGGCAAGAAGCACTTGGCGATCGGGCTCCTCTCCACCAAAGATTGATCAAGATAAAATGAGGGAGGAGAAGCCCAATAAAAAGAGAAGGAAAATCAAAAAAAGGAAAATATACAAATAAGGATTGTATTTAGTGGTTAATTTATTAATTAATTAATTAATTAATTAATTAAAAATAAATTCAGAATTAGAAAAATAATTAAAATAATTAACTTACAAAAAATAATTAGCCATCTTAATGGTGGTTGTTTAAGGCATAAAATCAAATCTTTATATACAAGGTAGGTTTCAAATCAAATAAATGAATAAATCAAATAATTAAATCTGATTTTTGTAATCATATTAATTTAATTTACTAATGTTAGATATTATTTTTTTTGATGATTTTTATGGAAGGAAATTAGTTGTATACAAGTGTTATATACATATAGTAAAATATACACATGTACAAATAAGAAAATTATTTTTAAAGAGTTTTTAATTTTATTTATTATTATTTTTATTTTTATTTTAATAATCAAGAGAAAATTTACAATTATTTACACTATGTAAAAAAATAAATATGAAGAAGTATATATACAATAAGCAAGTGGTGAAACTGCAGAAACTACCCTAGAAAAATGACTTTTCAACCGTAACTCTAAAAATTATGAAACTAGAACCATTTTAAAGATAATTTAATTTTGAGTACAATGGAAGTGAGTTTGATTCGATTTGAGTTTGTATGGAGTCGGAATTAATTGTTTAATTATTGCTTTACGGCTTTTTTCTGAGTGTGGATACTTTTACACTATACATGATTTTATTTTGCAGTAATTTGTATTATTTGCAAAATAATTTTTTACAATTTTTGTCTAGAAAAATATTTTATTTGAGGTCAATTTATGTACAAATAAAATAGTATAAATTTTATACAAATATACAAGGAATAATTGTACAAATTATTTTTGGATTCAAGACCCTATCTCCCCCTACTTTATTCCTGGTCGATCAGGTCAAGTCTTGACCTTCTCTCGGGGTTCGGGTCAGTCTGCATTTATTTCATAAATACATCCTTATTTTCTTTTCTCCTTTATTCTTTTATTTGAGTATGAAAAGTGTTAAAAATATATACTTAACAAATACATGCAAAATAGTAATTTAATGAAATTAGTAGGTATTTACAGGTATTTTACTAAGAAAATAAAGCTAAAAAAAGAATAAAGACGATGAATCATGGATTCATCATTAACATACATATAGGAGGAACACCAAGTTAGCTCATGAATATCTCTTTGTATTTAGTATAAGCTATGGCTTCATATCACTTAGTGCTACGGGGACATATCACAAGCTAAGTATAAGGGGAGTACCGTATATATTTCTTATATACTTTAGCCAAAACTCATATTTTTCAGATTTTTCAAAAAAAATAGGATAAGGATAAAGAAACTCTTGAATTGATTTTATAAAAATATTTGTAAATAATTGAAAACTTTTTTATGTGACATTATTTTAAAAAGTATTTTACATTGGTATGTAAAAATGAGAATTTCACTTGTTTTTGAAAACCTGTTGTAAAATATTTAGAAAATCTATATTTATGTGACATAATATTTAAAATATTTTTCAGAAATCTGTTCAAAATAAGGGTGTTAATGAGACTAACAATTGTTTTGTAAATGCTTGTAACTTTAAAAATATTATAAGAATGGAAAATAAAAAATTACTAAACTAATAAGTTAGTTTAATCCCCAACACTTTCACTTTCACACAAGTCTTGAGGAATGAAAAAACACTTGATTTATGATGTCCTAAAATTCACAGATAACCAACCTTAGTCATTAGTATCTATGACTTAATAATTCACACTTCCCAGTTTTGAAAGATATGTGTGTTGTATTGCATACTTAGTCTCTACATTAAATAATATGATCAGCACCTCACATACACGACTGCATATATGATGAGATGAGTTGCAGTTTTACTTGAGGAATTGGGATGGGAGATTTAAGTTTGAATCAAATTTAATGATATTTGAGGAGGAGAAAAATCAATGAAGGCTTCATGAAACCTAAGAGTCAGAAACCTTACCTAAGTTGAGAATAAGTTATCATACTATCTCTTGATATTTGCCTAAGTGTCATGGTGTGGTCAAACATGAGAAAATGTTGATCACTGTGTGTCTACTTGGTAAAATTAGTGGAGCTTGGCAAAAAAAGAAAAAAGGATAGAAAGAGAAAGAAAAGCTCTTACACTACAAATATACATTGAAAAGAGCTTCCACCAAAGGCGGGCACTCCCAACCTTTCAAAGTGTCGACTTGAACCAAACAATTTAGGTTTTTATGAGTCAAAATAGCACCCAAAAAAATCTCCACATCGTATAGTGATACAAGTTCGGGTGTCGGGTATACAGATACTGAAAGAACCCTAATTTTCTCTAGTGAGGTTTCCAAAAGTGACAATGTGGTCTAAACCACAACATGGAGAGTCAAGGATCGATGGAACAAGGGCATATCCAGACCAGCTCCAAGCGGTCTGCAACCCATCGTGGCGGTTAAGGATTAGCTTAACAAGATTAGAAGTCCATAGCACCTTCTTTTCAGATCCGTTTCGCCCATTTATCTTCTGTGCTCGCCGTTTGGATTGTGCTTCACATTTTCCTTCCATTAATCGATCAATATAACGCCCTTGTTGTAGGCTTACGCTCAAATAAATCGATTCCTCTGTTTTCACCCTTTTTCCTGCCAAATACATTTATCTTTACCCGGCCACCATATCCTCAACTTACCTCACAGTGATGTCCATGACGGTCTCAGGCTCTCAGCTATCTGTTGCACATCCTAAGGATGTGCAACTCCATCTTTCCCTTTATCGCGTCCCACTTTTCATTGTTGGAGAGCTCCACCCCTCTCCGGCGAACTCGATATTCCCATCAAGGACTGGCCTGAACCTTCATCCTCTACACAAGAGAAGCTCCACCTCCACGTCAACGATCTTCTGAGTAGCATCTCCGGGCAAATAGGGGCATGAAGCGTCAAACCTGATCCAGTGATCCACTCACCACCGGTCACTGCTAAGCCATCCCAGTTATATCCATTCTGCCTTCATTTCCCTAATTTTTGATGAGAATATGGCGTTGCTGATATTGCGATTCATTGCATGTGATCAAAGCAAAGATTTGAGGTCTCGAGACGCCTTCTTTTGAGTAACCGGAACTAGAGAGGGAGATCCCTTCATCATCAACCACAACAACCCTTGAGATCATATTCAATCTCGAAGTGAGGACGAGGTGATCCTGATTCAGCCATTTATCGGAACTGAGGGACGTCGGAGGAGCTTAGGAGAAGAAGGTAGAGCAACCAGCCGTCGCCGTCGCCGCCGCTCCGCCCTAGCATCCGAGCCTCGTTGCATCGAAGGAGTAGGGTGTGATGTAAGATACATCCAGTAATTGGATCAAAGAACCCTTCACCTGTCTTAAGCAAAGGTTTTTGAAAACGACCGGACCGGACCCGAACACGGAAACCTTGCTGAAATGGTCGGATCGGGTCGAACCATGTAATCAAACCGGTTCAACTGGGTGATGCATCATCATTATTAAAAACCGGATTAAACCGGATCGGTGAAAAAAAGTGGTTGAACTGGCTAATCAAACCGAAATGAAATATATATATACATATATATATAATATACACTTAATATAGTTGAAATATATATAAAATACATCGATAATGTATATATTTCATACTATACATAAAGTATTTTTCCTATACACCATCAAATATCATACATATCATATATATACATATTATTTGAATTAGATGCTCTATGATATGATAATAGTTTAATTATATTTAAAACCCAAAATATTGAAAAAGTTGTGTTGGTGTAGTTGATTAGAAGTGTGAAATAACTAATCAAAGGTCACAGGTTCAACTCCCACTACCAATAATATTTTTTAAATAACTTTAAAATTAAATGTGGTTCAAGTTTGGTTGAACCTGGTTAAACTATGTCAAAAAAATAGGTTGAACCAGACGGGTTAATTAAAATTTGAATAGTCGAATCGAACCGACATAAACCGATTAACCGGACCGATCCAGACCTGGTTCACGCCGGTCCGACCCGGTTTCAAAAACATTGGTCTTAAGCATACAAAGGTTTCTTGTGCAGAGATGACCATCCAATTTTTTATATTTGCTATTCAGTCTCTACATGGGGCTGCCTTTAAATTTGAAAAGTACTTGCTCCCTGGCTGGCGCATTTTGAGATAAAACTTTATTTTTTTCCCTTTCTGTTTTAAATATTGCAAAAGTCCTCCAAAAATCGTATTGAGATATTTTTGAGTCATAAAAAATTTTAAATAATAGGCTGAATTTCTTGGGTTGCAAAAAATCACACTAAGACCTCATCATTTAATGTACAAAAACACACTTCCATTTTTGCTCATATCTAGATAGAACTTGATCTACAAATATCTTTAGGTTTTAACCTTTTCATTTTTATTAGGGTCATATTCTAAGATCTTACCTTACGGTGTGGTGGTTGAAGTAGCGAGCTTCCACGCCACGACTAGCGTTCAACTCCCCCCTCCTCCCCACTCTCTCGTTAATCATTAAAAAAAATCTTACAAATACCTATGTGTGTATTATCTATCTATACTCTATCAGCTCTACATATTAGCCTGCAAAATTATTCTAGTTTTCTATTTAAAAAAACAAAAACAACTATTTTTATAGAAATAGTATTTTTATTATTTCTTATCTAAAACTCGAAAAAATAGGGTGTGCATATCTTGTACATACACAAACCAACCAAAAGAATTTGCAAAATTCCTATTATTTCTTTCAAAAATTCCAAAATATTGAAAACCTTGTTATTTTCTTTAAAAGAATACATCAAAAAATAAAAAAATGCCCATTTTGTGTATCTGCTATCCTTTACAACTTACAAATATATTTGTGTGTTTTTTACGAATATTTCTTATTTACCTTCGAATTTTATATCTACAGCTTATTTACTTGAATAGATTTACCTTTCTTTTTCCTTTTATAAAATACCCTAAACATTGAAAAAAAGCATAACACCTCCAAAAATACCTTTTCAAACTAAAGAATACAAAAAAATGAACATTTATTTTTCTATCTTTTTATCCTTACTCTACTTTATTAAAAATTCTAAAAAATTAAAAAGATAAAATACTTTAAAACAGGGACGGAGCCAGAACAATTTTGATGAGGGGGCACAAGCTAAAAAAATTACTTATCAGTTTCTATACTATCATGATAACTTTACAAAGATGATACTAAAAAGGGTAGTAAATATTAGTAATCATTTCAAACTCCTTTTTTATAAATCTGACCAAAGGTGTAAAGGTTTTCTTAATGATATTTTGTATCATTTTTTCTTAATAAATTGCTTGTGATATTAATCCGTCACTATATCATCCATTGTTTAATATATAATGGTGATATTATATATTGTCGAATTATATTTTATACTTGAAACCAATGACGGGTGTCATATATGTTGTTATATCATTAGCAACAGTGCGATAACAACAGTTATTTTGTTGTTATTATTCTAAATTTTACCTAACCATCACTATTTTTTAGTTGAAAAATTAGCGATTAGGCAATTTTTAGAAAGTAACAATACATAAGCATCATTATATGGATCATTGCAATTGATATAGAAATAAATATGACATTTGTTGCTACTTTCAATAATAAAAAAATATTTTTTGAAAGAATTATATTGTCATTATATATAACAACATATAATATGATTGCAGTTTTTAGAAAAAATATCACATAAACACATTCTATTGTAGTGTGACAAATAGTTGATTAATTTTGTATGGTTCTTTACATTTATATGAATAACAATAAGATAATCATCGTATAGTATCTATTACATGTTTTTTTGAGTCAATATTACATGTTTATTTGTATAAGAAATTACTAATAAAAGTCGATACAGATAAAATATACTATAATTTGGTGATAACTTAATGCTAATAGATATGTTATTTGAGTAAATAATCCAAGAGGAGGCATGTATGGTAGTTTTTATCTCCAAGAATCCCAATATATGAGTACATATATACATGGAAAACTATTCGATTTTTTTAAATCCCAAGGTGCACCATGAGATGTATTATATTCTCTCCAAAAATTTAAGTTTAGCCCTAGAGAAATTGGCGACCATGGAGGTGAAAGATCTGTCAAATGAATGACCTCGCCCGCCCCGCGCTGGAACTCCCCACTCCATGTTCCATTGACTTCCTCAATTCTCGTCCATTCGTCAGATCAATCCTACCTGCCTTCACCCTTCACGCCGGCATTTGAAGAAATCTCAGCAATATATATAAGTTAGAAAAGTCCAAAGAGCGCAGACGGGGCCGGTAGGTGTGAGTGCAGTAGTAGAAAGGGGGGGCATGTGCCCCTCCATGCCCCCCTTGGATCCGTCCTTGCTTTAAAAGATGAGAACAATGATAACATGCTGAGTCCACATGCTCTCTGCTGTCACGCTTGTCCACACGCTGTGGCCATGGCAACGATGTTGTTGGGGGCTACGAGGAACTTTGGAGGTGAGGGTGACTCGTATTCTGTTCCGACGGGCAGCGTCGATCGTTTCATAAGGCGATGGCGGTGGAACCACATTAGTTGGTGCCGGAAAGCCAATTGCTGGTGGAGTTGGAGGAGGCTAATTGACCAGAATTGGAAGAACTACTTTAGCTTGTCTTTCTAGACTTAGTTGTAGGTTCGAGGATGTGGAGCTGCAGGGGGGCGGGGATACACAATGGAGGAGATGGTGTTGTGGATAGGGCTCATTGCACGTATTAGGAGGCGACGATGAGGTCGAGCATAAGGCATGTGATGATGGTGATGGATGTGATGAGCATTAGAAAAAACCGCACTTAAGACAACGAATAATTTGAATATTCATTGACATATCTTTCGATGTTAAAGATATAACAACGAATATTATTCGCTGCCAAATTATATTTTGTACTTATAATTAGCAACGAATATAATATTCATTGTTAAAGGTCCATATAACGATGATTTTTTCATTGAATTATTTGTTAAAATTCACACTACTCGTTGCCAAATTTAGCAACGATTACAAGAAAACGGCAACGACTAATCGTTGTTATATTATTCTTGCGAGGAATATAGAAATGAATACCATTATTCATTATGAATTTAAAAAGTAAACACTGAATAATATTCACTATTATATATTTAACTACAGAAGGTAGCCACGGTTGCGGGAGAGCGTGATCCCGTCGGGGTTACGCGCGGTGTTCCTAAGGAGCGAGTTCTTTCTCAGAGTGCGGACAAGCGCAGTGGGGTTTTCTTACCCTTCGACCGTGGATGTTATAGATGCGGCTCGCTCGCTCATTGGGCGAGGCAGTGCAGGGATGCTCTACGGTGCTTTAGATGCAAAGGTTTGGCGCATCGGAGCAGGCACTGTCGTGCGGGAAGGATTTCGTCCAAGCCTGGGCCTGCGGATAATATATCGTCCGAGCCTGGGCCTACGGATAGCTTGCTGATTGGCGAAGGCGGAGGCAGGGAAGCTCTTTTCAAAGGTTCTTCGGATGTTGGTTTGGTGACGGGAGGTTCTTTCAGGGGGGACGTGGCGGCTTTATCGGCTGATGCACTGTTATCCTTATCACGTTCGGGAAAGTCCTCGCTGAAGTGGAGGCGGGTTCACGGGGGGACGGATCGCTATCCCAGGGTTCCTAAATGTGGTGAAGGTGAAAGGGATTCCTTTTCGATAGAGAAGTGTTCACCGGGTGCGGGAGCTGCTGTCCGGAATTGCTGTGGTAGAGGGCTTGGCCTCCACTGGGTGCTACCCAGGAGAAGAAGTTGACGCTATTGTGCGGGTCCGCCCGCTGCACCCACGCTTGTTGGGCAGGTGGTCTGTGAGGGCAAAAGGTCATCATCTGTGCTTGGAAATTTCCTCGAGCTTTTTCCTGAGGGAAGAACGGCCGGGGCTGGCTTATCGCGAGGCATCGGTCCGAGGAGGAGGAAGAGCGGGTTCCTCCCTTTCTGCCAAGGATGTTTTAGCCGGAGTAGCCGCTCCGGCGGCGGCGGCGGTTACGAAGGAGTTTGGGGGGCCGACGTCTGTTCGTCTTCCGCGATCGGTGGTGGAGATGGTGCGTAATTGCGAAGGTGGTGCAATTAATTTTGGTACACTGGATCCGGCGTGGTGTTTGAATTCGGCGATGAAAAGTGCGGATGACCCGACGGAAGCGGGGGGGCCAGCTGTGTTGGGCCCCACGTGTGTTATTGGGGGAGAGGCGGGCGCGGATCATGCGCAGGGGGTCTGTAACGGTTTGCAGCGAGGAAAGTTAATGGGAGGGAGGGGGTTACAGTTGTTTGAGGAAGGCCAGCATGGCTCGTTATTGGGAGGGGTGGTTCCGCATTGTTTGGAGGGCCCAGCTGTGGTGGGGGCCACGGAGGTAATTGGGAGGGATGAAGTGGCGGGAGTTATTGGGAGGGTGGTTGTTAATGGGGGGAGGAGATTACGGAAGGTAAATGTGGTGGGGAGGGGCGCCAATCTGAAGTGGGGGTAGCGGGGTGGGGTCCACGGGCACAAATTGATGAGGGTGGGAATATTGCCATGGTGACTGGTATCCATTCTGGATCTTTCTCATCGTTGCATTCGGCCCTAATGCAAGATCAATCGTGTGCGGATGCACGGCCACAGACCTTACCTCTTGGTGTCCCTACTGAGGGGACTTTTGAGAATTCTGTGTCACTGAATTCACAGGAGGAGCATGACGGAATGCTGATGGCGGACCAAGGCATCAGTTTGGTCGTGGACCTTCGAAGTTATGAAGGGGCGGATTTATCTGGGGCAGGATACCATGCTGGTCTGAGCTAGATGGCGGTGTCAATGAAAGGGGAACGGACCCGGTCCTGGCATACAAAGATTTTCCTATGGAGATTTTTAGCGTTCGGAGAGCGGCAATAGGTAGGTCCGGAGGTGAGCCAGATTCTGGGTTGTATGCTTCTTTGAAGTCTGGGGAGCAGGGGGCAATTTTTGCCCAAGAGAATCTTCGAAGACAGCAGGGGGCGATGGGGCTGAAGGCACGGGTGGTGTGTTTGCGGGTGGTGGGAGCATCTGTGATGGTGGTTTGGTAGCTTTGTTGGAAGAGGAGCAGTTGGGAAAGGAGGGATTTGTTGATGGTGGGAGAAGGCGGCTTTGTTCTTGGGGGGCGAGAAGAAGCTACAACGTGATACTAAGAAGTCAAATCGTCGTCTATTGCGTGCAAGCTTGTTGTCCAATCATGAAGATGATGGTGTCCCAAAAGGGAGGGTGCAAGATCTGGAGTCGCCAATCGGGAAACCTAGTTATTTCAGTTTGCTAGACAGGAAATTTGCAGAAGGTTTGGGCAGCGTGCCGCCCCGTGGGAGGTCAGGTGATGTTCATATATGAAGATTCTATCCTGGAATGTAAGAGGGTTGGGCCGCCCTGAAAAACGGCTGGGGGTGAAGAAGTTGATGATGGAGGCTCATGCTGATATTGTGCTCTTTCAAGAAACAAAATGTTCGACACCCAGGGGAGCTGGATGGCGGGACTTGAGCAGGGGAACAATGTATGACTTTGTGGAGGTGGAATCTCAAGGCGCGGCAGGCGGCCTTCTTTTTGGCTGGAAGCATGAAGATTTCGAGATGTTGGATGAGTGGAGATCTGTTTTTTCTCTTTCAGTGACTCTAAAGAGAAGGATGGATGGGGTCATCTTTACTGTGACCAACATTTACGGACCGGCTTCTCCAAGTCCAGTTTCGCTGGCGGAGGATCTTGCAAGGATTCCTGCAGAGAGAGGTTGGCATTTGGCTTATCGGAGGTGATCTAAATCTGACATTATTCCCAGACGACAAGCCGAGAATGGGAGGAGGAAGAGATGTGGGCTCGGAGGACTTCAGGAATCAGATTCATACCCTTGGGCTGGAAGTGGTGGATGTTGCTGGTTGTACTTACACATGGAGGAATTCAAGGTCGAGATCGAGATTGGACAGGTTCCTCCTCTCCCATGGGGGGTTGGAGGTTTTTCCGTTATCCCGAGCTTGGGCTTTACCGCGCGCTCACTCCGATCACACTCCGCTGCTTTGGTCGTCTGAGGAGGGTGCTCGATCAAGATCATTATTTAGATTTGAAAAGGTGTGGCTATTGGAGCATGGTTTCAGGGAGGAAGTGGAAGCTCAGTGGAGAAGCTGGAGGGTGGATGGTTCGGCAGTGATATGCCTGGCCAAGAAACTAGCTATGCTAAAGGAGTTCCTCATTGTTTATAACAGGGGGTTAAAGATGCAAAGAAGGGAGCGTCGACATACGGCTCAACAAGAGGTGGTCAGATTGGATGGCTTGGATGACGAGAGGGTCTCGACCTAGAGGAGGTTAAGGAGCGGTCGAGAATGCTGGATATTATTCTACAGGAGGACATGAAGGAGGAGGTGGAATGGAAACAGAGGTCTAGACAAAAATGATTACAGGAGGGAGATGCTAACACTAGGTTCTTCCACTCAATGGTGTTAGGTAGAAGAAGGAGGAATTTCATTCAGTGTCTCGAAGTGGGAGGTGAAAGAGTGACAGGGAATGCATTGTTAGGGTGCGCTCTGAAGGATCACTTTGTTAGGGTGTCGAGGAGGGGGAAACATTCTGGATGGGGCTGGAGGGGGGATGGGGTTGAGTCCCTTTCGGGGGCGCAAGCCCAGGACCTTGTTATGGCTTTTGAGGAGGAGGAGGTCCGAAGGGCTATCTTGGAGCTGAACTCAGATGGGTCCCCCGGGCCGGATGGATTTCCTGTTTGCTTTTACAGGGAATTTTGGGGCATGTTAAAGGAAGATATATTGGGGGTGCTTAACGAATTTAGAGAATCCAACATGGGCTTCGAGAAGATTAATCGGGCGTTGCTTTTCCTTCTTCCGAAGAAAAATACTCCCTTAAGAGTGGAAGACTTCAGGCCGATTGCAGTGTCCAATACAATCTATCTTATTATTGCTAAGATTCTTGCTAACAGGTTAAAGCGTGTAATGGATACGATAATCCTACAGAATCAAACGGCATTTATCCCTGGTCGGCAGATGGCAGACGGTTTAGTTATGGCTTCAGAGATTTTTTTTGCAGTGGCGGCGAGAAAATAAGAAGGCTTTGCTATGGAAGATCGATTTTGAGAAAGCTTATGACTATGTGGACTGGAATTCTGTGGACTTCCCTTCGATACCGCAGCTTTCCTAAGCTTTGGATTTCCTGGATGAAGAGGTGTATCACGACCGCTTCATTCACGATACTGGTGAATGGAAGCTTGAAGGTGGTTTCTTCCAGCCACAGAGGGGAGTACGACAGGGATGCCCGCTAGCACCGATGCTCTTTGTTTTGGTGGCTGATGCGTTGGCGGTCATGTTCAAGAGAGCGGTTGACGGTGGATGGTGCGAGGAATTCCGGACTGGATCTTTTTCGGTGCCTTTGTTACAATATGCAGATGACACGGTGATATTCTTAGGGGGGTCCGAGGATATGGATAGAAGGGCCAGGCAGCTAGTTGATATCTTCAGTCTTATCTCTGGTCTCAACATAAACAGAAGCAAGTCGGTTGTCATTCAGTTCGGGATGGATGAGGCGGAGGGCAACAATAGAGCAGCATGCTTGGCGTGCCCCTTGGGGAACTTACCCATTACATACCTGGGACTCCCTTTGGTGGCAGGCAGACTCAGAAAATCAGATTGGGATGTGGTTCTCCAAAAGATTGAACAAAGATTGGCCGGTTGGAAGGCGGTGACACTTTCAAAGGGCAGGAAATTGACGTTGTTGAAGCATGTATTGTCGGCGATACGTTTTTTTCATTTCAACAAGATTAATGCCGGCAGGTGTAAGAAAAAAGATTGAGAAAATGATGCGAAGATTCTTCTGGTCGGATGGAAGACAGCAGAGGTCTGGCATTCATCTTGTTCGTTGGGAGGAGATCACGCAGAAGAAAAACAAGGGGGGGGGCTGGGAGTTAGAGATATTTGCAGTATGAATAAGGCCCTTCTGGTCAAGTGGGTGGTGCAGATCTGGGAAACAATAATAGCTTTGTCATCAGGCTACTTCGGAATATTTATGGTGTAGGTGGCTCCCTGAAGGCTAGGAGAATAAGGTTTGAATCGTCGCTTTGGAGCGGTATTCGAGACATCTTGCCGATGTTACGGGAGAGATTGACGCCTAAGGTAGGGTCCGGGGAGGTCTTCAGCTTCTGGCTAGATGACTGGACTGACGAGGGGATCCTTAGCGCTAGGTTCCCCAGACTTTTTGCTTTGGCGGCAGACAAAGGATGTTCTGTTGCAAGTGCTTGTGTCTCTGAGTCGTGGGATCCTCGGTTCTTTTTTGGACATCCCTAAGCGGAGGTTGGAGGATCTAACGAGGTTGAGAACGGAGATACCATCCCCGTCTTGTTTTACGCAGGGAAGGGATCATTTTATTTGGGAAGGGGCCAGATTCTCGGTGAAAAGGGCCTACAACATGTTCAGGGGGAGCTCGGATTTCGTCGATTCAGACATGGTTCAGGACATGAAGATTATATGGGCTAGCAAGATACCTAGCAGAGTCAAAGTATTCCTCTGGTGTCTCAGGAGGGACATGATTTGTGACAAAGCAAGAAGGTGAAGATTGTTTGGGATTGCTGACACGAGCTGTGATAGATGTGGCGAGCATCTGGAGGACGCCGAGCATATTTTCTTTAAGTGTCCCTTTTCGCTTCAGATATGGAAGGAGGTGGGGACACCGTGGGCCTCTATCGGTGGTGAATGTGATTTTTGGAGGATGACAAGGGTGCTTGGGGGCAACTCGATGGATGACGGTGCTCTTCCTTTTGCAGCATTATGGTCTATTTGGGGAGGAAGGAATGATCTAGTTTTTAACAACCAGAGGTTTTACTCTGAAAATGTAATTGCCTTATGCCGCTCCTTGTATAGGCTCTGGTCTTCTTGATAGTTGTATCTCTCTTAATCTGATTTTAATATAATTTTTGCGGTGGGTCCCGCCTTGGGACTTCACCCTCTTGCTTCTCAAAAAAAATTAACTACAGAAGGTATGGCAATGAATATTAAATTATTTGTAGCCTTAGACCACTTTTCTTGTAGTGGAGGAAAGCATATCCTCTGCAATACTACAGAGGTCTGCTGTAAAATCACGGACCGCTTGAATCGCTTGATCTTGATCGAACGGTTTGCACAAATTTCCACAATATGAGCCCAAAAAAACACTGAATTCATGAGATCCGCTCGATCAAAATCGAGTAGCTCAAGTTATCCACTATTTTAAAGCAGTATCCGCAGTACGGCAGAGGATTGCCCACTGCAAGGAGGATGCTGTCAGAACTATTTCTCTAGAAGAGGAGAGAAGATGAGAGGAGGAGGGAATGTTATAATTGTCAAATGTAAGAGCGATGAA